>CM049376.1:16776085-17313472 GCA_026937815.1 Etheostoma perlongum
CCACCGTTTCCAAGGTTACTGTTGGTAATACACTAAGACGTCATGGTTTGAAGTCATGCATGGCACGGAAGGTTCCCCTGCTTAAACCAGCACATGTCAAGGCCCGTCTTAAGTTTGCCAATGACTATTTGGATGATCCAGAGGAGTCATGGAAGAAAGTCATGTGGTCAGATGAGACCAAAATAGAACTTTTTGGTCATAATTCCACTAACCGTGTTTGGAGGAAGAAGAGTGATTACCATCCCAAGAACACCATCCCTACTGTGAAGCATGGGGGTGGTAGCATCATGCTTTGGGGGGTTTTCTGCACATGGGACAGGGCGACTGCACTGTATTAAGGAGAGCATGACCGGGGCCATGTATTGCGAGATTTTGGGGAACAACCGCCTTCCCTCAGTTAGAGCATTGAAGATGGGTCGAGGCTGGGTCTTCCAACATGACAATGACCCAAAGCACACAGCCAGGAGAACCAAGGAGTGGCTCTGTAAGAAGCATATCAAGGTTCTGGCGTGGCCTAGCCAGTCTCCAGACCTAAACCCAATAGAGAATCTTTGGAGGGAGCTCAAACTCTGTTTCTCAGCAACAGCCCAGAAACCTGACTGATCTAGAGAAGATCTGTGTGGAGGAGTGGGCCAAAATCCCTTCTGCAGTGTGTGCAAACCTGGTGAAAAACTACAGGAAACGTTTGACCTCTGTAATTGCAAACAAAGGCTACTGTACCAAATATTAACATTGGTTTTCTCAGGTGTTCAAATACTTATTTGCAGCTGTATCATACAAATGAATAGTTAAAAAAATCATACATTGTGATTCCTGGATTTTGAATTTTAGATTATGTCTCTCACAGACGACATGCACCTACGATAACAATTTCAGACCCCCTCCATGATTTCTAAGTGGGAGAACTCGCAAAATAGCAGGGTGTTCAAATACTTATTTTCCTCACTGTGATTATATATATATCAAAAAATAAAATAGAAGAAATGGCTGATATCAAGAAATCCTACTAGTAGCTGGAAAAGGCTGGACTGAAGGACAGCACAAAGGCACTAATTATGGCCAGGCAGGACCCCAGGTGCAGACTGTGCAAGGATGCCCCTGAGACAGTACAGCACATAACAGCAGGGTGTAAGATGCAGGCAGGAAGTGTGTACATGGAACGCCATAACCAGGTAGCTGTCATAGTGTACAGGAACATCTGCCACGAGTATGGGCTGGAAGTCCCAAGGTCAAAATGGAAGACACCTCCTAAGGTAGTCCAGAATGACCGAGCTAAGATCCTGTGGGACTTCAAGATCCAGACTGACAAACTGGTGATGGCTAACCAACCAGACATGGTGTTGATGGACAAACAGCAGAAGAAGGCAGTAGTGATAGATGTGGCAATCCCAAGCGATAGCAACATCAAGAAGAAGGAACACGAGAAGCTTGAGAAATACCAAGGGCTGAAAGAGGAGCTGGAAAAGATGTGGAAAGTAAGAGCAACAGTGGTGCCAATGGTAATCACAGCACTGGGGGCTGTGACCCCCAAACTGGGAGAATGGCTACAGCAGATTCCAGGTAAAACATCAGAGGTCTCTGTCCTTGAGGATGACACATACCCCCCCACAAGGGAAGAGGTGGGTATTTTTTACAGTATATACAGCACCAATCTTCTCATCTAAGTCTGGGCAAGAAAGCGAGTGATCTGTGTAATAGGGTATTGTTTGTCAGCGTCACACTCACCTGTGTCTCTGCGCTGCTTATCGAGTGCTGATCCAGGGCCTGCTCAGTGTCTGGCTCAGTTTTAAGCTCAGGCTCTGGAGCTGCAATCGGTGCTTTCACCTGCTCCTCACACGGCCCTTTCTCGTCCTTCTTCCCTTTGTTCTTCCCCTTCTCTTTTTTCTTCCCTTTTTCCTCTTCTTTCTTTTGCTTTTCTTCTGTCTTTTCCTCCTTCTCTATCTTCTTTATTTCTTCTTTTGCCTTGTCCTCTTTCTTTATTGACTCCTCTTTTGGTTTCTCTTCTTTCTTTTTAGGCTTCTCCTCTTTTGTTTTTTCCTCCTTCTTCTTGGTCTTTTCCTCTTCTTTCTTCTTTAATTTTTCAGCCTCTTTTGCCTTTTCTTCCTCTCTCTTCTTTGCTTTCTCTTCTTCTCTCTTCTTAACTCTGTCTTCTTCCTCTGCTTTCCTCTTTGCTTTTTCCTCTTCCTTCTTCTTTACCTTTTCCTCCTTTTCTTTTTTCTTTGCAAACTTCTTGTCAACTTTTTCCTCCTCTTTACCAGCTTCTGCCTCTTTGTCTTTAACTTCAGCAGTCTCTTTCTTTTCCTTTTCTTTTGTCTCCAATTTTTCTTCTTCCTCTTTCTTTTCTACAGTCTGCTGTGCTTTCTCCTCCTCCTTTTGCTCCTGTTTTTTTTTTACCTTTTCCTCTTCTCTTTTCTCCTCGTTTTTCACTTTCACTTCATCCTTTTTCTCTAATTTCTTCTTGGCTTCTTTTTTTTTCTTTTTTTACTGCCCCTCTTCTCAACCTTTTCTCCCTCTTTAACCTCTTTTTGTTCTTTTTCTTCCTTCTCTTCCACTACTTTCACCTCTGATTTTTCTGCTTCTACTTTAGCCTCCTTTTCTTCACTCTTCACCTCTTCCTCCTTCTCCTCTTCCGCCTTGTCAGCTTTTTCTTCTTTGTCTGCCGTTTCCTCCCTGGCTTTCTCTGCCTCAAACCCCTCCTCGGAGCACTGTGAGCGGCGTTTGAGGAAAGAGGAGAAGAGGCGAGACAGGCCTTTGCCAGCAGAGGTCCGGGTACGAGGCTTCAACTGCTCCTCCTCAGGGGAGGTAGCTACGTCAGCAGGCCCAGGCTCAGAAGACTGCTCCTGGGCCTTCTTGCTTGACTGCTCCCCCTCTGGCTCCGCCGCCGCTGCCGCCTCTGGCTTCTCCTTGTTCTCGGGTTCGTGTTCGGCCTCGGCGACACTGGCCTTCTGCTTGCCCTCAGTGTCCGCCTCGCTCACTGCACTTGCCTCTGTTGTCATGGTAGCCACTGGGAAGGGGAACAGAAGAGAGTCAGAGATGGAGAAAGGTCACAGTGCTGTACAGAGTGTGACAGAGTGCTCAGCATGGATATACTTGGAACACAACAAACAAGATTAGGAGCAGCGGACAAATGGCCTGTGTGTAGGAAAAATTACACCCGATGTGAATGGCAAGCAATATTAATAAATATATTGTACTATACTGATACAATTAGTAAAGTTATCAATACATCTCTAATGTTCATGTTTAAGGACTATAATAAACAATTAGACTGAAACGATTTATCATTAACAAATTTGTTTGTGAAAAAAATGACTGCTCCTAGATTCTCAAATGAGCCGTTTTGTTTCCGTTTTATGATATTGTGTAAGTGAATTTCTTTTGACTATTGGTCAGACAAAACCAGTCATATTTGGACCTTCGGCTTGGAGAAATTGTGGTAGAAATGTTATAGGTCAACCTATTACTAGATTAATCATGAAAATTATCAACAGAATACTTAAAAATAATTAGTTGCAACAAAAAACAACATTGTGTAGTGTTGAATCCCAAATGATATGACCAGAAGAATAGGCTTAAAATTTTTCACTTTTGTCATTCACGGTGATTATGGAAAAAATAAGCTATCATGCAAATAGTATAATCTGTTTGCATGCTTTATTCTTCTCACTAACAGTTGATGCTCTAATCAAGAGCAATTTCATCATGAGCAAATTGTACAATAGGTAATTTAAATGGCTGCTTTAATTTATTGTCAGTTGTCTACTCCGAGATAAATGAGACTTATTCCATAAAACATGAAGCAAACTCCCACAGACAGATTGTATTCTCCTTTAAAAACACACATACTTACACAAACATACACTTCATCACACAATAGCCATCCTTATTGAAGAGTGTCTCTGTGTCTACAAGCTCACAACATGGCCTATCACAGACTCATTAAATCTCACTGACACAAAGGAGGCATTCTGCTCTGGAGCTGCATATTACCGCCGCCTGGATCATCCTCGCCAAGCATGCCTGGCTCTTAGTCTCACACACACACCCCTCCTGCACAGGTCATCTAAGGCTCTAGGACTGGCCGATGCAAGCATTTATACCATGACGTGATATAAAATGGCCAATCAATTGTTTCAATCAATATTTCTTGGGGGAGTAGGTCACTGTGGGAAGATATGCAAACCAATGAGTATGGCTGGTTTATCAGTATCTACCTCTTATAGATAGAAGTGAATGTTACCTTCTGTCCTTTTCTACTGTACAGTAGCGCTGGAAGATACTATGACTGTTAGTATGTAACAGTGCAAGCATATTTGCCTACATTACTTATTATATAATGATGTGATTTACTATTACAGTACAAGGGCCTTGGAGTTTAATGAGCACAACTTTATATTAGTAGTTTGACAGTGAGAGGGCAGATCTGGTATATTTAGAAACTTCTAACCAGCTGATTAAATTGCACAACTCTCTGAAATACGCAGCAGGTATTATGCAATCAAGTGAGATATATCAGTTAAACTGGCTCACATCACAATCAATGTTTGTCTTTAAAGGAGGCTGATTGGCATCCCGTCTGTACTAGGCATTGTCTAATTGGTGACTTAATGTGGCTGTGATTGTCTCTTCCATATGTAGTTCAAGTCCCACTATGGAGTGGGGGTGGGGGAATGCTAGACAGGCAGGCAGGCCAATCTTCCAGATGTACAGGGCCGTCCCAAAGGGTTCAGCCTTGCCCTCTATACCATACACTTCCCACTGGCACTACAGGACAGCAGGAGGGGAGGAGGGGGTACGCACACAGACTAAATCCTCTTTAGCCCTCCCATTGTTTGTGTCCAGTGACCAATAACTGTGCTGCACACTATAACTAATCCTGCCTACCCTTCCCCCCACAAGACCCCCCGCAGGCATATTCCTTAGGTCACCACACACACACACACACACACACACACACACACACACACACACACACACACACACACACACACACACACACACACACACACACACACACACACACACACACACACACACACACACACACACACACACACACACACACACACAGGTATGCATCAACGCTCACGGGCTCCTTTGGGTCTTTTAATGCTCTGTCATCTCAATTGTGATTGTCAGGACACAGACATGCTCCTAATGGACCAGCTGAGCTTGTGTCTGCTGCCTCCTCCATTTTGTGTTGCCTGCCTAACATCTCTGCTATCAGCCAGCTGAGCAGGACTACCCTGCATCATGACTGATTGAGATAGCGGCAGCCACACACCACATGAGCTCTCAAAAAGCAGCACCAATCTCTCATAATGTGATGCATATTGTATTTTTGGTGTGGAGGTAATTACATGAAATATTGCTGTACTGTAAAATGTGCCCTCAATCCTACATAATTAGTGACTCTAATGAGCTAAATTATAAATGAAGTAGGCCACCCTCGAGCCCAAGTGAGCTCTCAAAGACCCGCTGAGTTCAGGTGCAAACGTCAGGGCTGGATTTGCCAGAGATGATTTAGAGTTTCTGTGACTTACTTTGAATTGAATGTTCCCACAGAAAGATCATGTGAAATTTGATTTGACTCAGTAAATTTTACTTAAAGGAAAAGTCAAATTGTACTTGATTTCAGGTGATCAACAGACTTGCATTTTGTGAAAATGCATTATTTCAAATGCTTAAATAGTGTAAGCTCAAATTTATATTTGTTGTCATTATAAAATCAAAGCTAACTCAGTGATTTAACTGATTCTAATGCCAGACTCACTCCATCCATTAATCTAGTCTCCAGTTTTAAAGACATTTTCCGGATTTGTCTAGACAATAAAACCTTTATACTATTTGCCAGTGATGCTGCAGTGTTGCTGTTATGGTGTGATACAATGAGACGAGAGGGCTGAATAGGGGAGAGCTAGCAGAGGAGGAGGAGGTATAGTATATAAATAGCTACATGTGCTCAGGATGCATGGACTAATTAGCCTTTTACAGACAAGCTCTATTTCTGTTCACATTGAGCAGCACACAGCATGCGTATATGCACATGTGCATACATGTGTGCACAGCTGCAAATGCACACACCGCTGCATATAGGACTGATGTAAGAGCAGCAGTGAAATATTTTGTTTGTTTTGGGGGAAGTCAACAAACACTGGTCACTGACTGACAAGTTACATGAGTTCTACAACGTTACCCTGCAGGAATACTTGGACAAAAAGAAAGCAAGTGTCCTGGGTACTGAGAGTAGGCTTAAGGAATTAGAAGGAGTTTAGAGTTAATCATCTCCCAAGTGACCAAGTGAGATTATCTCCATCTATCTACATGCCTACAGTATCTATCTCACGCAGTATCAGTCAGCCTCCCTCCACTCTGATTCTCTGTCTTGGATCTGCTTCTCTGGGTGTGCGTGCATCTGTGTGGGAGAGAGAGAAGAGCTGGCAGAAGCACAGTGGCGATCAGCTGTGCTGATTCATGGTTTTATGTGGAGACCCGCCTACCTGGCTGCAAATCAACAGAAATGAACTGAAAGCAAGGATATCAGTCATCTGGCCACATGGTGGCTCCTATTAACCGCTCTAAGTAAACACAGGCACACATGCCAACATACACGCTAACACGTGCCAGGATAAACTGTTTCTATGTTCAGTTTATGCACACAAGCCTGCCCAGCAACATTGTGAATACACACAAAATACTGAATATCTCAAGTCTTTATACTGTGTACATGGACTAAATTATCCTAAGATTATTGAGAGGTATATGTAGAGTGACTCCAAATGTGATCAAACTTTTAATTTGGAGCTGTAATCTTGGATTCTGTGACATTTGTACTTTGTGATATTCAACAAAAATGTCTTGGGCTACAAAAAGGTTTATTTTGGTCAAGTCCTTTTTGTAAACCTATTCCAAACCCAGTTCTTAACTGATCAATACTCACAGATGGTCTGTGAGCCTGATGCTGTAACATGAACCAACATGGGAAAAGAATGAAGTAGCTTGATTGATTTAATGTGGTTGCCCTGAAAGCAATCCTGAATCCATCTCCAACGATCCCCTTAGCCAAAGCCAGATTGAAGGAATAGTGAATGTGTACATTAGTGCACATTATGAAAGAAGTGTTCTTTTTTATGTTGGACACACCAAAAATCCATATCTTTTTTTCTTGATACTAAGAGGAGTTAGTTAAAGGATTTAACTAATGAACTCAGTTGACTGTATATAAATAGAAGACTTTTGTAATTATTTGTGCAAATAGTATGTAAAGCTTTTCATATGTATACATTGTATTTAAAAGTTAGTCAAACCCACAGACTACCTGATTTATGAAGAGAAAAGCAAACGACCCTGTATGTGGAGTCTGTTCCCTATTTAGTAATGCACACACAACAGAGTAGTAGTCTAATTGCACAAATGCATCATAACTCCCAAAAGAGGATTAACACCAGCAAGCTCTCCTGGGACCTCAGTGACCTCACTCTCACACAGCAGAGCAAAGAAACATCTTCAGCTTCACTTCAGCCGCTCTGTGTTCACAACACTGCTGATTCAGCAGTACCGGAGACCCCGAGGACCCGGGTCTTTTCTCAGTCATTTTTTAACCTGTGTTTACTTCTGTTGCACTCTCCAGTCCTGAGGCTTTAATGCTGCCGCTGCATCAACCTTCCTACATTATATCTGCAGCACGTCACAAAACATTATCTGACTATATATATCCAGCAGTATCATCAATGGAGATGAGGCTTATTGGATGTGTTTCTCATCTCAAGTGCGTTGTGGGTAGCGCGCTCGCTCGCTTGCTCACACACACACACACACACACACACACACACACACACACACACACACACACACACACACACACACACAGCAAATATGGATATTTTTAACCTGTACACTCCTCTTTTGGAAAAAGCAAGTCATGTTAAGCAGAAAATGAAATCCAAAAGCTATTCCATCCCTGAAACAGGATGAAAAACATTCTGCACACATTCTTGGAAACAGCTGTACACACCTAGAAGCATTCAAGACCAAGAACACCCTGATATAAAGTAGGCTACATAATATGGAACAATAACTACTTTACATAAGAATGAATTAGGGGATAAAATATGACAATTGTGTCACCTTCAGATAATATTAATTAAGGATTTGTTTCTTATAACTCATATGTTAAATTATAGATATTGTCATAGCTATATACTGTAGGCTACTTTATGTGATGATCAGTCAGAAAAGAGAACATATTTTTCCCATATAGTCATATTTTTTTATAAGTTATCATATTTTATTCGCAATTGCATTACTTTATAATATGACCTAAAACCTACTGTTAGTAGTCAAAGTACAAAAACGATTTAGTGTGAGTTTTCCTTAAAAGTAAAAACTGTGCGCCTTCTTTTAGCAGCTTGATAACTTGAATGGATATTCAAATTTCACCAAAACAACTCACACATGGAGAAAACACATCGCTGCCTCCGCTGATGCGGAGCGCTTCTCATATATGGGGATGTAACGTTTTACTGGGATATTTTTATCGGTGTAATACTTAGGCGATATCATTTTAATTTGGTTCAACAAATCATCGTGTAAAGCTCACAGGTAGCTATTTAATACGAATTCAATTTCCAACTTTTTTTTTCAATCAAACCGCACAAATAGTTGCAGCCTTTATCGAGCCAACGTGCCAGGGTATTTAAACAATCTGTGTATGAAAATGGCGCCGAATGTACAAGAAACAAATAAACACCAACTCATCCCCACCAACCGAGGAACATACATCCTATATTTGTCTTACCTACTCTAGGATTAGCATCAGTGTGGAAGCAAACAGCACAAAATCCGACAAAATCCTATATTCCGCACGTTCAGAGGACAAACAATGTTGGGGAGCGACACATGCTTTGTTGTGCTGAAGGTGTCTGATGCTCGTAAAGGGGTGGAGTCTCATACTGAAGCTTGGGCTGGAGTTGACCAACTGAGCATCGACCTGCACGCTTAACAGCCACATGCATGCCGGAGCGGAGGAGATGGACACAAGTTTCATATAATGCTGATTAGAGCTGCACTAAATATATATTGTTGTCCTAAAATATGTAAAGATGCTGCAGCAATATAACCTTAAAAACACGACAGAAATGCAAGTGTTAAAAGCTACAGATAAACAACTGATTTCTGCTTGTATCAGTAGGCCACATTTTTAAGATATTTACATGATCAAGTAAGCTACATTTAACACATTCTTTGCTACAAAAATCCCCAAAAAGGCATGGAGTTAGGCGGGGTAAAGAATGCCATCATTAACACAGTACAATGTCCAGAAACAGGAGGGGGCAGAGAGGCAACAGAAAGACTTCTCAGAGTCCTGCCCAATCTTTTCAGGCACCAGCGAGGTGCATTCATCTGCACAGTATGAGGGTGTCAGGAACTACAACCTCAAGCAAATTGTTGCGAGATATTAAAAAATGAATTAGAAACTGCAAACAACAGCCACACCCTCAACCATCTTAATATCTAAAAACTAAACAATTAAAAACTAGTACACATGTGCGTCCGCTGACGTGCACACACATACACACAAGCTGTCTTTATGGACCCCGGCATGGTCCCCACCCATCTGCCTGACCCCATTAGGGCCATACGGCTCAAAGGGGGGGGGTGTCGTCATTCTCACAGCTACATGGGGTTGGGCACCATCACCTTTGTCTAACAAAGGCAAGTTCATAGCAGAGCAGTGTCCCATGTCATTTATGGGCAATTTATTTGGAGAAAAAGTCCTACCAGTCCAAATATGACTCCGTCAATCTTGTCATAAAGTACATATGGCGATATCAAAAAGCAAGGGAGACACCAAACAAAAGCAGAAAATGTCTCTCGCACAGTCGCTAATGTTTCTTTTTGCCTTTAGACTTTGATCACTGAACACAGCGATGATGAAACATTAGCAGCACAAAAACTGGTGTTGTTAAACATTAACATTAACTGTAACGCGTATTGACAGGAAGAAATGTGAATTTTCCCCTTGCAGGGTAAATTAAGGCATGCCTTCTTCTTCTTCTTCTTCTTAATCCAGTGAATCCCAGCTGGGTACAAACAGAAATTGAGTAGGCCGACTTTTGGATGCTTGTTTCTGTTACCCCTGCTTTAGTTTGGGAAAGAATGAGCAAGTCAGAAAGATAACAGAGGAAGAGTGAAAGAGAGAAACAAAGACTACATGATCTACTCGCGTTGCCTTCAGTTGCTTAGGAACCCTGTGCCCTGCCCTGTGACTACTGCAAGGAGCAGGTGTTGAGCTGGACCCAGGAGAGGGACTAGAGACAGAACAGACAGGGGAGGAGAAATGGAGCAGCACTCACAGTCCCTTGAGACAGTGACAGACTGGAACCACAGACTCAGAGACTTCCAACTTGCTCAGTAGACCCACCCAAAACACTGACGCACACTTTCTGTTTTCCTCGTCACTCTTGCTCATTTGCTCAAAAGCACGGGCAAACACGCACATACGATGGTGCAGTGCATTACTCCAGATGAGGGCATGAGGGTTATGTTGGTTTGGAACATCTTTATCCCTCTCTGGCTCCATCACTCAGTGATTACATAATGTCCCATACCACTCCCACCCAATTCATCTCTCTTTGACTTTCAACACTGCATCTGGGTACACATCACTCTGCCTTCCCTCCCGTACCTTATGTAAAATAACTTGTGCAGCTTTGAAAATGCTTTAAATATGAATTTTTAGTGCATGCGATGGAGGCACGGTTGCAGAGGTTTTTATTTGTGCTCAGGAGCTGAGTTCTTAAGAGCACTAACAGGATTGATGGTAACTGCACATCAATATTCATGGTGCACCATTATGTTATAAAGAATTCATGAACCCGGAACGTTGCATGTTTCTGCCCCTTTCTGCTGGCAGTCATGTTGCCCACCCTTCTTGTATTAGGCCAAGTTTGAATTCTCACCATGCACAATTTTAAAAGCACAACATGATGTTTCCTCAAAGGGAAGGGTCCGGACATTATGTTTTCGATTAAGTGCATCCTGTGCTATAACCTAAATCAGAGAATAGGGCAGGACAACTTAACGGTAAAACGGCTGCAAACAGTTGCCTCCACAGACAATGCTTAAAGATGAGTCCAATTGGAAATGAAATGCTTATATGCAAGACACTGCACCAAGCCCTGCTACTTACAGTACATTGAACAGACTGTAACAAACATTCTAGGGCACTAAAGTACATGATACATTGTGTTTGATTATCTGATGCTATTGTAGATAGCCATGTTATCTTAGTTTAAACTGCCCCCTGGTGGAGAGAAGGTAAATGAATCAACTTTTCACATGCTTGTTGCTGATTTGACTGTGACAGGTCTGAAGTAAAAACTAGCTAAATGTTAATGTCCCTCAAACTCTCTTCAACAATTAAACACTGCACTGTAATTACAATTATTAAATCTCCTTTACACTGACACTTTCTCAATAAACAATGTGCAATGTGGATACAAATGTGTACTTCCAGTCTTATATTAAAAACACTCCATGGTAAAAGATGAAATCACTAGCTTAACGTCAATTATTTGTTGTGCGAGAGAGGGAATCCCAGCCAAAACTACTCTATGCTAAAACAGAGCATGCTGGGAGCATGTGTTCATGAGAGATTAAGATGTGTTTGCGTCTAGATGCCTCAGGGTGACACGGTCCCCCTACCCCTCCCTGAACTAGTTTGGTGTGGACACCAGTAGTATGCCATCATTTCAGCTCGAAAAGCTCTCATTGGGATTCCTTCACAATCCATTGTTTAGATCTGTTTGATGTTGAACATTAAAAAGGATGTCATGCATTTTTTTTACTACTCATTCATAAAATAATGTAATCGTATAAATTAAGTACAATCCTTTTCCCTGAGATATTAGAAAATAGTCTAGGTTAAAAAAAAATAGAATACACTTTCCCTATGCAAATAAAGAAAGAATCACAGTAGAAAAGCATTTCAACCAGTGAATACATGCATGTGGAAGATACAGAGAGTCTGCACTCAGATCCGAGGGGGAATGGCATGTCAAATATAAACCATGAAAAATGTATATTTAATAGTCTATAAAGACTGATGACTTCATAAAATCCTTGCAAATGAAATGCTTCTTTGCAGCTGGGAGCAATGTTGTTTAATTAATATATATATATATATATATATATATATATATATATATACACACACATATACATACACACACACACACACACAAACACTACCAAAAACTTAGACTCACTTTCCCATTCACTTGAATGAGAAACTATGTTCAAACGTTTGACTGGTACTGTATAATACAGTATATATACAAATGCATAACATTTCAATACTATTGTGGTAGATTAAGGGGGAGTCATAAAAAGATAAAATAATTGTTACTTTGGGTGTACTGCATGCAAAACATCACTGCAGTACCAAATAGGCTTATATGGTTCAATCTAATCATTACAGCTCAAATGCCTTTGTTACACTTATACAGGCTACTTTTTTCCTCCTTACAACTTAAATAGTGATTGGTACTCACATCACATCCATGTAGAAGATAATTGTAGATGGTAAGGACAATCCCAGACCAAGTTGGAGAGAGGGAGAGAGGGGAAAAGAGTGTCAGTTTAGTAAAACACTAATTTTATTTGTGACAGGACATATAATAGAGAGTTGGCATAATACATTACTTGATATACTGCACATAAACAACTACTAATGTATCATAGCGGATGGGCCTGAATCAGAGCATAACCGACCTAGCTCTTTGAATGCATATCATATAGTGACCCAGATCAGTTGTTTAAGTCATAAATAATTCTGAAATAGATTTCTACTTCTGTCATCAGCATGATAAACAGACCTATATCATTTAAACAATCCCTACAGGATGACCTACCTGTTTAGCATTAACTGTGTTGCCTTGTTTATGATAATTAGGCGGTAGCATACTTTTGGTTAATAAAGTAGTTGGGATCCATTCTCTCTGGGTTCAACATACCTGACAGGCAGACATGTCTAACGATGTTTCATCATGAAGCCTACTCGACAGACTACTGTAGGCTAGGAGTCAAGTTTCTTATTTTCCAGGTAGGCAAACAGCACAAACATCTCTGACCTTGTTGTGTTTGACATAATCCCTCTAAATACGGAGCAGTGGACTCTAAACGAACTGCCGTCGCGAGCAGACGGGGAATGAAAAACGTTGCAAGACAGGTGTGTATGTAAACACAACAACAGCGTGTGAGTAGGCGAGTCATACCTGAGCGGACAGATGTATCATCCTGGGTGTTTTCTCCACCTTTAATTAGTTGCCATAATTCCGGTGTTTCGCTTCAGAACAAGTTGGAGGCTATACCGGTCAGGTTTCCACAGAGAGGCGGTGTCGCAGCTACAATGACGAAGCACTAAGTAGGTGATGGGTGGAGATCAGAGGTGGGAGCGTTACTTAAAAACCAGAGATGGAAGAAGCAAAAGTAGTACCAAGTACTCGGTTACAACTAAAAATCCCGCGTGAAATTTAAAGTACAAAAACATAAAAAAATATTACCAAAAGTTAAATTAGCGTACGTGTTATGCAGAATGGCCTATTTGATGATAGGTTGTTCTCGGCCACTCCATTACGTCTGCAACAACTCTACTCAGTAGACATATTTCTATAGTCTCCAAGGAACAAAACATGAACTAACTATTAGAAACATACTGTAACAAGGAGTTCCTAAATAAATAAAAAATGTATTATTGTTACTGTGTTACTGATTTAGACCTAGATAATTAATAATAATTTTTACTTTATTATTCCCACAAGGGGAAATTACAATTTACGCTCTGCTGTTATTACACACAGGTCTGAATTACACACACATGCTCAGTACCTATGCATGCACTAATAGAGAGGGATGTCAGAGTGGGGGGGCTGCCCATGGAAAGGCACCCCAAGCCCAGAGTTTGAGGTTCGTTGTCTTGCTCAAGAGCACCTTGGCAGTGCCCAGGAGGTGAACTGGCACCTCTCCAGCTACCAGTCCACCACCATACTTTGTTCCGTATGTGGACTCGAGCCCAACCCTCCAGTTACAGTTCCTAACCCAACTCCCTACAGACTGAACTACTGGATTTTTCAATGAGGGGAAAAGTAAAGTAGAGGAGCAAATTAAAGATTTTTAACAAGGTAATTTTGTTTGTGTGTGGAAAGTCTATATCAGACACAAAATATATTCAAAGAAGAATATTTTTACATGTTAAAATGTGTGTAGATGGGATCTTTAAAAACTGCTTTATAAAATCATGGTGGCCTTACCGTAACAAGTAAAGGTTAGGGTTATATACAATTCTTTGCTATGGCTGCATTTGATGACCTTAGATATCTCCTTCTAAAGCAGTGTGAATTCCCAGAAGGTGCAGCACACCTCCATCCAGCTGTAACAGCTGGAACATCTGTCACAGTGTTACCTAAAACCTAGTAGCCATTGTTAACACTGTCCCAGTAGGTTAGCGAAATACATCTGGCCTTAAAGAGGTACTCCAGCAATTTAGTATAGCACTTCAATAAAGTTAGAGGCACTTACAGTACAATACAGTATATCCTGACTTTAAGTCCCTGTATGGGCCACACTCCTACACTTCCCATAGGCAATTAAAAAATCATCCTTAAAGCTGTGCACTGATGCAGGAAATATCAGTGGTATTTATTTATGAATTTCTTTATGTAGGCTTATTGTCTGTTCTGATAGATAGATAGATAGATAGATAGATAGATAGATAGATAGATAGATAGATAGATGGATGGATGGATAGACTGCAGTACCAATAAACTTCCATTCAACTTTTACATGCTGTTTATTCTCAAACTGAGGAAAACTCCTCTCTTTCATTATCGTGCTGAGCAGCCAGGATCCACCCAGTGTGATTAACTTCAAACACTTAACTCCAGCCTTCTGTGTGAAGATAAGAGCAACCGTCACCACATACTAGCTCAGAGACATGCATGCACACCTCCAAACCAGTGTAAGGCATACTGAAGACATGTTGCCCCCTGTTGAATGTTTCTGTAATTGCTTCATGCAGGTATTCTGCAACCATGAAATAAATGACAGAGTTATAAATAGATAGATTTGCATATATTCACATAGCAACCCATTTTGCATAAAAATAAAAAAGACAATATATCAATTTTGGGGTCTGTGTAAGTTTTAATGGTTAGCTTATTTATGTACTGTATGTATGTATGTATGTAGCCTACTGCATGTAACAGTAGGCTACATACTTTGTAAGGGCAGCTGCACTACGTAATAAGTAAAAAAGTAAGTGATTTGGAATGCAGCTGTTACGTGGTGTGCCAAGGCTTGGAGCGTGTGTGGAGTAATCCAGGACATTTTGCATGAAGTACATGTTGAGGCTTGTATGTTTGAGACCAATTACGTCACTGATGACACCTGAAGCCATAACACAGTTGAGAAAAGATTGTTCTTGAATAAAACCAATAATTGCTCCCCTCTACATCTTTTTCCTAGTTACACGAGCCAATTCACTACCCTCTGCCGGTTGAATCACTCCCACTTTCCAGTGTTAGAACACTTATGTTGCCCCTCCTGCCTGAAACAATTATTTACCAAATGGCTGATCACACACATTTGATGCATTACTCATGTGAAGAAATAATTAAAGTTAACATACTAAATGTTTGTCTTCTGTCCTGACTGACCAAATGGACCACATCACTCACTAGACGGATACAGGTATGTTATACAATAATAGGCCTACTTATCAAAAAACACTACTGAGGCTATAAATGTAATATATCTGCCTGGAATGTAAATGTGGATGGGCCAGACCTTTAACACTGCAAAACTGTGGACATAAGTCTGGCAAAGCAAGACTAAATATAACATTTAGAATATTTTTACCACTTTGCCTTGCTGTGACAGCCCTTTCCCAAGGGGAACTGAACCCGTTATCAATGCTCTCTTTAAGCCCCCAGACTCCATTGACATAAACAGTCAAGTTCATTTCCTCCTTCTCTCCGTCTTGACTCCCGTCACAGGCCTAGCCCCACCCAACCCCTTCTGACTCATTATCGGAGCTACTGACTGCAATGGTGCCACAGCAGACAGGGAGAGACTTTAGTGCTGTAGGCCAAGGAGACGTGGAATTAATTTGGAGCTAATCATTTATATAAATTAATTTGCTAAGAGGGTCTGAAAAGTTGCTAAATCTACTGAGAAAGTCACAAGTTGGCAACACTAAGAAACAGGTTTATTATAAGGATTCCCATTAGCTGACACCTAGACGACTAGCTTCCTGGGGTCCAAAACAACTTTAAATCAGACAATATTAAATCAGATAATAAACATTGCATGACACATAGAGGATAAGAAAATAAACTTAAAAATCTCCAAGTAAAAACAAAATAAAATGGAAACAACCAGAAAAACCCTAAGAAAAAAACTTCTAGAAAACAAAATTACATTATACTACATTACATAGCTAACATCTAGGTTCACATGGCAGTTCACCTCCTGGGCACTGCCAATGTGCTCTTGAGCAAGGCACCAAACCCCCTGACTACTCACTCACTCTGACATCTCTCCATTAGTGCATGTAAAGGACCTAAGCATGTGTGTGTGTATTTCAGGCCTGTGTGTAGTGTGTAATAAAAACAGTGTGGATGTAAATGAGTGTAAATTTCCCCATAGGGGATCAATAAAGAGTATAAATGAAATTAAATGAGGTAGCTCACAAAGACAAAGAAGGAAAACAAATATGATATCAAGATAACTTGGGAGATTATCCGTTGAAAAAATAGCTCTTTAAATAAGTTTTTTTCAGGTAATTGAATTTTGGTATGGCTGGAGTCATCTGCCCCCTACTGGCTCCTCTTGTTAAATGAGGGGGGAGATCTAAGATGTAATGTATATTATTGAAAATAAATGATGTGTTTGAGTTTGAGTGAAAAAAAAACTAAGTACAAGGAGACTCGGAAGTGTAACTAAACAAAAACTCAGATGATTGATAGACAGATAGATGCATTTAATTACAGCGGTACGTGGAGATCGAACCTACGACCTTTGGATCTACATCAAGCTTCCCTTATTTAACAGAAACAGTACAATTTTGGTAATTAAATCAAAATCTGACTAAATAGCAACTAACAAACAATTAAACTCCATGGCTAATTTAGCATCTTTCTTATCTTTTCTGTCATTTCCTGTTTTCTCTTATTTTTCTCCCCCCAAGACCCTCTGTGCCAGGGCATTTACGCCCCTGCAGAAGTACAATACAACTGTCTTTGCTACACGCACATAACGCACGGACCCTGGTGGGCACCCACAACAACAATTTAATGTCATCTGCGTGGAAATTTTGAATCCATATGCTATTTTTTATATAGGCATGAATAAGTGTTTTTGTATTTTGCCACTGGTTGTTGATAATAGTAGGATAGTCCTTTCTACAGGCTTTCAGGCCATAAACACAGCGCCAGAAATAATGACAATGGAGCTGAGTTTATCGGTCCCCGCTGAGAGCCGTGTAATACAACCCCATGTTATACCAGGAAGAAAGCTGGGCGGGTAACGACAGAACGCAGGAAGGAGCCATTCCGTAGACTGAAGTTATGACTTTAATATGGCTGATCAGGGTCCGTTTTTAACTTCATGTATTATTTTCTATTTGTCCATCGGGGCCGCGATATTCCAAATTCTCGAAGAGCCAAATTGGAAAGCAGCCAGTAACGAATATATCCTACAAAAGGAAAATATTTTGAAGAACCATGCCTGCTTAACAAAGGAAAGTCTGGATGAAATTATAGAGGTATGCATCTGTTTTTAATTGTGTGAAAGAGGAAAAACAAGTTTGTTAGAGAGAAGTTGTATCTTAAAGAAATCACCTTAGTCTATCATTATGTGAGTAGCCTAACTTTTGCGGTGATTGAACAGAGCTCCAATCAGCTCTCATAAAGTTATTAGGCTATGTCAAACGAATAGTCCATTGGCTACCTTTATTACACTGTATTTCTTAGTTTTATTTATTTGATGTGTATTTTACATCAAAAGTATAAAATAGGCTATAGCCTATGGCCACGTTTACAACACAGAGAAATGAAGACGTGCTCCCATTTTTTTCTTCTGAACCACAACTCCCCACCCCCAGCCTCAGGTAACAAACAAAACAGAAGAAAACAAGCGCACATTAGGGGAAGTAAAATAAGGGGAGAAAAATCTCTAGACTGTGTTAAATTGGAGCTACATCTTGAGAGACAGCCTAATATCCATGTTTGTTAGCGCGCAGGAATGTTGCGAGCATTCATGATGTAAACAGCACATGGTGTTGTGCTGCTGAGCGTGAATGCGCATGTCTCCTTCAACCTAAAAAATGTGAATGTTTCCACAAGGTGTGTCCGCTTTAATGGCTTAGTGAGTTGTGATGTTGATAGGGAAATAAGTCGCAATAAAGTTTTTCCATGAGCGTGTGTTATTGTGTGCTTAAGGGAAGTAGCAGCAAGCGTAATAGTAGGCTAGTTTAATAGTGGGCTTAATTGAGACTTTAGTGTGTTTACTCTCCCAGATAGTGTCACAGGCTGCGGGCCAAGGTGTGACCATCACTGGGGACAAACAGCGCACCACATGGGACTGGTCAAACTCGGTCATCTTTGCTGCCACCATTGTCACCACTATAGGTTTGTATGACATCTACAATACTTGCCACCGATATAGCTGGTATTAGTTTTGTTTACTGATTTCATTTACACGTCACTTGTTAATTTACTTAGCCTACGTTTTGTGTGACATAATGTACTATTTCAGCCATTTCATAAATGTATTTGGCAAAAACAAAATGACAGAAAAAAGCGCAATACTACTTTCAATAAGATGAATAATGTATTAATGCTTAATACAGTCAAAAAGAACAAAAACTAGTTTTATTCTGAAATCCTTTTGAAACCCCTGGCCCCGTTTAATGAATTAAATCACTTACTGCACATTCGATGGCTTACAATAGTAGCCTACTTTTTAAAGAACAAATATTAAAGCTGCAGTTGTTTGTTCGGGATCATTTCCCTTTGCAAGTGATCAGACTGTGCGTTGGACAGGTCTTTCTGCAAAATGAACATCCAAGCAAGTTTAAAAAAAAAAACAAAGCATATGAAAATAGGAATTGATTTCTAAATAATACGGTTTTATGAAGCACTTAATGGGCCAAAATACACTTCTGATCTTCTGCCATTATAAAACAGACCTCTCAGGTTGTCTGGGAGCAGTCTGCTTTCTGTTTTTATGCACCATATATCTGGAACAAACCCCAGAAAGCTGCAGATATACTACAACTCTGTTTTGTTTTTTTAAATAAAGGCTGTAGAGTTTTTTTTTTTTGGTTGATGCTGCCTTTCATTAAATTAAGTAATTGTTAATTTCTAACATTGCACTGTTCTGTGTTGGCTTGTTTTAATTTCCATTCTCTTCAATGAATGTTTTTAATTGCCCTTTAATGTTTTATGTAAAGAACTTTGAATTGCCTTGTTACTGAAATGTGCTACATAAATAAAGTTGCCTTGCCTCGCCTAAAGGAGGCTACCCAGTAGCCTCCTGGCAACCCAAATTGTATCCGTAAGGCTTTATTTCCCATCTAAAGAATTGATAAATTACTTATTAACCATAAACAAACTTTGTATGAACCTTAATAAAATACTTCTTATAATCTTTCAGGGTTGTGCATTAATATATCCTTGTCTACAGGTTATGGTAATGTTGCTCCCAGGACTCAAGGTGGTCGTATATTCTGCATCCTGTATGGTCTGTGTGGGATCCCCCTGTGTCTGGTATGGATAAGCGAGCTAGGCTCCTTCTTTGGAGACCGGGCTAAACGTCTGTCCCAGGTTCTGATCCGTAAAGGCGTTTCAGTGGTAAGAATCTGACTGAAAGCTGGAGTTAGTGTCTGAATACTGTATTAAACAGCAGCTCCGTCCAGTTATTTTAATATACATAAAATATGTTAAGAGTTTCTTTTTCTCCCTTCTGTCAGAAAAAGGTCCAGTTAACCTGTACAGTCATATTCTTGTTATGGGGGCTGTTCGTGCACCTGGTGATCCCTCCATTTATTTTCATGTCTCTGGAAGGATGGAGCTACCTGGAGGGCTTCTACTTCTCTTTCATCACACTCACAACAGTTGGTTTTGGAGATTATGTGGCAGGTATGTTTGACTCATGGCTCATCTCAGGTTAATGTTTCTCTGAAGTTACTTAAATTTACTTTGTTAAATCCTTTGTTATAAATGCCGGTGCATCGCGTCTCGTTTCAGGTGTAAATCCAAACATTGAATACCCCAGACTGTACAGAGTTTTCGCTGAGTTATGGATTTACATGGGCCTGGCCTGGCTGTCTCTGTTCTTCAGCTGGAACGTACACATGGTTGTGGAAGCCCACAAGGTGCTTAAGAAAAGAAGACACAGGCACAGACAATTGGAACCACAGCCTGTGCAGGAGAAGCACAACCCAAAAGTAAGACCATCTGTCATCGACATCTTCAACTTTCTATCAGAGAAGGACGAAGACTATAGCACCGTCATCAAGAAAATTGGAACATCGGCATATATAAGAAAGCCTGCAGAGAGCATAAATCGCTCCAAGAGCTGCAGTGACATCTTGGCCACCGACATCCAGACCCTGGATCACTCGCCTCGGCAGAGGCGTATGCTCAGCGTCAGTCAATTGTTCATAAAGGCAGAGGCTGTCGTGGAAGAAGGTGAACACGAGGCGCGTCCTCAAATACAAGAAAGCGATGGAGACACTAAACCTGCAGAATGTGTGAGGACAGATAATAAGGAGAACAAGGACAGCTGTGCATTTGATTCAGAAGCTGCTGGTATCTTATTCACTGTACCGACCAAAGGTGTGAGAAAGAAAAGGGTACAGCATCCTGGTGGTGGACGGACTAGGTTTACAACAACAAAGGTAGCAGAGGAAGATTTGTTAATGGATAAAGATGAAAAAGGGTAAAAGATATTTTCTAAAACATCCATTTCCTTTACCAAAATTGTCGCTGTTTTGTGTGTTTTATATGAAAACATTATAAATACTGTTATTTTTCAAGAAGCAAGGATGCAAAATGATGGTTTCCTGTGTTGAAATGACATGAGCCAGTGTCTGTATCAGGTAAAATGTTACTCTTCTTTTGCAAACGGTGAATCAAGATCACAAATTTATCCAAATCATTTCTTACAACATTTCTATTCGTAAACAGTATTAACCCAAGATACAAAATACACTGACTATTTCAAATCACAACACATGGCTTTGTGGAAAACCGTGCCAATTAGCAACTTTCCCTCATAGGGAGCTGCTACAGTGGAGGCTATAAGCATATGGCCGTTATCAGCGTACTCCTGGCTCACCACCGGCTGCTCGGAATGAATGTTCTTGATCCGGATGACCTGGAGAAAACATGAATAAAATTGTCAGGCAAATTTAAATTACAATGCTGATATATCATTTCATAAAAAAACACTAACCTCGGAGCCGGGTGGATCTTCAGGGTCATACATTGACAACTTCATGCCATTTGGATGACAACCAAGCCATATGTCACCTGTCCTGTGGTCCACCTCAATGTTATCACAGAGTGAGCCAACAGCTACAGACTGGTTGGAAAGATTACATAGAGTAAACTGATAATTATATTCTGTCCTCTAGGATTACTGATACAAAGTGTAGAGTGAAGCATGACGGCATTGAGGCTTAAAAAGTCAGCAGTCTCAACAGGCTGTTAAGGAAGGCCAGCTAAGTGATCAGGTTGGAACTGTACAGTGTGGAGGCAGTGGCAGAGAGGAAGACGAGGGACAAAAAAATCAAAGCCATCTTGAAGTACCCTCTCAGTGTCTCTGCAACGAGCTGTGGCAGATTGGCAGCTCGTTGCAGAAAGAAAGATGAAGGACAAGGTCAAAGCCTGGGAGTTGTTCCTCATCCATGTCGAGGGTCAAAAGAGAGAGGATGTTGTTTGTTGTACATTTTTTTTTTTGATATATAAATAAAACACATTTGGATTGATGTTGTTAAGCTTCGTTGTTCTTGTTCTGCTGTACGTCTATTAGTGTGTAAGTTCATTGAGAGAACAAATTAATTCCTAGTACGTGTTCAGATGCTCAGCCGATAAAGCGGATTCTGATACAAGGTTTAGCCATGACAGTAGACAATGCTGCAAATAAGCTACAAATTCTAAAACATGAATGCTACACACACATTGTCAACCCGTCAGCACAAAAGATCTATAAAATCACCACAGTTTCAGGGTGGGCACTCAAGATTAGTGTCAAAAGTCCAGTATCCAACAAAATGTTTCCCTTACTGTTCCTGACTTATAGCATTAAATAAGGGCCAGACAAGTGTTTTACAGAACATCATAACTTCACAGTGATGTTGACCTTTGACCTTTTAGATATAAAATATCATCACTTCATAATTTTATTGTATTAGACATTTGTGTGAAATTGTGTCATAATTAGCGTATTCATTTTGAGTTAGGGTCAAAAATGTGTTTTGACCACCAAATTTCAATCAGTTCATCTAAGTGTAGATGTGTGCAGAGAACATGAAAACTTTCGCTTCACTTTGTTTTCATTCCACTCATGGAAACAGACACCTTTTATAATCAAACCACAAATTATTTGCCCCATTAAATTGCATATCCATGATTGGAAAGGAGCTGGATGAAGACAAAGTCTTATTTTACCAGCCCTTTTCTCAAATGACACAACAAACAGAAATAGATTTGAGAAACGACAGAAGAACTTAGAAAACTTAAAGCAGGTGTGAGCAGGTGTGAAGGCACAGCAAAATCCACCTACCAACACCTCCGAGGCTCATTGAGCCATTAATTGATTATCTTGTTTACTAGGGGGGATTTCCAATCTTTAAGACAACTTAAGCTAAATTGGCTGCTGGCTGTCTTCATATTTAATGGATGAAAGAGTAGTATCAAATAAGCATATTTTCAGAAAAGAACTATGCCTTTGTTTTATTTTTTGCTAAGCGTAGAAAATAAGAAAACAGTCAATTACCTTAAGATGCACTAATTGTTCCCCTTCTTTTCTCTCATAAACGTCGATTGCATGGTCAAGAATGTCTGAAATATAAATATACCTGTAAAGAAACAAAAACAATTGCTGTTTTATTATTTTAGTGATGCAAAGAAAACATACTGCTGTGGAAATACATTCAGTTCTTAAAACATGCAGTGACTGCTGAAATGAATTGAAAATAACCGTTTGTCAGGTGACATGTTGATGCCATTTGCAGACATAAAGCCATCCGCTGCCACCCTCACTTCCTTTGGACTGTAGTACACCACATCACACCAAGGGAGACCCAGGAGGACAGTCAGAAAGTGTAGCGCTTCATTGGGAAAGGAGTGATCATTTGTGGCGTAGAAGCTCTCTACTCCTACTGCAACAATGTCATTGACACTAAAAGAAACGATGAATGAGATAAAAAAGCATATGGAGATTGTTAAACGTAAACATGTGTGACAATGGGAATGATTTATTATACAGTACATACCTGTGGAGTAGAGGGTGGGTAATAGTTTTTAGGTGCACAAGTGTGTTCTCCTCCACAAAATGAAAGATCTCCACTTGGCTTTTGTGCTGCGGGTGATTGACCACAAATAGGTACACAGAGTCATCTGCAAACAAACATCAATGTGCTGTGTTTTTTATTATTCATTACCTTTAGAATATAAAAACCACGCACATTTCTCTCTGGACCTCACATGGTTGGATAAAAAACATTTCTGTCAGTGTCTGACCTGTGCTTTAATGTTTTACTTAAAGTAGTAATGCCTAATCTTTCAGTCCTGGTTTATATAGCGACACTTGAGGCTACAGCGAGTGTGGTTTAACCAACGAAATAAAATTAATAGAAAGGACATTCCCATTCAAATCAATATAGCAGAATGGTCAGAGCGGCGGCCAGTTTTATGTGTAACGTTATGTGTACTGTAGCACCATGTGGCGTCGGGGCATGGCGGAGTGAGCAAGCTAGCTAACTAGCCAGCCAGTCGTCCGCTTTGCATTGGTTACAGGAAATGAGTCCAACAGTGGGCTGGGTCTAATGGTAGCTCCTCCTCACTCCCTACTGCTACAGAGAACCTTCCCCCGAACTGCAGCCCACCCTTCTCTCAGCGAGCTGCAACAAACTTTATGTCCCCACTGACTTGTGTTATCACCATGACAATGTTTTTGTTTTGCTCTAGTCAAATGACCTTGGCAAAAAGCTCAATGTTCTTTCTATCCAATTTTATTTTTATGGGTCTAACAATGCAGATCCCAGAGAAATGACAATTGAATGTAGACACATGGTTGATGAACAATCGCAGTTAACGCTAACCTCTGTGACAATAACAGGGTGTTTCTTGTGGCTGCTTCACAATTAAAAAGCCCCCTCCCAGTGTTTGTCTGGTTGGTGTCTTTTAATGCAAAGCAACAGCAGAGGACAATGTTGGGTTAGCATTAGCCGCTCTGATATGGCTGTAAATGACTATACAGTTAACAGTTAAATCTGATATCAATGAGATCAAAGTTCAGACAGTAACACTGGATAACATACTGCATTCCCGGGAATAAAATCCCCCGTATGTGTGAAGACAATTTTAACCCCTCGTAGGAATGGCATACTCCACCACTACCAACAAAAGATAGGTAATTATTACTGAAAGTAAATACATTTAATATTGCAAAAATGCAGACCATAAATAATAGCCAACACCTGGTTTGATTTCATGGAAATATTAAATATTCTAACTTTAAAAATGTTTTTTTAATTCTTATTAATTGTATTTTCCTTATTTCTAATTAGTTGTTATTATGTTCTATTCTATACACCAATACACACTGCTAAAGAAGAGCTAAGCAACCATGAATACAATTCAAACCTCTGGGGCAGCAGAGTAAAATCCTTAAAAACTATATTATCAATCCATTTTACTTCCTCCAAGGGTCCTCCAAAGCCTGGTAAGTAATATAAATACAACCCAAAACTTATAAATCCAGGTCTCTTTCATTTATTTGTATTTTTTTTTTATGGAAGTATGTTGGGTCTCATTACCTGTAATTACAAACTAGTAAACACAAGAGGTTTGCTTACCAATCTGCTGTACCATTAAAGGATTGCACTATTGCATATCTGCAGGGCGTTGTTGCGTGAGTCAACAAATTCTTTGCCAGGTCCATTCAAGAAAATCTGTGGTTGAAACAACTAATATTCCCTTCTGTCCCTTGCTCTTTAATTAGCTGGATTACTGTATAATGTTCCCTTCATTGTTCTTCAACAGATTATAGCAAGTGCCAGAGACTCACTTCCAGTTAATTTCATTTGGTATGCATTAGATGAGAGTTCATAACAACCACAGTGTCTAAAAGACATATTTTGATGTAAACTGGAACTGGAACTTTATGTCTTATGACATGATATGATCTTTTGTAATTTTTCAGTCTTTTCAAGCCTTTTTTGCACCATTTGGTCCAAGTATAAAGTATACACTTCACACAATCTTTCATTAAAAAAAACTAATTAAGTGTGATAATGTCATGCACAGATGCATGTTTTTGTTGATGTATGGTTTTATAGAGATGTATATAGGCTTCTTCAACAGGTTTAACCAGCCCTTGTCTCCCCCACCCTCACCACAGCCATCTCTCCTTCTTCCTTCTACACACCTCCCCCCTGACACCACAATACCCCCTCCTCCTCCCCCACCTCAATACAATCCCCGACTCACATCACCACAGACCAGGTCAGAGGACAGCTGAGGAAGTTTCAGCCCAGGAAAGCAGCAGGCCCGGATAAAGTGTGTTCGAGACTTAAGACCTGCGCTGCAAAACTAGGGGAACCACTACAACGGATCTTCTAGCCTGCAGCCAGGGAGAGTGCCCACTCTCTGGAAGACATCCTGCATCGTTCCGGTTCCCAAGAAGAACAGGCCCAATGAGCTGAACGACTGCCGACAGGTGGCACTCACTTCACACTCTTCCTCAGCCTCCTCAGACCCCAGGTACAACACGCCCAGGACTGCCTGCAGTTTGCGTACCAGCCAGATGTTGGTGTGGAGGATGCCATCCTCTACATTCTACACCAAGTCCATTCCCATCTGGGTAAAAGAAGTGAAGTGGCACAGTAAGGATCCTCTTCTTGGACTTTACCAGTGCCCCCCTATACTTCAGGACAAAATGAACAGGATGGGAGTGGACCCCTATCTGATAGACTGGATCAAGGATTACCTCACTGACAGGCCACAGTATGTCAGGCTGAAGGACATCATGTACAATTCTCTCGCAGCCAGGAGAGAGTGCCTCAGACCCCTGCAGGTACAGGTTCCCAAGAAGAACAATGAGCTTGGACTGCCTGCAAGTTTCTTGACACTGTGGTCAGCCCCTCTTCTCTTCACCCTTTACACCCCGGACTTCTGTTACAACTCGGAGCTGTGTCACATACAAAAGTACACCGATGACACAGCCATCGTTGGGTGTATCAAGGGTGACAGGGAGGAGTATCGGAGTCTGGTGGGGGACGTTGCTCTCTGGTGTCACACTAACTGCCTACAACTCAACACCTCTAAGACAAAGGAGCTGGTCATTGACTTTGGGAGGTCCAGACCAAGACCGCGACCAGTCCTGCAAGGGGGAGTTGAGGTGGAGGCTGTGCAATCATACAAATACCTCGGGCTGTGGCTGGATAATAAACTGGACTGGACAACCCACACCAGCCACCTGTACAGGAAGACACAGAGAAGGTTGTACTTCCTGAGGAGATTGCAGTCCTGAGGAGGCTGTTCCTTTCCAGGTGTAGGACCAACAGACTCAAGAACCCCTTTGTCCCTATGCCATCATACTCTACAACTCCTCACTCAGGGGGAGGAGGAAATAGGGTAAAGAGGACAGAACAGAGCAGGAAGAAAGGGAAGGAGTGGTAGCCACTCTTTCACTGTGCAATTAACTAATTACTAATCTACTCACATACACACCTGGACACTCTAACTGCTCTTAACTGCTAATTTATGTTAAAGGTCTTTTCTAGCTAAAATTTCTTATACTGTATTTTCTCTACTGTATGGAGAATATGTCTATACTGCAGGAGTCATCCCAAAAGTATCAATAAAGAGAAGTCTAAGTCTATAGAGATGTTGCACCTGACTATTTAACTCCTCCCTCTGAATTATACACGCTTAGTGTCAAAACTGGTCTCACATCACATCTCAATATCCTTGGACAATTATGTACAATTACTTGGTGGAATAATTTATCAGCTACATGTACAAAGGTGTTATTTGTTCACTGCTGATACTTATAATCACACTGTATGTTTGTACTCTATATACTGTATGTTGGCACTGCACTACAGTAGAATTTTTTCAATCCATTTGAAACAATCTTTTAACCTAACCTAATTGCAATTACTTCTATGTTTTTATTTATTTTTTATTGTAGCTAGTATGTTACTTTACACACTCATTGACTTGCTCTTTGTAACTCTTATTTTTACCTTCAATTGGACTGTGAGAAAATACAACTAAAAAGTATTCTGATTCTGATGATTCAGATGTGTACTTTACCTGCTTCATCGATGTATACACTAATGCCGTGTGGGTTGAAAGAGTTGAGGTCGAGCTCTCCTTTGATTTGCAACTCCACTGGAGTTGGCTTCGGGTGCAGCAGATCCAAAACGTACATTTTCCCTGGTTCATCGGAGAATGAAGGCATTCCAGGATAGTTCAACCCCTGAGTGGGAAACACTGCATGTAAGATGTTGGTGCAGATCAATGATTTGGCTTATCACAACTAATTTAAAACAGTTGACATATAATTTAACATATGGGGTAGGCACTTTATTTTTGAAAAAAATCAATAATAACCTTTTCCGCATGTTGTAATTCAATTGGTCTCAGAGAAAACCAGAATTGTACACCTCCTCCTTGCCTCTGTATTCAGGCTTTAGTAAATCTATCCATCACAGGAGACTTTAGCCAAACACAGTTAATTTCACAGAGAGAGCGTTTCTATCGGCTGGTCTGCAAATGCCGATGCACATTCACATGCCGGTGGAAGTTCTGTTTACGGTAGACAAAGATTTAGGGCTGCAGCTAATTCAAGCCTAAACTATTAGATAAGAGACTTTACTATAGAGGTACGAAATTGTGTAAAATCAGTAGTCCAGTTCATTGTCCAGTACATGTACCAGTACAGCGGACATTTGCTGTGAAAACAGTTTGAGATCTGAGCTTTCATTTTCTCAAAGGTAGAGCAGGATACCCGGGGCTCAGTTTACACTTATCCCCATTTCTAGCCACTGGGGGACCTTAGCAGGCTGGGGAATCACAGTATGACATTTTAAAGGGTTTTACAAAGAAAATTCTCATAGAATTGCCTCTATAGAACTGCATACCACTGGTATGAAATCAGTGGTGGAATGTAACCAAGTACATTAAGTTAGCTTTAAGTAGTGAACTTAAAATTTAAACAAATTTAAGGTACTTCTTTACCTTGAGTCTTTTCTTTTCATGCAACTTTCTACTTCTACTCCACTACATTTCAGATGGAAATGTTGTGCTTTTTACTTACAATGTTTTATCATAAATTAAACTACCCAACAATATGCAGGCCTACAGCTGAAATGCTTAGCTGATTGACAGAACTTTTTTTTTTTTTTTTTTTATTGTTTCCAGTTTTGGGTTTTTTTGCATTTAGAACTTTTACTTACATACTTTAAGTACATTTTCCTAATGACACTTACATTCGTTTACTTAACATTTTCAATGCAGGTCGTTTACTTGTAATAGTTATTTCTACAGTGGATTTAGTACTTTACTTAAGTAAATGATATAACTACTTCCGAGGGAGGACAGAGAGGGGAGAGGAAGAGCTGCAGGAGGTGGTCTCACTCTACTTTATATTCTGGCGGGTTTTTTTAATCCTACTTCCTGCAGCTTTGAAGATTTATGCAGTCTTGCATTGCCAGACCTTCCTCCACAGTGCCGTACAGGAGGGTCTGGCTAGTCCACATAGCATTCCAGGATGGAAGAAAAACATACTCTGGTTTATTGGCATTTTTTAAAAACAATCACAATGGTCTGGGCAGTGCCCCAGTGCTGCTGCAAAACAGCCTCGGGAAGAAACTTGTTTTGGTGGATCATGTGTAGCCTACCTTCAAAAATTGTTTTAGTCGTGCAACAGAAGCCTCAGATTCTATAGATAGCTTAGCTAGCTCAATTTACCCTGCAGAGATCTGAGGTGCAATTAAGCTTTATTTATGGTTGTGCGGAGGCTCCACCTAGCCTACAAAAATGGCCTGTTTATACTTGCGTGTTGGTGTGTGTGTGTGAGGACTGTGTGGTGAGGGAGAGAGGGATGGCAAATAACTTCAGAGCGAGTCATAGTGGGAGAAACAAAGTGACTCCCCTGTGCTTTCTTGACACAGTGGGAAATCTGTGGCAGAGAAAATTAACTCTTTCCTTGATTTCATGTAAATTATTGTTTCAGGAAATGAGTAGGGGGAGATGCGCCCTACCAATCCAGAGCCGAGCATCATGGGTTGCAGCAAAGTGTAGGCCTATACATCTGGTGCACGTCAGCCTACGGCGTAGGGTCGGTATCTCCACGTACGTAGCTACGCCGTAGCTTTTACGCAGAAGCATAAAATCATGTTTGAACCATAGTCCTCAAATCGATTTAAAAATTACAACACAAAGAAAGCGGAATCAGCAATCCCAGAAGTGGAACGTCATGGAAATACTGTAGACTAAGATTTATGCAACTATGCAAACATTTTAATGACATACTGTGCTTAGAAAGGCCAGTCCATCTCTTAGTATTGTGATATCCTCTGCCCCATATTCTGCACAAAACAAAATAAAGCTGGTTATACATTACCACACTGCTGACGCTTGACCTACTGTCAGTAAACTGGACTTCAAGCTCTTCATGTGAGGTCGCATTTTACAAGTCCAGAAACATGTTTAAATTAAAGAACATATGTGACTCAAATCCAAACATTAAGACACATACAAAGTTAAAAATTACTACCAATATTCTTTAAATAATGACAGTTGAGGTGTTTCACAGGCACATCTCTGGAAGTGAGGGCCATTTGCCTGCAGAGAAAATTTCAACATGACAATAGTCCATTTCATAGGAAAACCAAACAGATCCTGCCAGTCATAATCTGTCATTTGCAGTGTTAGCGTAGGCTTGTGGAAACTTCAACATTCTCCTCCTGCATTCTCATATTTTATCTATGAAACAGCTGGCAACTTTGATAAGCTGTACTAAACCTCTTTTATATCTCCATATATGGACTCTAATTTAAAGCTAAAAATAGTAAATACTTACTTTAGTTGAAGAACTCGGTATCCAATGAAAGCTGCAATAGCAGCAACAGCAGCAGCAACAATTACTTTCTTCATGGCAGCCATGTTTAGAAGTTAAAGGTGAAACAGAAAAACCTTCCAGAGTGCATTTACATAGTAGCCCCAGAGATGGCGCTAGAGCCTGTACCCAAGAAGCACCATTACATATTATGTTCTATATCACAATTATTCTAATAAAAAAAAAAAAAAGCCTTACCCAGCAAGAGATATGGATATGGTAAGCCTACATCACTTCATTATTTATTTAATCACACAATGTGTCAGCACACACCTTGGAATTAAATATTTGGGCTTAAAGATGAAAAGAATACTAAATTTAAATAGCAAAAAAACAGATCTGGCTGAGGGTTAGAAAAGGCATATGATTTACACAAAATATGTCCATTAAAATAATTTTTATCAAGCATCCTTTAAACCTGCCAGATTAATATACAATCATTTTGTGTGCAGTCATCTGCAAAACTTTTACTGAACCACTAGACAAATGACAGTTGCAGCACGACTCTCGTTTTACTTACATTCAAATACATGAAACAAATGTAACAATAGCAATTAAGACATTAAAACATTCAGTTACAAACGATGCATCTGTACAGATTTCAAATATTCACGCGACCAGTGAAAATATTATTTTCATGATACACAGCAAAGCAAATGATTGATTGAAAATGATGTTTTAGTACTTGTTGCAGAGTGGTTTAAGTACCCAGGTAGTTCAGTGACTTGTGTGTCTGAAACCACTTTCAAATATGCTGTTGTAACCAGGGCGTCGAATCAGGTAAAGGCAACGCATCTACCTTCCTCCAGCTCCTCCTAGTGGATCTTCAGACACTCTTTTGTGGGTTTATTATCAGATCCTGTCTAGTACAACAGGGACAAGCATTTGTTAAGGGATAATTGCCTACTTCAAATCACAGCACAGGGCTTTATGGAACACAGTGCCAATGAGCAACTTTCCCCCATAGGTAGCTGCTACAGAGGAGCCAAGGAGCACTTGGCCGTTGTCGGCGTACACCTGAGTCACGACTGGCTGATCAGAATGAATGTTCTGGATTTGGATGACCTTAAGAAGACATAATCATGAGAAAGGAGGATAGCTAGATGAATATGGATAATTAGACAGATCTTCTGTTTAGGTAAACAGAATATGGAAGATAACAGCAAAATAAAATGTATATTGTTACGTTGTCAGGCCTCTCACAAGTGAACGAACAAACCTCTGATCCAGGCGGGTCCTTGGCATCAGACATTAAAAGTTTCCATGCGTTGGGGTGACAGCCTAGCCACAGGTCACCAGTTTTAGGTTCAACTTCCACATTGTCACAGAGTGAACCCACAGCCACTGCCTGGTGAGGTGTCACAGACAAGGTTATGATTACACATGCATCTTGACTTAAAGAACAATTCTACCATAACCTGTTTTTCTTCTTAACTCCCTTACGGTTTAGCATCAGTGTTAGTTTAGCAGCATTTTAATCTCATTACATGAAGAATATTTGCTGTTTGTGTCTACTGTTAAATGTATTTTTAAAGTAAATGTTTCACAATAAAATCCATGTATTGATACTTTAAGTTACCTCCAGTGAAGATGTAAACTTATAGCCTTTACCAACTGTATAAGACATAAATCAATTTCCTTTTTATTATTATTTGACATTATTGTAAAAAATGTCACATTTAACAATAAAAAGGCATGGATAATGTAAAAACAATACTCAAATAATGCTGGAAGTTTCCTTTAAAAGGATACGGTCTTTGAAAAAAAAATAATTCTGAAATGTGAAGTGAAAGACATCTTGATGATTTATATCATGATATCCATTTCATCTATACTTTCTAGCCCTAAATGCCATCAGATTAAGAAATGTAGAAATAATTATTAGACTTTACAAATACTGTATAGTGTAATATTTGTATAATAATAAAATTAACGGAAAATGGATTCTTGAAATGTGCGGTATGAAATCAGTGCACTTTCATACCGCTGACATTTAGCATTGTTTACCTTCACAGTGACCAACCCATTGTCTTCTTTCCGCTCCAGCACATGCACATTGTGGCCAAATAAATCTACCACATATATATGTCTGTAAATGAAAAATATTAAAATCAAGACATTCAGACATGTAAATTATAAATAACCATCACACTGCATTTTGTATTCTTACCTTTTGTCTGGTGAGATATTAATCCCATTTGCAGAGTAATATCCCTCAGAGACCACTTTTACTTCCTTAGGACTGTAGTACACAACATTACTCCAAGGCTGAGACAAAAAAGGCTCCAGCAAACCTTTAAGGAGTTCATGGGTAAAGTAGTGATCATTGGTTGCATAGAAGCTGTCCACTCCCACTGCCACAATATCGTTTACACTGCATGGACAGAATTGAAAAATGACTTTTATTTTATACAATAATGATGTCATTAAACCCAATATGCATATATTTTTTTGCATAGCTATGTTATGATAAGATGGGGTAGTTTTACAAATATTGTTGCACATTAACTACATCACCCTATTGTACTCCGTAAATCTCAAGTGCAGTTACTGTACCTGTGGAGAAGGTCATGTTTTATGGTTTTCAGATGCAGCAATGAGTGGTCATCGTCAACATATTGGAACAGCTCTACTTGGCTTTTGTGTTGAGGATGATTGACGACGAACAGGTATATTGCGTCATCTGATGAGGAGCAAAGAAAGCACTGTAAATAAAACTGAAACTGTGTGTGTGAGGGTTACCCATAACACACTTGAGATGAGAAACACATCCAATGAACCTCATCTCCATTGATGATACTGCTGGATATATATAGTCAGATATTATTTCATGAGGCGCTGCAGATATGACGTAGGAAGGATGAAACAGCGACAGCATTAGAGCCTCAGGACGGGTGTGTGTGTGTGTGTGTGTGTGCCCGCCCACGCGCGCGCGCACATAAACATAAGAGGGACCTGCATGACTTCAAAATAAAAAAGAAAAAGGAAATTATTGAATCTACATGAGGTACAAACACTAAAATGGGACCAATCAGGTGGATACATGTTGGAGGTCTAAACTGCTCCATTTTGCTATTCCATCAAAAAGAATACCATGCATTTCCATACAAATCAATACTAATTACCTGTTTTTTAGCACTGACATATTTAAAGTATTATATGCAATAACTTATTCAAAAAACAATGTATACCAATAAAAAGTAATCCTTCTCAATCACCACTTCTGACCCACTACAAGTGTGTGGGGGTGTCTGTATCTGCAGAGACTCAGCCCTCTGCCTGCTTCTGGGGACGTTTTGAGGTGTCAACAAAGACCAATTGGGCCCACCTGGGTGTGTAACCCCCCAGCCAGTAATTCTCATTTCCCCCAGCACCTCATACAGACACACAAGTCTAACTGACACAGAGAGGATGAAGCTCTGCATTCGCTAATAATTAATAATCCGACTATGTGGCACCTTCCCGCGGAGGTGTGTGTGTGTATTTGTTTGTGCTTTAGAATAGAGGTCTTCAATATTTTTTAAGCCAAGGACCCCTTAACTAAAAGAAAGATGGAGCCGGGACCCCCTACTATCTATCTATCTATCTATCTATCTATCTATCTATCTATCTATCTATCTATCTATTATAAAATAAAGTTGCACATTAACTGCAATAGTTATAACGTGTAGGGAAGCCTAAATCCTTTATACATACCTTATTTTGAATTTAATAGTAAGTTTTTCAGATTAATAATTGTTTTAATGTTAAAACATACATGTGGCACATATCTGTGGATTGCCTTAGTGACTACCTTAATTATACTGCAGTGGGGATTTATATTTGCTAATAATATGTTGGATTTTTGTTAAGACTTAAAATTTAAAAAAATTCAGCTGACCTGAACATTGAATTATTTTACAAAATGTACTTACATTTGTGTTAAGTCTTATCTGTTAATAAATACGAATGTTAAGTCAGAATCAAATTGAAAAAAGCAGTAGAAAGCCACCAAATGGGGGAGTTTTCCCTTAAGATGCAACTTTGTAAAAGACTTTTGTGTGTGTGTGTGTGTGTGTACATATAGGATACATAAGTGCTCGTATACCTTTTAGATCGGTGAATACACTGATGCCATGAGGGTTGAATGATTCCAGATCAAAGTTTCTTGGCATGCGCAGCTCAACTGGTTTCATCCGAGGATCTTCCATATCAAGGGAGAAGATCTTGCCTGGCCCATCTGAGGATGGTAGTCCAGGATACTTCAGACCCTTGAAAGATAAAAATAAAAATAAAATAAACAATGTAATTATGCATTACATATGGAACATTGCAGAGTGGGTTATAAAAGAACAGTCCTTAGGTCAGATTTAGTGGCATAAACCTTGTATAAGAGGTTTTTTTTCACTTCGCAATAATAGCTGCAACTCGATTAATCTATTTTTGGAAAGAAAAACGGCCACCATTGATTGACAAATGCCAAAATGGACTCAAACATGACGACTTTCTGCTTTGCTCTCTATAATTTCTCTGTTGGCAAGACATTAAAGAAACAAATCGTTAATATATTGTACAATGATGTTTGTTCACACAAGTTAACGGCCCTGACTGACATATAAGAGTCTGGCCGAGATGAAAAAGCTCACTTTACGAGTTGCACTGCTGTTTTCATTCCAGGCTACATTTGGCTGCTCTACAACTCAAATACTTACAGTGCTGATAAAGGCCAGCCCGTTTCCAAGGATCGTTATATCCTCTGAGCCATAATCTGAAAGCACGACAATTACACAGTTCATTTTAATGTTCCTCTCAAATTGTTGCTACATTTTCTCCTGGAGTTAGCTACTTACCCATATTTTTGAGCGCAACACAGTTGGGGAGGTGATTCTGCAACAGCTCCCTAGAGGCGAGGGTCATTTTCCTGCAATGTTTTCAAAGCTACGTTACGGCAGGTGGCCACAATAAAACTTTGTTTTCCTAAAGAAAAACTCTTCCTCGTTCCGAGAGTAACAAGTTTAATTTTACCTGAAGTTGACAATCCTCTCTCCGAGCAGCGCCGCTAAGGCAGCTATTACAAGCGAGATGAAGACTACCTTTCCCATTGTGGACTCACGACGGACAGTTGGACAAACTGGCTTTAACGCCAGACTCTATGCTTCAGCCGAGGCGTGTCACAGCAGGCGCAACTAATGCTGCCTTCAGGACTATCGGAAATATGTGAACAAATCTGTTTATTTTTGTTGCTAGCATATGAACAGACGTCTTCTTTTGTTGTTACTGATTAACGTTATGTTGTATTTGGTACGAATACTCCAATTACTTACAATGGCATTTTGAATTGTCCACATTGGCATTTGATGTGATACACCCATAGGCTGTGTATGGATAGACCTTGCACGACCCCCCTCTTTTTATCTATCATCTACTGGACCATGTAACCCTGTATCGGTATCTCCACGTTGACAAGATCAATTGAAGGACATTTGTACTATGTTGTGAAAAAAGAATCCCACCAAAAGCAGACGTTATTAGTGTTTTTGATTTCCAACATTAGTACCTGAATGCAGCATTATTCCGAATGGTTTGAGCCACTAGTTCTTATCCAAATTGCATCTCAAACTGCTCAATGCTACAGTTTCAGTTAAAAAGTTCAGGATTTCGTGTGCTCTTAATATTGAGTTTATGCTGTTAGATCAGACAGTTTGCATATGCTGTGTTCAGTACAGGTTCAGTCCTTGTGCGATGGAAGTCCTTTTGAATGACTATTGGATGCTGTCAAATGGACTGCTGCAAAGTTGTTACCATAAACGACATCAGACCTCTAGCAATGTTTACACCAACAGATGTGATGCATTCATAATTCAAAAGAATAAAAAAAAAAAACTATTATAGAATTAAGGATAAATTCATTGCACTATGTTACAATGTTTATATATAAAAAAGGGCAAGAAGCTGGGGAATCCACTTTACTTTGACCACACATTAAATCATTTGGTGCCAAAATTAATTCTACATCAAATGGAACGTGTCCTGTGGGATACACTTACTATGCTGTCATCTGCTTTTGATTCACTCATGACTGTTAATTCACTGAATGCAACCAGTCCAACAGACAGTACACTCAATAACATGTAGTGCCTGCAAAGCCCTGTTTAAATTGTTTATTTTTGAAGTTGTTTCTGTAGGTGATGACTCCTCCCAACATAAAACAAAAAGTTACAAAATTGTCTATGTAATCAAAATCATGTGTAAGAGACTTCATAAAAAACAAACATGAACACATACATACACATATAGAAGTGAAAGTAAGATAAAATTGGCAAACTATTGACCCTGTGATACTCAGCATTGGGCGCATGCAACCTGACAGTAACTGTAGAATATCTACAAAAGTCCAATTAAAGAATTATAGCATCTAACAACTTCAAAACACCAACAACTCCTGCACATTACATTGTGTGCAACCAGCGAGCACTGTTAAGTGGGGCACACCAGATTCCTGACTCGGTTTTGTGAAGTCTTGTAAAGGTTCACAGTGTAATACAGCAGGATCCCCATCAAACAGTTTCAAGCAAGACTGTATATTTAGAACATACAAAATAATTTTTATTATCCATTCTCTTCATGTCTACATCTTATTAGAAGTTTCTAGACAATGCCATTGTCAAATAACACCCAAATTAATTCTAATAATCCTGACAGGTGCAACAATACATTTCTGTCAAGTCCAGGTGTCAAAATATAACTGAATGTGAAAAGCAATTTAAATCTTCTTCCTTGTTATTTTCAACATAAAAAGGGGAGCCATGGCCCTGGGCCGCAGTGAGAGCTAGGCAGGACATGGCCATGAGCACACAAACACAGGTGAGGAAGTGGCTTCAGGGTTGAGCCCCGGTGGCTGCAGGGACTTGTGTGGCCAGGGTGTTGGGAGCAGAGATGACAGGTGATCCAGCAATGTTAGCCAGTGGCTGTGAGGAGGACATGGAGGTGATGCCTAAGAGAGACAGGGGGTTCTTTAATCATTTGGTTATGGGTCATATTTAAATTACCATCTCAAATTAGAGATATAACTTTGCATTCAATGCAAACTCCCCCCCCCACACACACAAACAAATTAGTGTGATTATCAATGTAACTTTCTATGCAGCCTTTCAATATCTTACTTTACTTGTGTATACGAGACAACTTTCATAAAAACGTCAGATTATGAGAGGAATAGCGTTCAAAGATATGGCAGCAATACCAATACTGTGACTTCGAAACTGGTTCTTAAACAATATTCTTTTTCCATAACAATTTTATAAAATAAAAATAAACAACATTACTGCACAATCTTTGTATTTATTTGTCAGCTCATACTACGTGAGCCCCAACTGTGTGTGTAGCGTAGAGTTTTTCCAACGAGTCTCTGCAATGTGTAATGTTAGACAGCCAAAAAACACCATCATGGTAGAAGCAAGCTGCATGGTTATTGGCTCCCTGATGCTTATTAGATTTACTCCTTTGGTATTGAAATTGGGTACTGAATGACTTCAGAGACAATTCGGTTGGTGGCTAAAAAGTATTCAGTTCAGTACCCAGCCCTAGAGAGGAATGTGTCATTCTGAGCGGGATTACTTACCGGCCATCATACTTGAGGAGCTGACAGGTGTGGAGCTGGCAGCCATCCCTCCAGGAGTCGCCCCTCTTCCCTGATCTTTAACGATGGGATCTGAGAACAAAAGTGGATTTAAGCCCCTCATAAACCAAAAACATGTGTTGACACAATCAAGCCACGTCCTATAGTGTACTCAAATGTGAGGCAATTTACTCAAGCAATAGGTAAGAGATGCAGACAGCGTAATTTGAAAATGGTGAGAAGCAAACTCACAGAAGTAGGGGTGATCCATGGCCTCTCTGGCCGTGAGGCGGGCTTGATGGTCGTAGCGCAGCAGTTTGTCCAGGAAGTCTAGAGCCTCTGTGCTGACCAGGTGCTGGTTCTCGCTGTGCACAAACCTCTCCCACCTTTTGCGGGAGTGTCTATACAGAACAAACCAGGGATTGAGTGTTAATGTGAAGTATTTATTAGCTGAAATCTCAGTCAAAATATTTAATACACTGCCATGGTCAAATGGCTACAATGTTTTACCTTCCGAGAATGTCGTTGAACCGTGGGTCCAATTCAATGTTGTACTTGTCAATGTAGTCGTACAGGTCTTCGGTGCCGAGTACTTTCGCAATTCGCACAAGCTGCAAGTTGGCAGAAGCGTAATTCATACATTAAAAGAGTACACTTACATATTTGTTTAATCATTGGAAAAAGTATTGATGCGCATAGATTCCATATCAGTTTATAGTGTTTGAGTCGATAAGGTAGTGGGTTTGTATAGAGTGTATACATTATGTCAATACAGAGGTAATTATGGGAGACTAATGATATGGAAATAAACATCTGGTGAAATTTACAGTGTGAGAAGATTTTATAACCAAACTTACAGTGTAATATTCATTTTTAAAGTATACACGGTTCGTCTGATTACTAGTTAAATAATTACAGTTTGAGATCTATCCGTAGTGTGGAAGTTGTATAAGATGATTACTTGAAAAATATTAAAATCATATATATATATATAATATATATATATTTTTTTTTTTAAACATTTGCTGTTGTGTACAAATAGAATAGAAACACCATTTCAACTGCAGTGTCACATGAGCTTAAAAAACACACAAGCCCAAAAAGAGCAATGGAATAAACTGGAAATTCAGTGTACAGTGTTAAGAGTGTATGTAGGGTACGCCCACAACACAAACCCCATCCATGGTAGAAAAATGTGTTATAACCGGTGTCCACTGGTGCAGACCTACATTTGTCTTTTAACCCTTTTGTTTTACATTCAGTGCACCAAAGAGAATGACATAAAACCCCCAGTGCAGAGCTGCTATGTGCCCTACGTCAGGAATAAGAAGCATGTGGATATGACTGTAAAACTGACAATACTATGTATGCAATGTTTGTGCTCCAGGTACTTCTCTCTTAAAGCCATGTGTGTGACCCCATACACAAAAGACCACACTAAAAAGAACAGATCCTACATACCTGATCATAGTTGTCATGACCGTGAAAGAAAGGCTCCTTTCTGAAGATCATGCTGGCGAGCATGCAACCCAAACTCCACATATCCAAGCTGTAGTCATACATCTAGAAATAATAGAGGTGAAAAGACTTGAACTGGCTCCATGGTTGTATTTAAAACAAACAAGTTATCTCTTCATTAATACTATCTATCTATCTATCTATCTATCTATCTAAAATGGCACTTTGAGATTATTTATATATATATATATATATATATATATATATATATATATATATATATATATATATATCTCAAAGTGCCATTTTAACCAACTTGTGTAAAACCGGCATGACTAGACACATGGAAGAAGACTTTAGGAGGCTAACCTGGTAGTCTACCAGCAGTTCAGGTCCTTTGAAGTACCTGGATGCCACTCTTACGTTGTATTCCTGGTTTGGGTGGTAGAATTCTGCCAAACCCCAATCAATTAGGCGGAGCTGGGAGTAAAAAAATAATAATGAAGTGGAATGTTAACCAAAAAAATGTGGTTAGCTCATGTCACAGCAGGGAAAACAAGACATGAAGTAAATGGTCAGCATGTGAGACAATACCTTTCTGTGTTCATGATCAATCATTACATTGTGTGGCTTGACATCTCTGTGCATTATCCCCATACTGTGGCAGTAATCCAGAGCCTAATATGTAAAAAGGAAAAAAATATACATGTTAAGAGTATCCAACCATGTTAAACTGATGCAACTAGAGCTTGATATAAAGTATTCTGGCAAATATTGACCAACCATTGCATACCATAAACTAGTGTAGCAAATTGAGCATACCAAAGGCCATTTCTTACCTTTAAGATTTCATACATGTAGAACCGTATGTCAAAGTCAGATAGGGTTTGATACAATTGCTGTAAAATAATATAAATGTATGAGCCATTTGAAAAAAAAAAAAATATTCGTATTAGCATATTCAAAAATTACATGTCAACAAAGCTCAGATTTTTTTCTTTTACCTTGAAATCTGTGTTGTTCACATGTTCAAAGACCAGAGCAGGGGTTCGGGACTGAAAGGAAAAATAATTTTTCATTTTGTTCTCATAAAAATGTGTTTATGCATGAAACCCTGTACATATACAAGTTCAAAACTGTTACAGTGCAAAAAAAGGAGAACAAAATTACCACAGGATCCTTGACGATATCTAACAGTGAGATGATATTTGGGCCACCCCTCAGATTCTCCAAGATCTTTATTTCTCTCTTGATTTTCTTTTTCTTGACCGGCTGTGAACAATGATACGATTCATAAAAAATCTCCACTGAGGTGACAAAATATGACGACTGATTTACTAAAAAGCATTTGTAAAACCATATAAATGATCAGGATTATCAATTAATTATTTCCATACCTTCAGTATTTTGACGACCACTTTTTCATTGTTTGTGATGTTTATGGCTTCAAACACTTCACTATATTTTCCTCTCCCTAGTTTTCTGACTAGCTGATAGTCATCTTGGTTCCTAAAAACAAAACAAAAAGCTATGGTGAACATTGTTGAGATTGTTTACCCAACAAAGCAAAACAAAAGCAAATACAACTAAAGCGCCAACAATTCCCTTTTGCCTTACCCCCATTCAACAACATGGGACTCGTAGTCCCAATATTCCCGAGGTCTCTGTGTGTTTACATCAGGGTAAACTCGAGAGCGGCTTGGGACAGGGCCAGACATATTCTACACAGGGTCTTCTCTAAATCTCCTAAAACAAGAAACATTTTTTTTTTTAAATGGAGTTACTAATAAGGACATTACATGGAAAAAAGAAACCACACGTCCATTTAAAAGCATTTTGTGTACAATGGTTAGCACTCAGGGACATCATATAACTACAAATAGGTGATAAAAGATAATCTAATTATAAAGGGAACAATACCTGGGAGGTTTCCTCCAGGATGATGGTGTTAGATGAATTCAAACAAGAGCAGTTGAGATGTCTTTATAATAAGAAAGCTACATGGGCATACAGATGTACAACAGATAGTTAGCTACAGTAAAACCATTCATATCAGTTTAACACCATATGGAGAACCAAGAAATGGTTAATCAACACTTAAGACATTTGAACAGGTTTTAAAGGATGTTTCTAATGAATGTTTCATGCGAAAGGCAGCAGCATTTGTAACTTTAAAAAGCAGCATATGTGTTATTTAAATATCACGCACGAAAAAAAAAATCAACTAACTAAATTAAGTGTCTAAATATGGTGGCGTGTGAAATGTAGAGACCTGAATGTTAAAAGGGGGCATCCAACCAGTCTAATCCGGAGGTACAGGGCTCAATACAGTCATCACTGGGGGCTACACCAAGGCAGTATCTTCTCCTGTTGAAAAAAGGCAGAAAGTAGGTTGAGTAAAATCAATGCTGTCAATTAAATACACGAACAAACTATTTGAACTAATGTATGCCAGCCAATAAAACTAGTACGGCTACATTTAATTAATGGTTTTATGAAATGCATCCAATCGACAAATGGTCTCCCTGGTACAAGACACTCGTTCAGTTATAGCCAGTTTACCCGCTAACTACTTTAATGAAAAGGTGACTGTGCGCACAAACCCTCTGTGGCCCAAGGCCTGCACAAGTGCAGTGGTGCTAACACTAACAGCTAGCTAGCTATCAGCAAACCGGGCAGCTGGCTAGTTAGCATTAGCTCGTCAACAGCAGAGGAAAAGCCGGTTGGAAAGTCACAACTAGCTCTCAGTTACATTAGGGGACTGTAACGAAAACGAATGAACACCCCGCGTTAAAACAGTCAAATAATTATTATAGTGGTTATTATTAACTTAGAGCTAACTAACAAGCTTCGAAAAATATATTTCCGAAAGCTGGAAAGTGCTAAGCTAGCAAGCTAGGGGAGTGAATAGCCTGCTGGCTGGCGAGGCAACTGAGTGACAACGCCTTAAAAAAACATCCTACAAACACTGTGATCGAGCAGTAGAAAGGCACCACGGTTGTGTTACTTGTTCGCAGCTTTTCTTTACATATAAAGCACTCAACAGCAGTTCCGAAGTTACGACGATTTGTGGTTAAATAACACGATTACCTCAGCGTTGTTGGGACGTCAATATGGCGATGCTTAGTATCAAGAGCTTAGTGCGAACAGCCTCTCCTGCAGAGGGCGCTGTCCTTTTTTTCTTTTTCATGGGGAAGATTGTAGCTCCCTCTGCCACCATAGACAGTAAGTCTGCCACCAACAGGTCTGATAGAGGCAGAAACTTTTATCTGCATCGCATGTGTCTGCAGCCTTGTTTTGTGAATTTTCCACAAGCAACTTGCACGTTTAACCACCAAAAGTCCAGGTAGCTAAGATAGCTGAGGACATAGGCTACATGATTCAGTAGACCTACAATTATTCAAATAATGTATATAGGCCTAATAGTTGGAATACAGAATCCCCACACATGAGACTGCAATTCAAATAGTTTTGTTCTTTTTGTCACCTGATTGCATATTATGTGCTCTCCATTTCAGGATATGTCTACCAAGTGACATTTCTATCGATTAGTTGGCTCACTCAGTGTAGGGCCTGTTTTAAAAAGGTCTTTGTTCAGGCAAAATATAGGGCTCACTGGGTAAATGGACAATGCTGAAATAGTGACAGAAAACAATACATGTTCTGTGGCTTAATTTCAAAGGTTAGTTACCACAGTCACAAAAAAAGCCAGGGGCATTTTCCCGAAGTAACCAACCATCTGTAATCAAGACAGAAAGACAAATCCTCTTTGTGAGTTTGAATGTTGAGAACATTTGTTTCCATCTTGAATTGATATAATAGACTCTTGTCAACTCAATCTATAGCCTAATTGCTGCTCTTCTGCTTGCAAGTCATGCACTGTTAAACACACAGAAACAGTCTTTGACTACTCAATCTGATACCTCTTGTCAGAATCTATAATTAACCAGGTTGAACTTATTAAAGGTGAAGTATTCAGGATAAAGCAGCAGTACATAAAGCAGCACTCTTGATGAACACACAGTGGACAGCTGAGAACCAAAGTCAACAATGAAGCTGTGGGTTTTGTATTTTTTGTCTAAAAGATATTTGTCTTTTTAAAAAACATCTTTCATTGAAATATATTTTAATTCCCAGCTGCAAATGACAATGTCATAACTTTTGATATAAACATGCATGTTAACCATGAATTCATATTGTTTCAGCTTCATGTGCTGTCTACTTCTGTTTGCAACTATGGTGGCAACTGCCCCAATCAGAGGTAAACCAACCGGAAGAGAGAGAGAAAAAAATCAAACGTTGTTTTGAGCTTGTTTGATACTTTTTCAAGGATTTAATAGGACAATAGGGATAACACCTGTTCTTTTTTCTTTTTTCTTTCTTTCTTTTCTAGCACGAAGAGAAAATGTGTTAAGCTTCCTAAATGGTGAGATTATGTCTTTTTTATGTCATCATATGTTTTCTTCTATGCAAAATAGTCCCACTGCTTTTTGAAATTACATGAAAACTGTTTAAAACACTAATGTGAACTTTTATTGCATAACTTGTTCATTACTTTTGTTATAGATGCACTTGGCACAACTACTGAAAAGACCAAACCTGCAAATTCAACAGGTCTGTGATTCAAAATGTAACTTTCACGTACATTAAGAAAGATTCAGTCTGTAAAGACGAAGGTCTAATCTCACCAGATCCTCAAAGACTTTACTTTGTGTTGCTTTATCTTTTAGCTATATATTCAGGGTGTACTGTAGCAAGCACCTTTGACATTATCTGATTGTTACATATAAAACCACCACCATGATTATTATCATATATTTTCTCACATCCGTAGCATACCGAAACCCTCCAAGTAAACCTGTGAAAGAACAATATTCTGAAGGTACATTTTGTCTTTTTTCTCCTGTTGAAAGAAACAAGTAGTAGTGGATTACACTGTATGTATTAATAACTGAAACATAATTTTGATTTCTAAATTGTTTTTTGATTTGGTGTTACACGCCTCACATCCAAAAAACAAAAAAATTTATTATGCCTATCAACTTTTTTATTTTATATAGCATCAAACTCATTCACAGATATGTCAGAGGAAAAATCTACCGAGAGTTTTGACACTAATAGATTTACAGGTATGTGGCCTTTTCATACAAATGTCTACAAAACATCTAAATTCATATGAACTAAACAAGTTTTCTTAATATTTGATCTATTTTGTCAAATGCAATATGTAATATGTCCTTGTGTATCTAGAAAGGCGTTGACCGTATACAATGAATTATGTACTTTATATATAAGTACCTTAAATTCAAATTAAAACTAACATCCCAATGTCTGTAACAGTGCAGACGACATATTGTTGCAGATGTTGTAACTTTTACTTTTCCCAGATGCATTCAAAGGCCTTGACAGTGATGAGATCATAATTCCTAAAATTGTGGAGAAAGATAAGGCACCATTAAGGAGGAAAACCATGGTGATGGATACATGCAGCAGGCTGGTCCAGGACCAGGGGAGCAGGGAGCAGGGCGGGCCGCACGGGCCACACCAAGCAAGCAGAGAGCAGTCCGATCTTAACAGCGAGAAAGGATTGACAGTGGATGCTCAGAAGGCTGAAAATTTGTCAGGAAAACAAGTCACTTTGATTCAAGACCGAGTTACTAGCAGTCTCCAAAGAAAAGGCAGCACGAGGAGGAGTTCATGAGTTAAATGGTATGCTGGCTCCAGGCAGAAGCAGAGCACTGCTGGATCCAGATAGTTTGGAGGACATTGGCAGACCTGCTCCAGTGGGCAACAGAGGAGATGCAGACTATGATGGTAGGATCAGATTCTCTAAATTTAAAAAGAATTGCATTTTTTAGAATAATGCTATGAACATTCAGAGGATGAAGAATTGGTTTTAATATTCCCACAGAAACCAGAGAATTTGTCAGCTCTGAAATGTATCCAAAAGGTATAACAACGTTTTTTTTTCCCCCACAAGTAATAACAGCATTGTTTGATAAATGATGCAGACAGTGATGGCTTTCCTGAACAATCTCTTTTTCCTGTATGTTTTAGCACCACCAGAGCAGATGCCCAGTAGCTTCTCTGTTCCAGCAGAGAGTCGAGCCTCCTGATTATCACACAAAGGTGTGTTTTCAGGCAAATGTTTTCTATTCATCCCGTCTGGCTTAGAAAACAATGGCACCATATAATGCACATTTAAATTAATTACATTTCATCCTTGTCTAATTATAAGAAGCAGTTTCCTGGTTTTCTTATATTAAAAATAATGTTGAATAGCAATTCTTTTTTCTCTTTTTCCAGATTGTATTTCTTCCTCATAATGAGTCAGGGGCCACCATCTGTTGAGTCATAGGAGGCAGCTCTGTGCCTGCTTCCAAATACAGTTGCTTGTGGGACTTTTTCATCCAAATTTAGATGTTTACATGTATTTTGTGATGTGATCATGTGAAAAAATGACAAATAAAGAGGTTTTGACAATTTTGTGTTTGGCTTACTCATGGAAACTAGTTAAAGCTGCTAAATTGTTCAATTTAGTACAACAAATGTGGTGTCAGAAAATGTAATAACAAATGAGCCAGACAACTATTTTTGATGATTTAGAACAGAATCTACCTGAGCCTAAAATGTGTCACTTTTATCTCAATATCTATGTCTTTGTATGTTCACTGTAATGTGAAAATGTGTAAGTAATCTCCTGAAATACACATCCAGAAAAAAAGAAAATGTTGAAAATGGTTTTAAAATGTAGTTTAATTTATGATCCATTAAATAGAAATACATATTTGAAGAAAGCTTAAGGTTTACAAAAACAGTTATGGGATGCAGAGAACATCACATTCAGCACACCACAGTACTTAATAAATCACTTACATTCAAAATATACATATATGTATAATATATTTTATTACCTATAATGCTTCAGCAGTATAAGTGGCAAAACAAGAAGTGTGTGGAAGAGTGTGTGGTGTTGTGCAGTGTCCATAGCTTTCAGACATGTTGGGATTTTCTGAAGTTCCATTGTTTCACTTCCTAAAGTGCCGAAGCTCACTGTACACATCTGACTGGACTCCATTTAACTCCTACAAAAATATTAAAAACAATTCATCTTGGAAACACAAAAAATATTTTCATATTTAGTATCTTTGAGGCTTGAATAATAGTAATATAGTTTTGCTTTACCTGATAGGGAGATTCTGTGACCTCTGTTGCCATTTTCTTTGATACTGAAGATGGCAGATTTCTTTTACCTGTTAAAAAGTGTCAAGTTACTCCCCAACCTGCCATATTACCACAAAGCATGCTCACAAATTAGCAGCAAAAGACTCAAAGTTATTGCTCACCATCACGAGAATCCCATTCTCTCTTTCTCTTGTGGTGACTTGCAAAGCAGAACACAGAAATAGTGATGAAGATGGTCAGGAGGATATCCGAGGCAATAATGACCATGACAGACGTCATATTTATCAGGTAGCAGGAACCACAGTCTGTGAACAAATAAAGACAGTGTAAGTAACCAAAAAACTAAAACATCATATGCAAGCATCACAGGAGGAAAAAAGGTTTTAAGAAAGCTATACCTTGCTGTCCTTCTGCCGACCCTGAAAGACAGAGAGTTATTAACACCTCAGGTCTCTTAACAACAGTTAAGAGAGTGCCTCAATATTTTATTGTCAAAACACATATAGAATACCTCTCACCAAACAATGAACCCACAATACACAGAGCGTCAGACATCTTCTTTATGTTGGTTTTTGGTGAAGGAGGAAATAAGAGAGAGGTTGACGGCCACTGTTCTCTTTCAAATGGCTTTGTCGTCACACCCATAAACAAGATGTTGAATGGCAGATGTAGGAGAGTTCACACTTCACAGAGCTGTCCACAGACGAAACTGGCAGTGGTGTGAGGGTTGTCAGTATGTGACTGTGACGGGGAGCAGGAGGAGGAAGTCCACCGAGAGAGGAGGAAGCTGGTGTGTCTGTTTCTTCTCTGTAATGTCACATTCATCTAAGGGTTGCAGGTCTCACAAAAACAGAAATTATTCTGGTCTGTTACATTTGGTCATGAGGATTATAGCCTTCTTTTTGGCTTTGTAACACAGTACAGTTAATTCCGCAAATGAACTTGTCCAAGTAAATGCCAAGATAAGGAGCTGTATAAGGTCAGATTAATTTCTGTTTCTGCTGAAATGCATGCTTTCGTATCTCCAAACAGAGCATTTCCTTGTGACCTGTGGTTTAGAGTGGGCGGATGGCCACAGTAACTGCTACCTAGTCTCTGAGCCATTGTTCAACCACAGGTTTATCTCTAATGCTGATGTCCTGTCAGTGAACTGAAAGCACGTCTTTATTGTTTTTGTCAAGGAGACTTTTATGTTTCATAATGTTCAAATACAAATGATTAAATGCAAATTATTCAACATTATTATTATTATTATTATTATTAATATTATCATTATTATTATAATATTCTATTAATATTATTAATTAATATATGAATAGAATAAATCTTTATTGTCCACCAGGGTGGACATTTTTCTTTGGCTCACCAGACCTACAAGACATAAAACATAGTAAGTGAAGTATAAAAAGATGAAATAAAAATATCAGGATAAAAAAGAATACATACGCTTAAATTCATTAAAATAGCAGCTCAATGCCTACAATACATAAAGAGAATGTATGCATACATGTGTACAGCATATGTACTGAGCACACAACAATGGGAATGACAATTTATTTATTAGCAAAGTGTTCAACAACTGATACCATAGAAAATACTATATAAATGAATATGAAAAGTTACATGTAATAAAAAAAATTGGTAACACTTTATAAAAAGGGTACATGAATTACCATGAATTCATGCATGACTTAAGGCAGAAACAATATGTTAATTAATGCATCAATTAAGTTATTTTAATCATCATTATTTCTGATTTATTAATGATGTTCATGTCTTCTTCAGTGGTAAATCTGTAGTTAAAGAAAAAACAGAATTGTAGTGTTGTGAGCATAATTAAGTAAACATTATTTTTTTGTGGCCCTTCAAATAAAGTACTGACCTGGTCCATCCTTTGTCCAACATTGATAAATAACATTTGATTAAAGGTGGCATAAAATTAAAATTACACAAATAACAGTATACTCCAGATGCATTTTAACAGTTGCTTTATTCACAACAACATAAGGCACTTTTTAACTGTTTTTTAATTGTTTTTAACTGATTTTGTGTAAAGCACTTTGAATTGCCCTGTTGCTGAAATGTGCTATACAAATAAAGCTGCCTTGCCTTGCTTTAAACAGTATGGCCTGAGAACAGTGCTTACCTAAGTAGGATATTTATGAATTTAACTTTTTACTTACTTCTAAGTGTCTAAGTGTAAACCTGAAATGTCTTGACAAAAATGTTTTATTTGAGGGATTACAAAGACGATTGCTACATATGGCACCATAACTCATATCTTATTTATCAATGTTAAAGCTGGACCGGATTAGCACTTTATCTGAAGGGCCATGAACATAATGAAGTAATGAAGAAGTAATGTTGACTTAATCATGATCACAACACTACAGTTTAGTTTTTTAGCCTGTTACTTTAACTACAGAGTTGATGGACATTAGTTTAGTATCAATTAGAAAACCAAGCAGGTGAGGTGCAATTTCTGGATTTCACAGGGAGATAAACGATAGGTGTTGGTGCCATCAACAAAACAAGGAAAGACAGGGATGTACAATGAAAGCATGATTGGTCCCAGAATTGAACCTTGAGGTACTCATATTATGGGGGTTGAAAAGAGATTATTTTCCAAATGGGAAAAACACTTGGGGTTATTTATCCAAAAGTGTTTCCACTGCATATACTGGAAAAACACAGTGCCCCTTTAGACGAGAAAATTAGACAGATATTGCAAAGAGGAATTGGGCTTGGTCAACATGTTCTTTGTGACTGAAATGGCAGACAGCCGTTTAACCAAAGTATCACTTCCACACACAGGGAAATTTAACATCTATAAATATAATCAGTTCACTCTGCTCAAATGGCGCCTCCATGATAAAACGGATGAGAAGAAGTAAGTGTGAGGTAAAAAAACAACAAGAAAAACTTGAGATAACCCGCCCATAAAACAAACATGTGAACCACATACAGATGCACAAAAATAGAATCTATTGAATGTCCATTCATAAAAATTGTACCAGACATGGAAGTATTATATACTGTACATGTTTTTCAAACATTTATTTTAATACATAATTAATTCAGTGGTTTGTCAGATGCTACACTGTAAAACAGCCATGTAAAATCACTGGGTCTGTCTTCTATTTTTGGAAATCACTCGTATCAATGCAGCCATTGATAATGAAAATATTTCTACATAAAATCTTCAGGGCCTATTGAAATACAGCGCTGTGCTACCGAAAGTCAACTGCAGATGGTGCTTTATGGTGGTGTTACAGTGCCAACATTACATGGAACTTGAAAGCATTCATAGATTTATATTTACGAGGTTGGTGAACTCGACAGACTGACACACCTCTTGTTTATTAGGTTTTGCAAAATAACTCCAAGCAGATGGAGACCACAGACCACCTTGTAAGGCTAAGCAGAAATGTAATATGTGCAAGACACTCTACTTGTGTTTATTGCAACAAAGGATTAATGTAAAAAAAGAAATCAATTACTCTTTTATACAATTTTGTAAAATGTTTTTTTTTTTACAAAACAGGATCTTAAAAAAATGGACAGCATCTTATAATGTACAGCATCATCTTTAGATTAGCTCTTGCAGTTGGCCCGTACATTCATATACACTTTATTAGCTGTGAAGAGATGAGAAGAGACACACACAAAAAGAGAGAGTTTAGTTTTTAACAACAGGAGAAAAATGTGTGCATCATAATTAAACAGGAGTATGAAAAGGCATGAGCAAATTAGAAAGGCCAGCCCCTCATAAACCTTTTCATCTACACCTAATTTACTCTATCACTCTATCACACTACATTGCAGCTATAAACACAACAAAACATAACTCTTTTCAGCCACATAGCCTCACCATTTTCTATCTTCTGACGCCTTAAACTGGCACATCGGTAGGTGACAATGACAATGATAAGGGTCAGCAGCACATCTGCACAGATGATGCCTGCTATTGTCCCCGGCTCGATCCTGTAGCAGGACACAGTGCTCTCTGGCAAACACAGACAGACAGAAAAGAGTGGGATGGAAGATGAATTATAAGGCTGACTGGAAAAAATGATTCATCAGCTAGAGTAGTCTGGGTATGCAATTGTGTTGCTTGTTTTTCTAAAATGTAACATTTATAAAAAATTGAATTTCAAAGTTTTGCGTGTCTTCTTTTCATTGTGGGTACCTGTGAGCGCCACAGCCAGGTCTTAGAGAAAGAAAAGAAACAAACATGAAAACATGAGAGATTATGCCATATTTTTGCTATTGATGCCATATATCACACCTCTGTCAGTTAAGTTTCCGTTGAGCATAATGTCTGTGGTTTCATTTTCCTGTGTAAGAACATTTTTAAAATCAATGTGACAGCAGAGCAAAGCTATGAAAATGTACTTACTAGACAGAAAAATTTGGACAACGATAAAGAATTTGTAGCGTGCCATTGTCAAGTTTGTCAACTCAGTCGTGAGCGTTCTGAAAGACAAAAAGAGGTCAAACTTTGTCATGTGCTACATGTTTCAAAAATGTAGAAATACATTCAATAATGTCATATCCGTCAAATTACATTGTGTTTTCATTTCAGTATCAAAGTTAAATCACCTATCAACGGTTTGAAACAGTAGGGTTGACCTTTAGATTCTGCAGTAGTGAATAAAGAACTCCTTTTTCACAATGAGTCACACGTTTAGGGGGAAGGCATTTGACAAAAAGAAACAAGAAAATCATTAATAAATCCTTAAATGAGCTGTCTAAAATCATCAAAATATCTAAAGATTAAGCTCTGGCAACTACATTTCATTTGACAGAATCTGTATTTACAGACTGTTGAATAGAACAAACTTTCACCAGATAATCTGGTTGTAAATCTTTAATCTAAAACTACATACACAATAATTTTGTTGTGACTTGACAGAGACATCCAAATGAATGAATGGTTAAAAGTTGGGATGAGGAAGAAAAAGTTGGTGTGAGATAAGCTCCTCATACCTGTGCTCCTCGGCCTGGCCTGCTGTCTGGAATCTTATTTTTGATGTGACGCTGTTTCCCTTTAGTTTTCACTTTTGAGGGCTGACGTCAAATTTTCTTCCTTCCTGTTTGTGTTTGTGGAAACACAATGTGAACTGATTACTGGTGGTAGGTATACATTATAGAGTAATAGAATAGAATAGCATACACTGATAGTAAATGAAATGTAATGTAAATCAATGTAATCCATCAAAATAATTAAATAAATACACAATTCAGCAGTGGTGGAAGAACTACTCAGATGTTTTACTTAGCCTAAGTACAAAGTAGCATTAAATGGAAATACTCAAGTACAAGTATCTCAAAATTGTACTTAAAGGTCCCATATGGTGACACTGTACAGTACTTGAATAAATGTAGTTTGTTACATTATAGCACTGCAATTCACACATACAAACAGGTTTCCTCTTTTTCTGCCCCCTTCAACCTGGAATATACTGCATCAGCTGTCCAGCTTGATCCCACTAGGGGATTTTAAACTCATTTTAAGGGTACAGAAAAGGGCAATCTTGGAAAATTTGTTTTTAGTATTTTAAGTCTTTTGTACTTGGCTCTTTCATTTAAAGGGGATCTATGCAGTTTTAACCATTTCTTTGGTTTTTGCTCGCAGGATTCTCTATAGAGCTCCCCCTACAGCTTTGGAATAGATATTTGGCAGCATATTTGGGAAGCGAGACAACCACAATTTAACTCGAAAAAGTCATTTAACCATTCCAATGACTCCGAAGCTGATTAGTTAAGGTAAATTAAGCTACAAAACTGCATAATTCACCTTTAAGCATTTATATTCTATTGGCACATATGTCTGTCTGTCTGTAACTGATGTTGTATTGTTACAAACAGGTCTCTCTTTAGAATCTCAAACGATCATCTGTATTAAAGGTGCTCTAAGCAATGTTGGGCTCGCCCTCTCCCTCCTCTTCATTGTGTCCCCTCCCCCTCCCTTCCGCGTACCAACCCCCCAACCCCCAAATCCTTCTTGTCAGTTGTCGGCTGGACCACTATTTGTTATGTTTGGTGGTGCAGCTTGGCCCAGTTTGTTTTTGTTGCCATTTGTGGAGCCTGGGCTCTCTACAGAAACTGTGTTTTATTTACAGTGTTCAGGGGACAGGCAGCTAGCGAACAGTGAGGACATGTTTGCTGTATGTGACAAAAAATATTGTAGCCTAAAAAGTGTGACATCGCTTAGAACACCTTTAATGAAGGTTCAAAAAAGGCCATCCCTAAATTCCCTAAATTGTTTGTTTGGGAAGCACACCCTGAAGAAGACTGTCTATGCCATTACTCGTGAGTTGCTTCTCCCTATGTCTTTAGAATTTTCTATTATGAAATAATAGTAAAATAAATAATTTTTAAATAATTTTGAAGAAGAGTTCCTTTCTTTCTATACTTAATTGAATTCTTGACCTCAAAGAGCACCTTCAATCATCTGACTGAACTTTCTGAGCACCCTGGACCTTGTTATCTTACCAAGGCCATCCCTAAATTCTAACTCTTGACTCTTCCTTCAATAGAACTGATACACTCACATAGATTAAAGCTTTTATATTTTGGCTCCATTCCATCACCTAGGCATTCAGAACAGGCTGAATTCAGCTTGAACATCCTTTAGGGAATTCATCTGGGATTTTCTGATTCAACTTTAAAACAACACAATTAACTTTGTGTGGTTCTTCTTTGTTTTTATTTTACCTCAGCAGTGCCTTTTGGGATTAGATTAATTTTGACACCTTGTGACAGCAGATGGTGCTGTGAGGCATCTATGAACCGCATGCATCAACAAAAAAAAAAAGTTTCACACACTTTTGCACTTTTGTTTGTCATTACATAATCATGGTCCAGTCTCATCTAAAATCAATCAGACTAACTTTGGAAATGTCCAGATGGGGGCACTATAGAAACACTGACTTTTGCATATCTCTGCCAAATTAAATGCTATTAAAAGTGAAACTTTAGATTCCTGTTTGGCATGACACTCTGAGGCTCATCAACAAATTTAGCAAATATTGGCCACTAAGAGGCGCTACAAGTACGAAAAGTTTATATCTCATGAAGGGCTCATTCGCTTTTTACGAACCCTCGGATAGGACCATAGAGGGCCACTCCTGAGGCCACACCTACTGTACAATGGTGTACTGATTCGTCAAAGTGGGCGTGGTCTATTGTAACCACATTTGGATTCACTTCTTACACTAATATGAGTAACTTTAAATTTACATCGTCGCCTCACACATATGACAAACCAAAAATTACATTACACATGTGGACCACTAGGTGGCACTATCATGATGTTAAAAGTGTTTTGGCCATCAGCTCCCACATTACACATTGCATATTTAAAACCCTACATGCAAGTGTTCCTTGAATTAATGGCATAGGCCACATCCATTTCTGTGAAGAATTTTCTTTGCACAATACCGAAATGTGCAAAACCTATTTTTACAAACTCCTCCTAGGGTTTTTGCCCGATCTGCCTGAAACTTAGCCCATAGCATTCTCAGATGGCCCCATCAAAAGACTTCTGCTTGGTTAAAAAATGTGGAAATTACAAACAAAAAAATTGTTGAAGCTAGCGACCAAACACGACTTGTAGCCATCTTGGCCAAACAAAGTGCTAACAACACAAAACTTTGGGGGGGCTCTATAGCAAATTTGGTGAAGTTGGGTCATTAGGGGACACTATAATCAAGGTAGGCACGTTTTGGCCAATAAATCAATCAACAGAAATGGCAAATTTGCAAATGCTATTTAATACAGACCTTGGAGCTCAAGCCTTGCGATATTTCCTGACGTTTACAATCTTAAGGTACCAACTAAAGTTTTTCCTTTTCTACTTCAACTCTACTACACCTTGAAGGGAAATATTGTACTTTTTACTCCACTACATACATCTTTAGTTACTTTGCAGATTCCGATTATTACAAAATATAAATCAAATAGTGAATTATTATATACTATTTCAAGTTAAGTTACCCAGCAGCAGTGTATAAAGGTGCTATAGGTGGGATTGTGAAGATCCAGTATTTAACAATCTTCAACTTCTCAGTCCCTCCCCCCGTTTCTGCTAAAGCCCAAACGGTCTCCTAAGCCCCTCCCCCCACAAGGGAGAATGAATATTTGTGCTTGAGCAGTGATTGACAAGCAGTTTTTTTAAATGACCTGCTTTTGTAATCCTACTAGATCATAGGGTCTTCTTCTGAAAACATTGTTATGCAATTAATGTCATCTGAAAAATATTTTAGGAAAGTTACAGTTAATTTGCATATTAAGTTTATACATTTCTTTAATAACTTACACATTGCATCATTTTTTCCCAACCACAATCTACATTAGTATTAAAGCTTATCAACCTTTGATTCTGGAATCATTTAATTTTCAGTAATTGTATGTAAACATATTTGTGTTATATTTTCATGGTAAAACCAACCGGGGTCATTTTTAAATTAAAAAATAATAACAATTGAAATAAACCCAAAGTCATTCAAACATTGACACGTTTTGATTTATTTAATATTCATGATAAGTAATGAGATTAAGTTATTTGTAACAATTTCATTGACAAAGATATGAAAAAAATCTGAATGAGGAATAAAGCATCTGTGAGATTTGACAAAAAGGTGTCTGCAGGTCCCAGTTAGTAGGATGAGGGTTACATGTCTATGTTTCACCTTTGAAACAAACTGAGGACCTGAGGCTCAGAACTCGTCAACATTTCAACATTTTCATTACAGAAAATAAAATAAAAGTCTCAGAACACATTATTTCACCCTTTCACATGGTATAATAGTTTATCTAATTTCTTATCTGGTTATCCATCTTTCTTCCATTTACCCTTTTAATTTCTTAGTCTTGGTTGCATTTTATTTAACATTTGGATAAGTTATTTCATTTCATTTTTTTTTTATTCTATGTTTTATGCCACTATATTTCTAAACATGTTGTTTGGAAATTATTTATGGAGCAGATAGACATTGAAATGTTTAGTCATTTGGTTAAAAAAAGAGTGTGTTCCAATATGATGTCTGGATGTTGGTGTTTTTTAGGTGACACGGAGCTTCCTGTGGGTCTGTGTCTGTACCGGGTACCAAAAATAAATTAGATTTCACTAAACACACAAACTGAAAGCCAAATAAACAAAACAGTAGCTATCAACTATCAAAATTCAAAACACAAGAGTGGAAACTGTTCTTCATCTCATATTGATTGACAGGTTCATTCATATACAGTGTAACAAGTTATGTATGTTTTCTAAAGCTGAACATATTTAGTTTAATTGGGAACATTTGTGTTAATAATGGAGTAAAGTATATTTCCACTCATGATTAATAAGCTTAGTTAATAAACATGAAATTAAGACTTTATACTGATTAAGTCAAAGTTTTCATTGGAAATATGTACTGTATATTCCTTTTAGGGTAAGAAAAGGAAGCCTGATTGGATATTGTTTTTAATTTTATAAATAAAGTATATGTATTTTGTTGTTTTATTATGTTGTGTTAGGTGTGTGTTGTTTATTATTATACAAAACAATATTGAAGATTTTGATTGAAGAATTATTAATTGTTTGTCATTTAGTTTTGTAACATTGCATTGAATGTAATATGGATTAATTGATGGAATTATGAATTTACTGATTTTGAGGCACTCTACTTGATCACTTCTTACTTCTTACTTAAAGGCAAATCGTGCACTTTTCACTCCACTACATTAACTTGACAGCTAAAGTTGGTTATTTTAATTAACTTTTTTGATTAATTATGAACCTAAACATGAGATTATTTTATAAAGTATGATACATTATTAGTAGTAGTAGATAACACCAAACAGATATCTCATTTGTTAAAATGTGTTATTGCCGGAACCATTTCTAATATTAAAATGTTACTTACACTTAATGCATCATCATAACCTAACAATCAACAAAAAACATCGGGAAGAAAAAATATTTTATTTTAAATTTTGACCCAGAAAAAAAAATACATCAGGGAAGACATCACCAAGGTTAAAAAAAAGTATTTCCACATATTAATTCCTACTTTAAATTAAATAATCTAAAAGTTGATTCCACCATTGTCCCTAATCATATCGTACCTTTGTGTTTATTGTGACTACTATCACTTCATATTTCATTCTCTACACTTTAGCATGATACTGAGTGTGTGGCTTCCCCTCTAGAGGGCGTGGAGCAGCTGGGGGCGGTGATGGGGAACAACGTGCTCTGTGTACAAGCAGACAGCAATAAGAGAAGCCTGTCACACTTCATCACAGAACATAACAGATCACTCCACCCCGTTTTGAACAGACTGGTGACCGAGAGGACGACCTGTTGAAGATTTCAAAGCAACACCGTTTCTGACATGCACTTTGATAAATGTGAGTAAGTGTAAGCTTTTAATTTGTTGTTTAAATATGGGCATAATACAACTTTTATCACTGGTGTTTTTTTTTATTTTTTTTTTATTTATTGAGTGTAGCTTTATTGTTGAATGGTTTGACAGTAATGGTGACAACTATTCCTTTTAACTTACTGCATTTCTGGACTACATACTTGTTTTCAACATTTATACCATTGTGTTATTGTGTTAGTGGCAGCATTATAATGAAAACTCATTCAAACTTTGGTTGTATTTATAAGCCTACAACATTACACACATATCCCTCCACCACAAACACATTTGATAGATTTAGTTTTTACTTTTTTGGAGAGTTTGGATCCTAAATCTGACTAAAATAAGACGCTGTAAACTGTGATTGTGTTTTAAAGTGGGACTGTCTTTCTAGCCAATAGGGCAGTATGTATTTTAGATGAAATACCTCTCTACTGATGACAGTTGGGTGACACCATCAACCTTTCTCTTGTTTTTGTTGAATGACAGCATTCATTCTGGTGAATCCAAGGGTTAGGGCATCATTTGGGGAAACCCTGATGCACCCCCACCCCTGCTCACTTGTTTTCATTTCCCCTTTTTGATTAATGCCAGACAAGCAAACTGTGTGACGTGACAACTTAACTTTCTTTGTTTGTGCCCTGGTTGACACAGGCTTGAGTGAGTAAATATTTTGTCGTGCTCGCTGGGTTCTGTTAAACCACAAAATGAGGAAATTGGCTCTGCTCTGCACTGCTTCTTTCTTTTTGTACAGAGCGGGCCAAATAAGAAAGGTCTTTGGAATCCCCAACCTCCCACGCACATGACTCAATGTCCAGGGGTTTCCACAAGTCCTATTTGAATATAGCACAGAGTAGCCCAAAGTAGTGTGTGTGTGTGTGTGTGTGTGTGTGTGTGTGTGTGTGCATGTGTGTGCTATGCCATCTACTTTTACTAGGCTTATGCTAAGCTATGTTTATTATTGAGGTCACAGTGGGTGTTGTTGTTGTACTGGATTGCATTATATTGAAATGTGTTTCTACTATTACGCCACTGTGGACAAAATATTAGGAACACCTCTCAATGAAGTGCACTCCACTGCAAACCGCAATGACATAAACATGTCCCTAAAGATATGCTTCTCCAATAGTGTCAATCATAACAGTACCATTGTTATCTTTGTAAAGGAAGAAGCTGTTGTATTGGATCACATTAGATTGTACAGTGTACCTAATGCAGTGGCTGCTGAGTGTAGATTGTGTAGTTACATGTTGCAGCATTACATCATCTGTTAAAAAAAAAAAAAAAGGTGGCCTTTTATTGTAAAGATCAAATGAGTCAGGATTGAGTAACCTATAGTGACACCTTCTGAACCTGAAAATGAAATGTACTGACTGATGTCATATATTCTGATAAAGTGACCTTTAATATGGTGGGGGCAGGCAGGTTACACACAGCGCATTATTGTTCAGGACAGGTTTGATTTTGAAAAAGAGTGAAGATACGATTAACGTTTACAATCAGAACCCCATGAACACACATTTATCTCTGACTGGTGGAATTTGCATATTTTGTTTTTGGAAGTACACCCTCTTTGTATTTGCTCTGGGGAACAGAGCTGTCTTGTCCCTGTGTGGCACGTCACAGCAGTCAACATTCACAAGCTTAAAATAAAAAAGAGCATGTCTCTGTTCTTCTTTTGCTCTGCCTCCTAGACATGTTGGTACAATAGAAAGCACAAGGCGACTACACGTGTTGAGGTGACGTGCCTGTGACATACCAAAGACAGGAAGATGTGGTTTGCCTTTCTGTTAGCGTAACGGAGCGAGACAGGAAGATGTCATAGAAAATGAGGCAGTGGCAATCCCATGCTAAAGATTTTCTGATTAATCTGGTTTTGCACGTCCGCACAATCTGTGTTCCTAATGGAGGAGGTTTCTCAAAGCTTTGTCTTTGTACTCCGGTTCCACACACAGGGTGGAAATATCACTTTATCTTTCACGTGTGGGGTGCAGTTTTTGAGGAAACAACCTGTGTCAGCTGGAAACATCCGAATTCTGTTTTGTAATATTTTTTTCCTATTTCTCACCTATTTAATGGAAATGATACTTATTTTATCAGCAGGGGAAAAACATATTCAAAGTACAATGGATTTGATGTTTATAAAAAAAAAAGCCACCAGGGAGAAAGTGAGCAGGCAGATTCATCCACATGTTATTCTCTCACTCTAAGAATTTATTCAGCTCTTCTTAAAACTACTTAAAAATTAAAATTACTTAAAATCAAAGCTTTCACTGCTTTCATAAAGCAAAGCCCTTCTTAATGAGATGTAAAGTTAAAAGTTAATATACTCCAGTGAGACTAACACTTACACTTTACATTACCATCTATTCTGTTTATTTTCTACTAGACATATTTTGTGATTCTTAACTACAAAGAGTGCGAGAGAGCTAACAATATGATCATTTGCAACTTTTGTTTTAAAGAATTGTAAATACCTTTTGGGTTTTTGACTGTTGTATGAGAAAAGAAAGACATTTAAAGAATCTTTTAGAATCTTGTGAATCTTTTATCATTTTTTCTGACATTACATAGACCACAGAATTAGTCAATAATTAAAAAAAGAAATCACCAAATACATGGATAATGGAAAACGTTATTAGCTGCAGCCCTAACTGTTTCTAGTCCAAACTCTTTTGATCTTCAATACCCATCACATGTAAACAAACTATATGACCAAATAGTTATTCTTTTTCAGCGCCAAAAGAGAAGCAGTGTTGCACTCTGCCCACAGTGAAGAAACTCTTGGAGCAGAAGCGAAGGCGTGAGACGTCATCTGTGACACCCTCCTGCTCTACGGCCAGCACAAGTCCTGCTCCTCCAACTACTGTTACAGTAAGGCTGCAGACACCAGCACCTCACTAAATATATAATATCACAAATGTTATTGTTTATGATTTATCTTCTTTTCTTTCTCCCAGCAGTTGTCGTCAGCAGAACCATTTACCTGTACAGGTAAGAGCAGGACAACTTCTGCACAAAGCTTCAAAGGAATAAGTCTGGTGATATGCAGCCTGATATACTGTCTAGCTTGCCGTAGCGCCCCATTGTTTCACAAACTCTATCCTTCTGCGGTAAATACTTGTTAGTGCACCGGAGAAAACATTAACATTATTAACTCCTGGTTTTAGGATATTATTTAGTCGTAAAAAAAGAAAATTTGTGTTTGTGAACGGTTTATTATAGGGATTTATGCCTATGTCTTGGGGCTAAGTGCCACAGACAGGGTAGGAAACATATTGTTGGTTTTGGTCTTTTCATGGGATTTGTTGACAATAACAAAATGTACAACATCACCAGACTTGTCCTTCTAATTGTTTTATTAAATTGAGCATAATGAGAATATAGAGTACAAAGAGTATAAGTGTATGTGTGTGTGTATACTGTATATTACTGACTGAGTCCTCTCCATTCTAGGCGCATCAAGTAGCTACTCAGACATGGCAGTGAGCTATGAGCAGTGGACCCCAGCACCAGAGTCTACACTCAATTACTACCCCAGCCATCCAGGACCCGGCTATGCTGCCTCCTACAGCCTCCCAATGACATCTGAATATGGCACGCAACAGCAGGTCCCAGGGTTTGGAGATACAATGCCTCAGACATATGTAAGAGAAATCCCTTTGTTGTGCATGTTCAATGGACATGTTGTATGTATATATCATACCTTTATGATGGTTTGACCTTCATGACCTGGATTCTTCTGAGCAGGAGTGCCCAATGACAGTCACAGATCCCAACATGGTTTCGTCTTGGTCACTTCTGGGTCCCAGTCAGACGGCACAGCTGAGTTTTGGTTCGTCGATGGATGCCACCAAGCTGGAAGAGGCCAGGATGCTGCTCAGCGGGATGGACTACAGCAGAGCCATTGGGCAAGATGAAGATGGAGACACGTGAGTTCCTATGAGTGAATGCATGATTATGTGATTTATATGTGTTTCAGTATATCTGCTAGCGAGGTCCAAGAAAAAGAATACAAATACAAGAATATAAAGATTGCATGATTACAATAAGCATGCGCGTACGCACGCACACACACACACACACACACACACACAAACCATCTTGTGTGAATGTGCATATGTAAGTATATGATTTATTTACTTCCATAGGAGTTTCGTTTTCAGTCACAAGCTAAAAGTGAGAGCTACTTGTGCAGTTTGGTAATCCTAGAAAGATGTAAATGAGTCAGCTGATCATGCTTGATGATTAGAAACGCAGATACAATGGAGAGACAAATTTAAATGTAAAAGGGAACAATGTAAAATCGATTGTGAGGATTTTCACAATTCTCCAGCCTAATTTAAAACAAAATCATTCTGTGCTCTTGTTCGGTCAGAATCCTGCATATCTACACTGCGAAGGGGCTCAGGGAGTGTGCTTTTGCGGCTGCAGAGAGGCTGAGGGAAATGGGCGGGATTGATGCCAAAGAACACAAGGGAAAGGTATGACCAAAAGATTCTTCCAAAGTATGCAAATTACTTTTTTTGGCACAAGTTTTTTTTTTCACAAACATTAACACAAGATTAAATAGTATAAGTATAGTATAAAATAAAGTTGTATAATGATTTAAATGTGCGTGTGCAGACTGCTTTACTGGTGGCGGTGACAGCAAACCAGCCGGAGATTGTGCAAGATCTCCTGTCCTTTGGAGCGGACATCAATGCATGTGATGTTAAAGGGCAGACTGCTCTTCATCTGGCTGCCCACTATGGTTTACCTGGGGTTCTGCAGGTAAAGCAGCAGTAGTACTGAAGTACTTTGGCATCACTATCACTAAACAATGAGATGACCATAACAATGATTTATCTTCCTTTTTGCAGGCAATTCTGTCCAGGCCGGCTGTCAACTTGGAGGCACGCAATTTTGAGGGTACCTCAATCTCATTACAAATGATAAATTGACAGGGAAGTTGTGTTAACCTAGCCATACAGCATATTATAATTAGGACTAAGTACCAATATTTACATTATTAGACACTTAATTCAAACCTCTTCTTCTTTGCCTCAGGTATGACTCCTCTGCACTGTGCAGCCATTTCTCACAGTGATTCCATGAAGGCGTTGTCTAGCAGTGGGCTGGCAGATGTTGGTCTTCAGACCAAGGCGGCGGAGAAGCTTTCCTGTGTGCAGATGCTTCTCAGTGCAGGGGCTTCCCTGTTCAGCCAGGTACAGTACAGCACTTCCTTTTTAAAATGTCATTCGAGCTGCTTTGCTCGTAATAAGCATAGATCAATATACTGTATGTGTCACAATGGATGCACAACAGATTAAATGAATAGACAGATTAGTATCCTGTAGGTTGCAATCAGGTACAGTCCAACATGTTAAACCCTGACCTTTCAGTCACAATGTACAGTTCATAGTGGAAGTGCCCAAGTTTTATCAAACCATGGTGATGTCATAGTACTCGCCATTCCCCCCTCACTCTCTCTTTTGTTTTCTCTTCCTTGTTTGATGGTTAAATGTCTCAGTCTGACTTGTGGTTTCATTATGATATATGTTACATCACGTTCAATTCTCTAATTCCAGGAAATCAAAAGTAACAAGACTGTGTTGCACTTGGCAGTAAAGGAGGGGAACATTGATCTGGTGACTTATCTGCTGAGGATTCCCCTGCCGAACATGAAAGACTTTGTCAACTTGAAAGTGAGTTGTACACTGACACACAATTCCAAAGGGATTAGAAATATGCATATGTCTGGGAGTTTATGTGCATGTAAAAATACATACTGTTTACATACCTTACTACTTTCTCTTTTTGCCATAGGCACACGGTCATACAGCCTTACACATGGCAGCTGGTCTCCATGGTAACCCCCACCAGGAGGAAATCCTGCAGCTGCTGCTGCGCAGAGGAGCTGATCCCAGTATCCGCAACCTGGAGAACGACCAGCCAGCGCACCTGCTGCAGAGCGGCCTCCAGGGAGAGCAGGTGAGCTGCCCATCATGTGTATGCATCTGTATGCTGTTTAGTTGTGCTGTTTCCGTTTTTTATCGAGGGTGATTCATTATTATCTTAATTTATGTTTCAATTTCTAGCTCAAGCTCATGCTGAAGAAACGAAGTGCTTCCTCTCGCCGACGTATCGTGTCCTTGCAGGACCAATAATGATTAGAAAATCCCCACCTGTAATCCCCATTTGGAGGGAATGAGTCTATAACATGTTGCCTCTGTTAGAAGGGGATTTACAGTTCATTGTTATATTGCTTTGGGGGTCTCTGGCCTATATTTTGTTAACAAACTACTTTGGCAAATTAATCTCCAGATATAATTCACATTGGATTAGACAAATGATGCTTTAATGCATAAAGCTTAAATTACCTGTGATTTAGTGTCAGTGTAAAAACATGCTTTATTTATTTTTCTACGCACAGGCTGAAGTATTTATGTGTAGGCGAAGCATTTCATTCCAAAATGTGATATATCCTTTTTTTATGAAATCCTCACGTTTAAAAAATCTGACAAATTTAATTCATGTATTTATTTTGCTAAGTGGATATTTAACATTTTGAAATGAAATCCTCTAAACATAAATAAAGAGTATTAGTTTCATTTTCCTAATAATAGGCTACACTCCCAGTTTAATGTTGATTTCTATGAAATCGTTTGAATGACTTTCAGGACAGTGTCCCTGAAACCCCTGTGACGCTCTTGTCAAAACCCCCCATCATGATAAGTTATCATGTTGATACACAGAGATGGGTTTGATTTTAATCAGCATGTGTGCTTTTGTTAAGAGTGCGTGTGTAAAAATAAGAAGCTCACATAATTTAACTTTCTTTCTGTATGCGTGTAACATCAAGTACAATTTTTCTTTGTCGAAAAAGAAACTTGACTTTGTAAAACTATTATGTATTTGAAACTGATTGTGACAAAGAATGTTATAATGACAGAGACATTACATAAGTGTGGTGACAAATTGTCTGACTAATTGTACTTTTGAGTCATGAGTCATGAATAAAAGTACAATAACACAGTATTTAAAGTTCCATCTAAATCTTTTGATGTTCAGGGCACATTTGAACAGTCCCACTTATATTTGGCTACATAAATTAGCAGGATGGAAAATACATTGTCCCACTAGAAAGGGGTGGTGTCGTGAGGATTTTATTTTTCAAGCCTTATTTCCACAGAGGTTTACTACCTTAGTCACGGGTCAAATGAGGTTGGGTTTGAGTGTAATTTGAGTGATAAAAAAAGATTTGAGCTGTAACTCAATTGTGTGTCACCTCTGTAAATTTCTGTAAAGCAAAAAGGAAAGATCAATCTTATGTGTTGACACCATAATGATAATAATGTCTAATATCTACATTACATTTACGTCACTTTGGATCATTTCAAGCAACAAGATTATTAAAAACACTGATAAAATCCTGTTGATTAGACCTTTATTTGAAACAGTGGTCTCAATTGTCAGCTTTACAGGTAGTAACATCATTTGTAATACCTTTGCATTAGGTTTAAACACAAAATAACTGACGAATAGTAAAACAAATACATATTTCATTCATTTGAATATTTTCAAAGCATTTTCAAAATAAAATACATTAGGCTACTGAATATTTTCATCAAGATACCAGCTATTTCCTTTTAGCATGTTATATTTGGCCTATTGTATTTTTACTCTGCCATGCTAAACAAGTAGATATCAACAGAAATAAAGAAAAATAAAGGCAAAAGACAATTGTTACGATTGATCAACGCATGCTATTCTTTGTTTCGAGCTGCAGATTTTGTATATAAATATTCAATCATGCTCTTAAGTTAATTGTTTTACAGGAGTAACATGTAAAGAAGAGATACAAGTGTTGCATTTATTTAATTAAAAGTACCATATCATATCTCCTGGTTTGGAGCATTTGTTTTTCTATGTTTTTTTTATTTTAATTTTAACTCTCACACAATTCTGAGCAATCTGTAGACAGATATTTCACCCCCTTATTTTAAGACGTTCTACAGAATACATAGGGAGACTTAAAGAAACCAGGTAAGGATGCATTGGAAAACCCTGTTTATTGCTCATCCAGCTGGCAGACGTATATTAGCCATAACAGGGATTGCTATACAACTGGTGTGTCTGGGTATGTATTTGCTGCCGTGGCTCCCGTATCGCCTTCCTCCCTTTCGAGTGTATAAAATATTTTCTATACAGTTTGAGGAGGCACTGCAAAAGAAAATAAAACAAATCAGAGAGAATTGCAGAGACAAAGTCAACATCACGTAAGGACCCTGAACAGTAAATTGAACTAACCCTCTGTCTTTGGTGGAATTTGGCTTCCAGATGAGCTGGAACTGCAAACAGAAATTAGGAAATTAGTAGACTTTTTTTTTTTTTTTTTTTAATTCAACAAGATTACGGATTATGAAATATAATTAGAAAACTGTGGCCACAACTTCAACTTGGAGTAGACTGATCAAGGTGTACCCATTATCACAGTTACATGGTCCAAAAATAGTTGAAGCCACAGAGTTCTGAGGTAACGGATGTGTAGACTTATGCAAATTTTGTCCTGTTTAACCAGCAGCTCTAGTCTTTCTTCTCCTCTTGCCATACAAGCGGCATGCGGTCAGATCATATCATATCAATATATCAATAAACTGCCCACTCACTACCAATACATGAGGAGTGTGATGCATACATTTTGAAAGCAAGCACTGAGATAAAGAGAACATCAAAGCACTACCACAAGTGATTTAACACACTAGGTCTGTGTAAAACTTTTTATGTGTTTTGGGTTGAGTATGCAGAACAGGGAAGGTTTTTTTTAGAGAACAGGCATCCAGGGCAGGGAGAGGAAAAGCTGTGGGAAATTCAGTTTTAGTCAAAATGGTCTCCCCTTCAAATCAAATTCAAACAGCATGCACAGGCGAATCATTGCACTAAACCTTGCACAATTCTTACTTGGATGAGGATTTTACACATTTTGTGAATTTTTTACCTGTTTGAGGAATGACAGATTAGTTACAAAGGCAAATGTGCATAAGCATGTGTGATTAAGCCTTATTATTTAGGTAATATGTGAGACAAAGTCTAAACTTACTGAGGGCTATTAAAATGCCAGAGAAAAACATGACTACAGCAAGGACAACCCCTGTGGTCCGCAATGTCTCATAATCTACAAGGGACAAAACAATATGGGACTCAACCAAAGACAGCTATTGGAGTTTATGATGAACTTGGAACACACTGTAGTATAACATTTGATATGTGTAACATGGTGCTTTTGATTTTTGAAAGTAGTAGATGGTGCAAATCTTACCATAATCAAAGTCACTTCGGTCTGTAAACATTGTTTCTGCAAAGAAAACATTGAGTCGGTTAGAGAGAACAGAATATAGGTGTTGAGTGCAGCACCAGTCACAGCAATATGTTTTAATAAGGGTGTGTTTGTGTTCAGTCCAGCATCATGGAGAGCAAGGTTTGCAGCTCTCCAGATCTGCAGGCTTGGCTCCACAACTCCTCAGAGAGAGAAGCTCAATGCAGCATCTTTACTCAGCAGAAAAAAATGCACCATGCAAAAGTGGGTTACAAGCCAGCAGCAGGCTACAGTTTCATCACAGCAGCAGAAAAAAGAGAGAGCTTGAATGGTAAAATGTGTCTAAAAGGTGAATGTGGAGACTAAAAAGTCACTTGCCATGACTGCTGTTTAATGTTGAATGAAAGAATTTCTGTTCTTGTCCTACACAGTGATTTACCTTAAATAAGGCTACAGCATGTGCCAAATTGACTTGGATGTTGCTGAATCCTCTCTCCCAAGTAGGCAGTTTGTATTTATTTCAATTTTGTATTGAAACCAGTGCTAAACATCTTTAATATTGTTTATTTGTTTATCCCAGTAGGAGATTTACTGAAAAACTCCCTTTGTTAAACACTGTTCAATGCGTCAGTAAATTGGCTCTTGGCACTGTAGCAGCAATTCAGCAGGCTAATCAACTACATAAATAATAAATATAGATATAATTCAACTATTGATTACATTCATTCAAATCACAAAATGATCACATATAATGCCCTAAGAAGTAATTCATTCTCAAAACATACATTTTATAAAGCTCACAAACGTTTCATGTATGTTACACCCTTATAAATCCCATAAAAGAAAAAAATCAAACCTGTGGTGGCCATGGCTGTGCTGCAGAGATGTAGAAGAGCTCCGTCTCCCAGGTATGTAGCAGGTTGCTGGGTTGCAGTTTAACGTTGGATATGAACCGAGGTAACTGGACAGGACGGCATGCAGAACTGCTTCAGAACACCCTCTGTAAACTCAGCAGGGGACCTCTGGTGGCCACAGTGAAACATTGCATTGACAGTGGTAGCGTACTCCCAATAGGCTGACTAAGGTGCCAGGATGGGGACTACACAGCCCCAAATTAAAGTAAATAGTAGGGTAAACAGATAAATACATCTGAGACATTAAAACTATCGTCAATCTACTGAGTACCTTACAGTATGTGCGAGTGTCTGTGGGATGGGGGTGGTGTGGGTTACCACGTGTGATAAATGAAGATATTTTGGATGTTGCTATAATCTGTCTGTGATTGTGGCTTTGGTTTATAATTCTGTATAAACCTATAGAGACGGTTCTTGCATGCACCACTTTCTGTCCCATGTGTTTTCTTTTGTGCAGTGCAGTCAGCCCGTTGCTGCAACAGCAGGGAGAAAATAACCTGCATATGCAGCTTTTACATTCACAGAGGGTGCCAGGCTCACTACGGTTGAAATTTGGCAAATAAAACAGCACTGAACACAGAGATAGGTAAAATTAAGGGGATTTTATTTCACACAGCCTTCTCCAAGTGTTGCACAATGCAGCACATAAATCATTCACACTCTCCCTGCAGGGAGTTACTACTGCATGTGCAACTGAAATGTCTGCAGCGTCAGCAGAAGCAGGAGTGCAGTATAATAAAGGGCTGCTCGCTGGTCTTCTTCTAATGGCAGAGAAAATGAAAAGACGCATAAAAGAGGAAGCAACTTTTTCACACATTTTCTTTATTTTGCATCAATCTGAAAGTCATAAAAATACAAATGAGAATCACACTATTATTGCCATATTAAGATGGCACATTATCTAGTAATGGTAATTGATGATAAAAACATTTAAAAAGAAAAAAAAGAAAAAGGAGCACAGTAACATTATGAAATTGAATGAAGCTTTAGGTGTTCATGGAAAGATTGTCCTCAGCTGTGATAAAGGTATTTGCTGCCACCACATGGTAAGTCAGTAGCACTGTGGAAAAAAAGAGGAAGAGGATAAGTTTGATTTGTTCTGGGGAAAAAAGATTTTTTATCTTCCTTTTGTAGAAAATGTACAGATGTTTATAAGAAACTCACCAGATCTCCACTGCTCTTTGCCTCCGCATCTACCAAGTTGAGGAAAGAGTTTGAGATATAAAATGGAAAATGACAATACATCTACTTGATAGGCATTTAACATTCCCTCATTATTATAGAAGACAGAAAAACATTTACCCCTGGCAACCGACTCCACATCAGGACCCCTGGACCTGAGAAACATTAGCAGTTAGATCTATTTTACAGAAAACTAAATTCTTTAGGAGGTCTTGCTTGATTGAGTAACTTATTCACTTACCTTTACTTGTCACTCTTAGAACAGGTACATTTTCGGGCTGTTTTTAGGGGGAAAAACAAAAGAAAAAAATGATATGTGTCTAAAACTGCGACAAAAGGAACATGAGACATTACAAAAAGAATGTAACCCTCCTCCCTTTAGTATGAAAAGAAGGTGTTCCAAGCCGTGATAGGTCCATGATTACAGTGTTGAGTTTGTGCCAATAAGCCCATCTGGGCAGCAGGCCTTGGGACCAACCCTACCAACCAGAGACTTTATTCATGTATTTGAATCACAGCACCACAATACAGAAGCCAGTGTGTGAAATAGCATCCAGCCAGCTGCATTCATATTATGTGAAAGTCTCCAAAATAGTTTTAACATTTAACTTTTGTGTCTTTTAGACCCACTTCAGTGTGCCTATACACTTCATAGATGCACACTGCTTACTGCATTCATATAACATATTCAGCATCTCCATTCAACAGTGTCCATCCCATCATGTCTGATCTGTCCAGTATTAGTACAGAAGCTCTGCAAGGCTTCATTCTGCTCTTCATTGTTTTCCTTGCAATCTAATAAAAATGTGATTAATAGTGGAGTCGTTCTGAAGACATGCCATATTTGGTCTTCCACTGAAGGATGAAACCTGAAGTGGAGCAGCCTGTTTGGCCCACTGACAGGCTTTTTACAAATGAGAGCAGTGTGATGTAGATCAATGTTGTTAAAACTGTAGAAATGATCATCTGGATTTTATAATAAGACCCTGCTGAACCCACTTTAAATAATGTACCTTTATCATCTTCTAAAACAAGCTACAGCCAGTAGCTATAATAATTTTAAAAACTTTGATTGAGAATGTGCTCATATGCAGTAATGTGATATTGCTTGCTGTCGACGAAGTCGTGTACTTGCTGGAATAGTTTGTGTGGCCATTGGCCGGCAAAATATTTGGGAAATCTCAGACCAAGTGAGTGACCTACATACTCTCAGGACTAAGAATAAAGCTGTGAGCATCTTGAAAGGTAACACCCATCGTTAATTCCCTCACTTTGACACTGGGGGCGCCAAAGGGTGCCTATAGCTTTAAATAGCCTTGTTTCTCCTCAAAACTATTTTGAAGAAAGTAGAAGGTTCCTTTAGCCAGCTGTTGTCTGCGTTTCCACCAAGGTCTAAAGGCCGGGAAGATCAGTACACTGATGTATAAAGAAACATGACAGGAGGAGGGCAGCTGGTGGTCGCAGGGGTAAACACACTCTGCAGGCTGCAGTTAAGTATGCCTGCCTGTCCGTTTCATTTACAAAAAACAAAAACAAAATAGATTTTGTTATTTTCTTACTGTGCTTTAACCGATCGTAACCACTGACAAACCATAATAAATAAGACTCTCTATCTCCCCTGGGACGCATCTGCAGCTGGCAGTTCAGTATGGCTGCTGACTCACATAATATGTTGATGTTTTAAAAGGCAATATGTTAAATGTCAACCAAGAAACTTCCAGGGTTTGCCCTCTTTATGGACTGTTTAATGCACTGCCTGTAAAACCCTGGTGGCTTTTGATGTCACACTTTCACAAGTGTAGATTATTCAGGATACTTACGGTATTCAGTCAAACAGATGTTCTACTTTTATCATTATTCATCAGTATTACATGCAACCAGTTGGCATTGTTAAAAACCTAAAATGCCCAAATCAGTATCCCTGTAAGTATATTCACAAATGTAGTTTAAGAGTATTTTTTGTTAAAAATGGAAAATCTCTATTTTGTGTTTCACGGCAAATTATTATTATTTTTTTAATTGGAGAACAGTTTACAGATGTAAACACATGGCAATTTGTCTACTCTAAATCTGTGTATTTAATGACCTATCAATCATTTTAGAGCTGATAGCAGGTAACATTTGGATATGCCAATTTCTAAATGTGAATATACTTTAATCCTGTTGTTTTTATATACTTTTACTTTAATGCAACCACTTCATAGAGTGCAGTAAGGAATCTATAGAATCTAGACTGTGTGGGTCCTAATAAATTATGTATTGGTTGGTTATGGTTTCAGAACTAGCACTGGCAGTGACAGCATGTACTGGCTGGTGAGGAGGCACATTGGAAGGACACTGAGTGAGGAAATAGATAAGGTATAAAGGGCAAACTGCTGTGATGCACGGATCTTGAGAACATTGTGTGCTGCGATTGAGCAAGAGGCATCAGTGTGCCTCCCTTCCAGACCTCTGAGAGAAACAGAAGCCTACTTGTTTTGGGAGCCAGGAGGTCAACTCACACATACAGGGTCTGTGTGGCGACACTGACACTTACCATTACGCATCCTCTGTGTACTTATGGTGGTCAAACACTTACTGACAATGAGAGCGATCCCCATGAAGAACAGCACCACAGCGAATACCAGGCCACCAATTCTCAATGATTCATAATCTGAAATGCCAAAAAAAGTACTTTATATTACTTGCAGAAGGAAATGGTATGTTTTGAGATTCAAAATACCATGAATACAAAAGCCTTTAGAGGCCTTTTACCACATATTGATTTAAGAGCTGCAGAAATAACATTCATGGGACACCATAAATCCCTGTGAGCTGCAGTCACCAAAACTATAAACACTATGGTTGACTTTAAGTCTGCGTCGGCTGTCCCAAATAAGGCTGGATATAATTCTGCTTGTTAATATGCATTTTAACATCATTTACTGTTTATGTTGTTACTAATACAGAGGATCACAGCTTTGTTTACATGCATCAAGCATTGCCTTAGCTAGTATATTAGCAAGATGGCAACTCTCTGCAAGCATTGGCAAATAAATATTGACAACAATAAACATTTGTTTCTGAATTAATCAAATAAGGTTTTTTCAGCAAAGAAAGCAGGACTAAAATCCCTTGTAAACATTGGTCTCAAGGTTGTTGAAACCCATGGAAGGCCAGAGGAGATGAAAATGCCAACATTTTCATAAGAAAAAAGACAAAATAGATAAACGTCAGATAAAAATAAACATAACTTTGTGTAAGAGAAATCCTCTTTTTCTTGTGAGCCCCTCAGATTTATCTTGAGACCCTCTGAGGTTTACCGACCCTCAGGTTAGGAACCACTACCTAAGTGGTATCTTAACAGTATATATATTATGGGTAGAATTGTACACTACAGGTATAAAAAATGCTTATTGCTAAGGGAAATTGAAAGATAACAACCAGTAAATTGATGGTACGTATTCATAAAATACATCAATGCAGATTTGTAGTCACTTCGTGCTCTTTGATGCCTCAGATGGACTGAGAATCAGACCTACAACCCAGTGGACAGAATTAGAAGTATTCGCAGTGGGACTACTCCAGAAGTTTGGCCTTGGGGGTGACAGTTTTCCATCCCTTCTGGAAAAACAAGTGGAAAATTTCCCAGATGTTTCCTGTGGAGAGGTTCGGCCATTAAAAGGCTGAATCAATCTGCTAAACACTCACCGTAATGAAAAGCACTGTCATAGTCTGGTAGGAGAAAAGAGACAGAGGAAACAAATGAGAAGCAGATTTACCCACTGACACACTTCAGAGACCACTCATAATATGACAGCTATTCAGCACTTTCAGGGCCTCAGTCATCCATCTAGTCATTAGCCGGGTTGGTGCCACTGCCAATTTATATGAGAGCTAAAATGAGCACAGCTTATCTTAATTTGACCCACCTTTGTCCTCTTCATCTGCCACTGAGGCTGTGAAAAAAAAGCAACAATCAATAGTCTTTATAGGACATTTACATGGTGGTGTAAGGGCATGTTAGCGGATGGCAAAAGTACTGGTAGTGGGGCAAATTCACTCTACAGAGGCTAAAAAGGTTAGAATCAAACCAAAATGTGAAGATATTACAATAAAAAAAGTTTAATTCAAACTCAAAATGACCCTCTGTATGACTCCAAGCTCTGCATTTCTTGTATTGCCCTGATATGTTATAATTTGACTGCCATTAAGCATGTAGAAAAGTGCAGATCCCTCTATTCTTTCACATCTCCCATGTGAAAACACATGTTGGCTGCATTCATGTTATGCTTCCGGCTTTTAAATCTCACTGGAAAGCATACTGTACTTGGTAAAGCACTAAATCACAATTTCTAATTTATGCTCATCAAGAAAACAACCAGATTAATAAAAGAGACAGCTTGACTTGGTGTCATAATAAAGACCCAAAGCAGACAGCGTTAATATGAGCGCCGGTGTTTGGAGCGAGAACAATTTAAATTTGGAGTAGCACATTGGAGGTTACATAAATACTTTTTTTCACGTCATTAATGCATTATTTTTCTTACAGCTCGCATTAAAATGTTCAGTCATTTTAAATGTCAGCCAGTCCAAGTAGTTGGGTGCTTGTATAAACTTCAACAACTAATGTTGAATACAGCACAATTATAATCTGTTAGTCATTTCCAAGTGTAAGTTTGCCCATTGCAACTTATTCCAACAGTTCATAAACATAGGTTTAGATGCTAAAAGTTGACACTCAGTAAAGGAATCATGTCCTTGCTGGACCGGATTCAATAAAGTCTGACATGAGTTGTTACGAATGAGCATGATAGATTAATTATATTGAATATTATTTTACACGCTCCACATTCCATTTACTGCAGAGTAAAGGAAGAGTGCTCGAGTTAACTTTTACCTAATTTATCAGGCAGTAAATAAATACTAATGTCAGTCTCAATGAAGCAAAAAACACATTTTATCATATCAGTGCTGACGAGCCTTTGAAAATAAGGTGGGACGGTCACAGGCCTTAGAGTAAGAGAGGATAACAAAGCCTTAGCGTGGTCAAATCTGTTTAACATCAAGCTCAACTGATGGCATGCAGGGCGCACAGTGAAACAAACCAAAGACAAGGAGCAGCATTAACAATGGAAAACTTGGCAGATGTCTGAATAAATGGTTGTTCACACTGCAGTGTAAAGAAACATTTACACTATTATGGCATGGCTTTTTCTCGCAGCCAAACACTGACATGAAAATATTCTAAATGGAAATTATAATGAAACTAATATCACTGCAATGCTAAAAATAAGACAATACATTTTAAACACATTTGTGCACAAAGTGCACATTGCAAGCAACCATATCAAATCAATCAAATGGCCATGCGTTGCCAGTTACCACTCTAATGCAGGAAACTTACCTACCAACTCCCTGCCAAACGCTGATCCTGTTACATGGACACATCAGCTCATTTAGTTTGGAGGAACTTAAAAAACACAACCAAAGCTGCAAAAAGGGGGAAGCAACTGAAGAATGCCACGCTTACACAGGTGGTCGGTTTCAAAGAGGGAACAACGTAAAGCAGCTGTGCGCTTAGTGAAACGGATGCTCACCGAGTGCAGGAGCCAGCCAGGTGCTGAGCGCCACCAACACCACAAGATCCATTGTACCTGCTGATAAGAAACAAATAGAAAAAATACATAGGAGGAGTAATAGATGGTGTGCTCACATTTTGGGGTAATTGCTGTTTTAGGAGGGTAATGTGTTGGGATGACAAGAGGTTGTCGCTTTTTAAAATGTGATTTACAGATAAACTTTGGAACTCACAGACTCCGTTTATAACTCGGCAAACTCAAACAAACAGTCTTGCTGAGAACAGAGAGATGCCTGTTGTGAAAATCTGTAGCAACTCCCCACTAATACTTCTTAGAAACAGCCAGTTATGGTTAGTGGGGGCTAGTTGTTTTCCAGTAACAGTAGGAAATCAAAAACAAAAGAATATGCTTTATTTACCAACTTGTTTATTGGCATTAAAATGCATCTTAAAAATGATATTGTTACAGCAAAACAAATAGTCAAAAATCAAAGCTAAAGGTATCCTGACTTTTATCTCTTTGTACAGGTCAAGCTCCAAAAACACTGGACATTTCCCATAATGCATCTGAATAATGCACGTCATTAGTGGCCCTTTAATGAGACCGTTCCAGGTAGAGACACAAGCTCCATCGGGGCTAGACGCTGTCTTAATAATATGGCCTGACTCTGGGTAAGAGAAGAGGGTCTATTTCAGTACACGGGGCTTGGCAGTTGAGGGGTTCACTGCAAGGCTGGTGTTGTGTTGCATTTCATATTTGGTCTACTTTACAAATGGAGCACGGACCTCCTGGAACTGTTTTATTGTCTAGTATCTAGGACATTCTTTGAGATTCTCTTACACCCATGTGACTCCACGACCACCAGACCACTTCTGGTGGGAAGCAAGACTTGCCACAATGTAGTGACCGAAGACCATGGTGGCAGTTTTGTCAAAACCACATTAGGCCAATATAATCCCATGACAACACAACGAAATGTAATGCAGGTACACACAGCTTTAGCTCCACACTTGCTGCAACAACAACAACAAAAACTAAGTCATGGAATATAATGTTTTGCATTGTGAAGATCAAAACCTGCGTTTGCAGAGCCAAGGTTTCAATCCTTGGCCCAGAGCACTGCTGGGGATTCATGCATGACTAGAGTGGGGGTGTTAACATGGAGCTGGAGTGGAGAGAAATGAACACTTCAACCCTGGGAGCAGGATTAACAACAAAGGGCTGTCAATCAGGTTTAATCAAACAAATACACAGGGTGAGTTATCCCAACAAGAACCAATCTAAGGATATTGTTTGATTTCTGAGCCATGTATGAATAGAGTTAACTTTAAAAAGATAATTACCGTGGATGATTCAATTCAATTTTATTTATATAGCGCTAAATCACAATTATCTCATAACAGTTATCTCATTGCGCTTTTCATAAAAGAGCAGGTCTAGACCGTACTCTGATGTTGTATTATAATTAAGTGGGAATAACATGGACAGTTTGCTTACATTAACCCGTATAAGCAAACCCACACGAGTGCATTCCCACTCTTAAATAGAATTGAGACAACACAACCCCGTTTTCGGTCTCCTTTTCGAGTTCACGTTGTTATTCTCGCCAGTTAACGCGATAAAGATTGAAGAACTTTTCACAAGTTGTTGGCTTCAGCGTTTCTCTGTTTAAAAAAACCGATATTAAACTTCTCAGACGGCGTGGCATTTCTGGCAGGATAGCTTACCACAGCGCCAACAAAATGAAAATGGAAAACACTTTGAGACGATCAACATAATAGCCTACAGCGTTAGGCTACATGAAAACAAAAACAAGCCACATGTTAAGCCTGTGCATTCAAATTTGTCGGAGCAACATGAGCGGGGGCTTGATGCATTTTAAAAGGTGACTCATATGCATTTGTTTGAAAGTTGGGGGCTGGAAGTAAGAAAGAGAAAACAACTCTGGACACTGAAATGTATTTCGGAAGTATTAATCTGCAGATTTGAGCTGTTTTAGCTAATATTTCTAGCAGCAATGATATGGCACTGCATTCATTTCAGAGCATACGTTTGGATATTTAAATGAACTTACCGTGTATCAGACTCCTATAAACTAATTCGACTTTCTCAGTGCCAGTGAGCTTTCCACTCGGTAGCTACTTCAGCCAGGAGAGAGAATATGATGTGCAAAATCTTCTCTTACTAGGCTATAACTTGCAAATGAAATGAAAAGCAGTGATTAATAGGGAATTATTATGTGGAGATTCTTCAGTACTTCGGTTGCACCAAATTAAGCTCTGATCCTTGGTCTTCCCGGTCTTGCCTCAGGAATGAGAGAGAGAGAGAGAGGGGCGGGGTGCTGGTGTGAGTGCTGAGCCAGTGGAGTTGCAACCTAAACTACCCTGAACTCCCCTAAGCAGTAAACAAGTAGTAGAAGTAAACAGCACAAGGAGAGCTACAGCACAGTGCTAAAAATAGATTTCTTCCATGCAGTTTGGTGCCAGCATTCATAGTAAAACAAAAAATTCCTAATTAACTGTAAATCACGCTCATCCCCCCCCCACACACACACACAAAATATAAGAGACATCACAAGCAGCATTAAGCTGTAAATTACACTGTGGTGTAATGTACAAGCTTTGGAGAGAAGCACAGCGAAGTGAAGTGAAAGCATAAACACTGGTATGCTTTCATAGTCAGTGCAGTCTGTCAGTAAGGTAGTTCTCTCTCAGCTAGGGTATATGAAAACTGCCTCCTCAAGGTCTCTCCCACACCAAACTGCCAGATTCCACCCTCTGCTAGTAGCAAATGAGCTGGGTGGGAAATGGCAGCCGGTTCTGTCTCAATCTGGCGAATTCACACTTTGATATCCACGGTGTTATCTATCTACTGATGTGGCAAGTTAGCTGTAGACATTTGTGAGATTTTGTACTACTTTATCTTTCACTCCTACACCAAGGGCCTTTAGTGCAGACAGCTTTCTTATTAAAACCTGATGGTTTTATAGAAGTACAATTCTCTGAGAATCACAAACAACACATGCCGTGTAATGAAGTATTTATTGGTTGGAACAGTAGAACATATATTGTTAAACAACTTTCTTTATACTAAGAACATACAGCATAATATAATATAATCTTGGTTATTCTGTGGAAAAGAGCGGCTGTAATTTCTTAATCCACTAGATGGCGGTGTTGCCCAAGAATGAGCTAGATTTCATTACCATTCCAAAGAGAACAATAGAGGAGCAGACTGCCAGTAAACAACAAAAACGATTCTACAAATTAAGAGGAAACATTGAAGTACGATGAGTAAGACTTCACATTCTTCATCCTGTTAAATAGGGGTAAAAAGCAAGGATGTGAGCCACATTGTACAGCTGTTTCATTATTGAGGAAAACATCAGTTCATGGTTCTGAGAGGAAACAACCTCAGTTTCTTACCTGTATACCAGATGCTTTCTATCACCGCAGAACCAACATCTCTACAGGCCACTGAAATGAAAAAGCAAAATTGCAGTCAAAGGGCAGTGGAGCAAAGTGAAGTCATGTTCACTCGGGCATAACAGAGATTACAAGCAACACTTCTGAAAATTGTGTTTCTAAGGGCATATGCAAACACTCAGGAGCAGCAGCAGCACGACTCTTAGGGGCATTTTCTTGGGTTGGTCGGGTCTGGTGATCAGAAAATGCCGCAAAAAGACAACAATGTTGAATGAGGAGAGGAGTGCACAAAACTCAATTCTCTAAGGGATTGACTTAGGCTAGAACACAGAACTAAAGATGAGGGCTCAAATTAATATTGCACCCAGATGAGTCTTAAGTGTCCTTGGATGACAAGCAGTGATTGAATTGCAAGCTTGGTAGCTTTTGATGGCCATGTCTGTCAGCCTCACCTGCTTTTTAATCAGTAATTACCATTGGGGTTTCTCTGGCATTTCTTAATTAAATTGGACCAAATGCAATTAAAAACCACACTCTCATTCCTTTAAAAGGGCTCTGTGGAGTCCTTGTTTAGTTCTTGCTGTTAAGAGAATAAGCGGTTGAATGCTCAAAGCACCGTGCCATCTCTCGCTGATCTGTACTTGATTGTTTCAGTGGTCAAATTAAGTTTGCTGTTTGCATAATAAAGGGCAAGCTAGAGTCCAGGATTAAAACTTTCACTCTAACTAGAATTGAAGGTTAAAAGCAAGGTATTAGAGAAGGCAAAGTTATGTTATTAAAACAATTAAAGAAACACTGGGATTTGGGGAACAATGACATGAGAGCATGTTGTGAAGATTATTATAGCAGTAAATGTTGCCATACGTCTTTGCCTATTACATTTACATTAGAGGAAATGTTGCAGTGTGCCTTTCAAATACTTACCATTTAGAAAAGTCCCCAGCACTCCAGGAGCCAACAACCACGGACACGTCAGTGGTGATTTTCCCATCTGCAGTCCTCATATCATCTTTGGAGTTGTTATTGTAGTTGCCGCAGGCACCGCACATTTTACCGGACAGGCTACTGTCAATAATGACAGTGACCTCCTGGGAAATTGAGTAAGTGACCCGCACAGCAGATGCCCTCTCGATGATCACAGTTTTCTCTGAGATTTGGACGGATATATCACTCGTCACTTTGCTGGGGAGAGACACTTTTCTGCCATTTACCTGGATAACATGAAGAATGGCGAGAAAAAAGACAAACTGAAGTTTTAAAAAAAAGGGACTACTTTCATTGTACTTTCAAGTATTTAACTATGATCCTTCCCGGCTCTTCTCACCCAGGTCACGTGTTGGCTGTTCACTGCAACAGCGGTTTCCTTGAGGAACACATACACAGTGTCGACAGTGGGAGATGCACCTTTGCTGCAGACCCTGACATCCACAACTACACGGAACCACAGCTTGTCTGTCTCATCGCACAGAGACGCCACTTCAAATGCCCCCTGCACTCCTATTGCTCCGGACATGCCATCAAAGGAGGTGAGGTGGCCGACTTGGCTGACGCTGCAATGGCCCCGTTTGACGTGGCAACCTCTGACGCCATCTATTGCACCACAAACCTCCCCACTGGCACAGGAAAGCTTTTCACATTTTACCAGCCCAGAGGCCTGGCACACACACTTGGACTCACAGGCTTTGTCCACAACTGCTTGGCCCACCTGAGAACAAACGTTGTTTAAAATGTTATCTTCCAGTTTGGTAAATAGAATGTTTTACATTTCTATTTATGTGTAAATGCTATGACAAGAAGCGGTAGTCGTTGTGGCACAGTTACTGTGTATGACACCAAAGTAAAATTTCAGTTTTACCGTCAGATATCTGCCATTGTGCACACATCCACAGTTGTCCAAGGGAACACATTGGATGCCATCGAAAACAAAGCCATCATCACATTGGCATCCTTCAAAACAGCTGTTAGAGCAAGTAACTGGGGAAATAAAGCTGGCACAAGTCCCACTACAGGTGTCGGCACACACCTCATAGTGACTGTGTGCTGGGCAGGAAGCGGCTACAAAAGACAAGAAGACATTTGTAAGACTTTGTACTACCACCAGAAATACAAAACATAAAAAATGGACAATTATTCAGTGAAAATACTGTTGTGTGTCTCTTACGGCAGAATGAGATGCTCCTCCATGGCTGGATTTGCACTCCTTCGCTCTGGCAGGCCATAGCATAGGCCTGGACACTGTTACACAGAGTATCTTTGTCGCCACCCAGAGCACAAACGTCAAACACACAATGAGACACAAATGCCACTGGGTCAATTTTACTGTGGCAGGCTTTGAAAGGTCCATTAGGTGCACTTATGATGCCACAGGAGTCTGCTTTTTGGTACAAAGTGGCCTTGGCCTGCTCACATACTGGACACTGGCCTCCACAGCCCCCACAAACATTGCCAGGCAGTTCCACCACCCACGCCTTCCCAAAGTCGTCAACGCTGTTTGTGTTTCTGCCGCGGGAAGTATAAAGTCATCGCCACCATTCTTGTTGTAATTGCCGCAGAGACCGCACATCTTTCCCTGGTACGTAGAAGGCACGATCACCTCAACATAATAGACAGTGTCATACAGGACTGTCAGTCCAAAGTCTGTCCGGACAATTATGTTGCGACCTTCCTGGGCGACTCTGAGACGTCCGTTGTCCAGGGAGAGAGGAAGGTTTAGAAGTTCATCATCCACCTGTACAGATAAGGAAGAGGAGAACAGAATTATCATGAGGAAATATAGGAGACATGCACAAATGTAACCGAACTTTGGGTATTAAGTTACTGAACTCACAATGACTTTCCATGGCACTTTCTGCTGGATGTAAACAACATAACCGTAGACTGCCACTGCAACTGACTTGGTAACAGCTACTTTTCCATTTCCATACTTCTCATTTCCTTGAGTTACGCTGAATGGAGTCAGCTGGCCATTGTCATCATCACAAACCTTGGCTAACATGTAGACACAGGTACCCTGGAAATCAAATCTCTTTCCATCAAAGGAAATGTAATGAGGATCACCAGAAGCAACACACTTGCCCTGCCCCTCAGGGTGGCAGCCTTTCACTCCATTAACAAGCTTACAGGTCTCCCCTGCACGGCACTTGGCCTTTTGACAAGACACCGCACCATTCTCTCCACAGATGCATTTCTCCACACACTCTGTTTCAGGGTAGAAGATGTCTCCTTTCCTGTAGTAGTGGCCATCATAGGAGCAGCCACAGTCTCTCACGGGCACACAGGTATTCCCATTCAACAGGTAGCCTTCGTCACACTCGCAGGCCTCTGTGCAGGACCTGTGGCATGTTGCAAGGGAAGATAAGGTGGCACAGGTGGCTGGGCAGCCCGTGGCACACAGGGTATAATGGCTGTTAGCTGGACACACCATTGCTGCAAGATAGGATGATGAGAGGCAGAGAGGAACAAGGTGAAAGATAGAAGAGATATTTTGAAATTAGAGATTTAAAATATGAAAACACAATCCCAAACTCACGACAAAAGGTATTTGTTCTCCAGGAGCGGATGGCGATTCCTTGGCTCAGACAAGCAGAGACATAGACTCCCACAGCATCACACACTGCTCCATGGTGACCATGATAATGACAGACATCATACACACAGTTCTCCAGGTAAGGAGCAGGATCTACACGCCCGTGACAATCTCTGAAAGGCCCTGCTTTGTCAGCGATAATACCACAGTACTTCTGGGCTTGGTACTCTTTCTTCTGGGAGTCTGAACAGGCCTGGCACCATGCCCCCTGGCAGACTGATGAGCAACCTGGTACGAGGGCCACCTGCCAGCTCTCCCCCAGCGTGGCTCCATTTGTGGCAGTCTGGCCGTTCCGCATGATCAGGTCATCCTGAGCTTTTCCATTGTAGTTGCCGCACAGGCCGCAGACTGCGCTCTGGTAGTTGCTGGGCAGAGTAACGCTCACTGTGCTCTGCCAGTCAAAGGTCACGGTGATACCAGCGACTGTTTCCACTACAGCTGTCCAGCCGCTGAGAAACACAACCAGCTCATTATTGTAATCCAGGGGTAACGAAGCAAGTTGGCCATTGAGCTGAAGAGGGAAAAATATGTATAGGAGATTATAGATTTAATAATTCTGCAGTCCTTGCTAATCCATTCTAATGTGCAGTTAAATCTTAGTTTAATTAAGTCTGCCTGGATCAAAATTTTAATATGCAATTAAATATATGTGGAAGAGCATGAGGGATGTCAGAATTAGCACAATGACAGAAGGTATTATCATCCACTCATTTGAATGAGGCTCGACATAACCGTCCTGTTTTATTTTTAATACTGTAATTACATGCTGTGTTTTCTCTCCAAAAATCCACATGAAAACAAATGTCAAGATTACGTTCATCAAATCACCTACGTATATGCCTTATATTATCCCTAACTCTACATCCTTACTTACCAGGACCATGTACGGGTATTCTCTGCTGATGGTGAGGGTGATGTCATATATGGAAAATGTGACAGTCCTTGTGTAGGACACGGCCTTGCTTCCCCGGTGGTCGTTCTGCACAGTCACCTTGAACGGCACCAGTCCGGGCTGCTGCGAGCACAGTCCCACCAGCTGATATACACATGTGCCCTGGAAGTCGTACCTGTGGCCATCAAAAGTCAGGTAGTGTGGGTCACCTGAGGCTGTGCAAGTGGCATGACTGATGGGTCGGCAGGCACGCTCTCCATCCACTAATGTGCACGTCTCCTTGGCAGAGCAAGAAGCCTCGCGGCATGTCACCATGCCCAGGGTTGTATCACACTGACACAGGCGACCACAAGCCTCATCAGCCCAAAACTGCTGGCCTGGCTTGAAGTAATGGCCCTGATAGGAGCAACCACATGTTTTAGCAGGCACACAAACACCAGCGCTGAGGACGTAACCCTGATCACACACACATGTCTCCACACAGACACCGTTGCAGGTTTTAATTTGCTCAGGGAATGGGCAGGATGGCTGGCATGGGCTGGCACAGTCTTCATAGTGGCTGTGACGCTGACAGCTCATTGCTGAATAGAAATAAAATGTAAAGGTGTTAACGAAAAACTTAAATTAAATATGTGATTAAAATCAAAAGGCGCATCTCATAAATACTTACGGCAGCCAAACATTTTCCTCCAGTCCTTGATTATTATTCCTTCCTCACGACACTGCTGACTATAGGAGGCCAACGCCTGGCACAGCATCTTTTTGTCTCCCTTATTCAAACACATATCATACACACAGCTGTCCATGAAGGCTTGGGGGTCCAATTTGTCATGACATTTCTTGAAGACATTATTGGTCTTGGCAACAAGGCCCCCACAGAAAGCCTCAGTCATATAGAGCTTACTCTGGTTATCGTCACAGGTAGGACAGTTTTCCTTACATGTGTCCCAGCAAGGATGGTCCTTGTCCTGGTCAGGCGTTTGCCAGCTCTTGCCCCACTCTATCACTGAGGAGACAGCTATTCCGGCAGGATTTTGGAGCTCATCGCGGATGTTACCATTGAAGTTGCCACATAGACCACAGACGCTGCCGTAATAGCTGCTGGGCAGTTTGATGACCAACTCCCAGTTCCAGTCGTAGGAGACGACCAGGCCAAAATTGGTCTCCACCACTGCAGTGTAACCGCGCTGAAACACTGACACCTCAAGCTTACCATCACCATCATCGATTAGAACAGGAAGATTTACCAGCTCCCCGTCCACCTGAAGAGAATAGATAAGAACATAATACAGTATATATATATATATATATATATATATATATATATATATATATATATATATATATATATATATATATACACTCTACACACTGAAAAACTAAGAGTCAAACGCATCAGACTAGAAACTAATATCTTACCATGACCCGACCAACTTGGTTCTTGCGTATGGTAATGGTGTACCCATACACAGACACATCTACATCCCTGACGTAAGAAACTACTGTGTTTCCCCGGTTATCATTCCTCTCAGTGACTGTGAACGGCACTAGACCCTCCAGGTTCCCGCAGGTCTTGGAGATAACATACTTGCAGGTGCCCTGGAAGTTAAAGTTGTAACCATCAAATGTATGGTAGTGGGGGTCACCCCAGGCCCAGCATATGCCTGTGTACTCAGGGACGCACACAGCTTCACCCTTCTCAACATGGCACTTCTCTTTGACCCGACACTTGGCATCTTTGCAGGGATCTACACAAGATAAACAAAGAGAAATAGATACGAAAATTTCAAATTAATTTTAAACTTATTTAAAATGTTCTGTACATTTCTTTGAAAGATTATTTACTCAGTTAATAAGCTAAGGATGGTTGAAATTGGTTAATACAAATATACATTATATGTGTCTTGCCTGTGTTGTAGCATGCCCTGATTCCATTCTTGACCATGCATTTGGTGCTTTCCGGGCAGGAATGCTTTTCACAGTGTAGGCCTGTCGCTGGATTGCAGGTGCACTTTGTGTTACAGTCTTCATCATACACTATTTCACCAGGCTGGGGACATAGAGCAGGTTCTTTAAACAGAGATAACACACACACACACACACACACACACACACACACACACACACACACACACACTATATACGCAGTTGTGATTATAGGACTAGAGGTCCATTTTTAAATAATAATTTTAAAAAAATAATACAGTACAATATTTTGAGTTAAATTACTGATATTTAGTAAATAGCCATGTTATAGTCAGGATAATGTAAGCAGGGTTATTCAAGACCCAAAAATGACCCGCTCGCTCTACATTATCCTCCTTCTTCCATCTTATTAACCCCCAGCACACACATTTACACACAAACAAATTTAGACAATCTGCTAATTATGTCTCAGAAAAACATCCTCACTGCACATATCTAAAATCAGACTGGCTAATTTCCCACACTGTGGAAAAAACATGTTGCTATGGGTATCTGCTTCAGTTACTTTGACACTAAAAAGCTATAATTTGTACATTACTGTATATAAAATGACTTTTTTGTACTAACAGAGGTGTTTAAATTATACCTTGTACGTTCTTCCATTGTCGTAGCAGCCACACCCAGTGTCTTGAACACACGCATGTCCGTTGAATAAAAAGCCAGCATCGCACTCACAGCCTTCTATACAGCTGCTAGAGCACTGTACAATCTCTGTGAGGCCTGCACAGGTTGATGAGCAGGTGTCCACACACACCTCATAGTGACTGTTGGCTGGACATTTCATTGCTAAAATAAATTAGAAAAAGACAGGGAAAACATGGATGAACAGGAAGCTTCTTCTTATATTTAATAATTGCAGTGGCAACAGTATCACACACGAGAATAAGAGGTGAATTTTCAGGAAAACCCAAAACAGTGAATTTCTCTGTCACTTACGACAGAAGGAAGCCGTCCTCCAGTTTTTCACGTCCACTCCTGCCATGTGACAGTTGAAGGTATAGGCTGCTACGCTGTTACACAGCACCTTCCCATCGCCATTGGAAGCACATACATCAAAGACACAGTCAGCAAAATACGGCTGTGGGTCCAGTATACTATGGCAGGCTGCAAAAGGACCGTTGGGTGCTGTAACAATGCCGCAGTAAGTGGACTTTGAAAACACAGCCTTGCGAGCTGGGTCACAAACAGGACAGTTATTCCCTTCACAACCATCCTCACACACTACATTAGGGATGGTGACCCTCCACGATTTTCCAAACACATTCACATTGTTGGAGAGCTGACGGTTGGGCATTTGGAAGTCATCTTTTTGGTCACCATTGAAGTTGCCACACAGACCACAAACCTTATTGCGATAATTACCCGGTACTGTGACTGTCACATGATAGACCAGATCGTAAGTGACACGCAGTCCAAAATCTGTTTCAATAACATAATGCCTGCCTTCTTGATAGACCAGCACTGCTCCAGAATTAAGATTCACAGGAAGGTAATTAAACACTCCATTCACCTAAAAGAAAAGGCACAATGAGTTTTATTTAGAGAAAAAAACTCATCTAACTGATGACTATAATGTTTTCATTGTATTTATGCCAAGCTTGTCTTTACATCCCTCTCAACCATGCAATGGTTTTCACTGCATTCCAAATACGGAGCTGCAAATGAAGTTTTTTTGCTCACCATGACTCCAAACATGTTGCTCCTTAAGATGAGAGTGTAGCCGTAGACCTCCACAGCAACCAGCTTGGTGACAGACACCATTTTGTTGTTTATCATGTTCCACCTCACGTTCTCCACCTGAACAGAAAAGGCCACCAGGTGGGTGCCTTCCAACCCACAGCTCTTGGAGAGAGTGTAGGTGCAGGTGCCCTGGAAATCAAACATTTGCCCATCAAAAGAGCGGTAATGGGGGTCACCAGAGGCATGGCACACACCCTTACCAACAGGATGACATTTTTGGACACCATTCTCCACTTTACACTTCTCATTAGGGCCACACGTGAACTTCTTGCACTCAACCTGATAAAAAACAGTTGAGAAACAAGAGAAGCATATTTATTGCATATATATTGCAAGCTCACACTGATCAGTATTAAATCATTATTTTTAAAACTGTCCACTTTAGCATCCATTACCTCTCCATCTTGTGTGCACTTGCACTCCTCCTGACACTGCCCATTGGAATAAAACACTTGACCCATGCGATAGTAGCGGCCATTGTAGACGCAGCCGCACTGAGACGAGGGAACGCAGTGATCTCCACTGAGTATGTACCCCTCATCACAGGAACAGCCCTCCACACACTGAGCTTGGCATCCCTGAGGAGGGATCAGACTCTGGCATGAGGCTGGACAGCCGGTTGCACAAACCTCATAGTGGCTGTGGACTGAACATTTCACTTCTGTACACAAAGGGGCATAAAAGACAATGTGAGTGGGTTTTACTGGAAATGTTTTAAAGCTATAGTGCATAGTTTGTTGCCACCATGAGGAATTCTATAATAAAGTAATGAGAAGAAGACTGTCGGCGAGTCCACGTGATGCAAGCCTGCAGTGACTGTGCACTACCACCACTCTTTCTCCATACAGTCGTTAGCAGCCAAGGAGGACACAAATGATTAAAATAACATGGATACTTCAGACGAGGTAATTATTTTTACACAAGCTTCTGCGTTGTTGGACTACACCATTTTGTAAACATAGCCATACTGAGACGGCCATTTAAAAAACATAAAAAGTGAACTATAGCTTTAATTGAGAGTGAAGATTTTAAATGTAGGCAGTGATTACAAAGCAACATCCAGTAGCAGAAAATGCACACTGAAGTAATACTTAGACACATGAGAAATAAAGAAATTAAATTAGGTTTAAAGTGCCATTCCATTTTTCCAATATTGTTGTTATACTTTCTACCCTGCTACAGTAAATGATGCTCACTTAGCTTTTATTATTGAAATTAATGCATATCTCACCACAGAACTGACTGGTTCTCCAGCTGTACACCTTGGCCCCCACAGCTTGGCAGGCAGATGTGTATGATGTAATAGCCTGACACAGCACATCCTTTCTGCCCTTATACAAGCATACATCATAAACACAGTCTTCGAAGAAGCCAGCTGGGTCTACCTTGGCATGGCAGTCACGGAACGGCCCTTTGGGGTCTCTCAACAAACCACAGAAATCTCCTTTTTCATATTGAACCTTCTGGGTAATGTCACAATCAGGACACACTCCTTTGCAGCCATTAACACACCCTGGGATCTCTGCAACTCGCCAACTGGCCCCAAAATCTGCTGGTGAGACAGGTTTGTCACCATTCTTTGGAATCAGATCATCCTGGGATTTGCCGTTGTAGTTACCACAGAGGCCACAAACGGCTCCCATGTAGTTGCTCGGCAGTGTTACGAACACAGCGCTTTCCCAGTTGAAGGACACTTTGAGGCCGAAGTTTGTGCTGACCACAGCGGACCAGCCACTCTTATACACAGATACCAGTCCTTCATCCAGTGTGACAGGCAGGTTGACCAGCTCATTATTCACCTGGAAAAGAACACACAATTGTATTTATATACAGTGACTCACAGGAAAGATTAAACTGTTTGGATGTAGTTCTTACCATAATCAGGCCCTTGTGGGTCTTTGTAATGACAATGCTGAGGGAGTGCACCTTGATCTCCACTAACTTGGTGTAGGAGACTACCTTGCTGCCCCGGTAATCATTCTGCACCAGCACTTCAAAGGGTACTAACTCTGGGTCCTTGGAGCAGAGAGCAGCTAGTTGGTACACACATGTGCCCTGGAAGTCAAACCTCCTCTGGTCAAAGGTCACATAATGGGGGTCACCTGTGGCCTGGCAGGTGCTGTGGGAGACTGCCTGGCACTTTCTTATGCCCTCAACCACCTGGCACTGCTGCCCCGCTCCACAGCCTTTATCCTTGCACTCTACGCGTCTGCTCCCAGCAACGCATTCACACCTTCGTCGACAGCCCTGATCAGCCCAGAATGACTCCCCAGCAGGGATGGTCCGACCCTCATAGACACAACCACACGTGGCAACTGGCACACACTGGCCTCCGCTCAAAACAAAGCCTGTGTTACAGGTGCAAGTCTGCACACAGGGGCGTTTGCATTTGGAGGGAGCATTAGGATCAGAACAAGTGACAGGACAGGCATTGCCACAGTGCTCATAGTGGCTGTTGGCAGGACATTTAGATGCTTTAGGAGGAAGAAAGAGTATGGAGTGTGATACATATTAGGAACAACAAACAAGAAGGAAGTATGTTCATTTGAGGATTCGTTTAGTTTACATTACTTACGGCATTGTGCCATCGTCCTCCAATCTTGAACTTGGATCCCAGCAAGCTGGCAAGCTTCAGTGTAAGCCTCCAGTGCCCTGCAGAGGAAATGTCGGAGGCCACCTCCCATGCATACATCATATTTACAGTTCTCCAGGTATGCTTGTGGGTCAATGACGGCATGACATTTGCTGAATGGCCCATTTATTATAAGTGTGATGAGCCCACAGAACAAGTCACCCTCCCACATCTTCATTAGGTTGTGTTCACAGCGCTCACACCCACCCACACAGTCATCACTGCACAGAGCACCTTCCACCATCCCTGGAACCTTCCAGCTGCTCCCAAAGGCCACAGCCCCACCTGCCTGGGTGCCAGAGGGTGTGGTGAAATCATCATTGGGGTTGTCATTGAAGTTGCCACAGAGACCACAAGTTTTACCAGCGTAATTGCCAGACAGAGTGACGACAAGATAGTGTTCCCAGTCATAACGGACAGTCAGGCCAAAATCAGTCTCAATGACCACAGAGCGACCGCTCTGAAACATAGTCAGTTTGTCGTTGTTCAAGGTTACTGGCAAACTCCACAGACTGTTGTCAATCTGCCCAGAAGAAAATAAAATAAGTTTTGAAGATATTACAGTCATGATCTATTAATTGAAATTCATGTATTGAAATGTGTCACACCAAGAAATAATTCAAACTAATCACTATAAATTGAAGTCAAGATAATATTTAATAACATTTTAAGATTTCTATTTAAAAGCACAACAATCTTTGCCTAACAAGAGATAGGAAGCCTTACCCTCACACGGCCTGTCTCAGACCGAACTACTGTGATGGTAATGCCATACACCTTCACTGTGACCACGGCGACATACGACACCCTGAGGCTTCCTCTGTTCTCATTTTGGGCGAGGACCTCAAAGGCAGGGAGATTATCACCTTTCCCACAGTTTTTAGCAATGACGTACGTGCAGGTACCCATGAAGTTGTAGTGTCGCCCGTCAAAGGTGCGGTAGTGGGGATCTCCCATGGCCCAGCAGGTACCAGGCTTCCTTTCCACTGCCTTGGGGACACAGGAGGGATACCCACCCTTCACTTCACACACCTCATTGGCACTGCAGGTAATACTGCTGCAGGACAAAGATTCACTACCTGGAAAACCATAAAAATATATAATGAATACCCACATCAATAAATATTTTCTCTGCAGTCAATACACTATATTTCTTTCCTAAACAGCTATAGTATGTGCACCTTACCTGGCTGTATACATTGTCCTGGGGCACCATAACCATTCATCTGGCTGACTCCTATGCTGTAGAGAGCGAAGCGGGAACCTGAGCTGGACACAGTGTGTTTATTGTTGCCAGGGTTTTGTTTGTAGGGCATCTCTGCCCAAGAGAAATCTGTCCCTGCTATCTTTTTCCACTCAACATTATGGGGCAGGTTTGTGCCATCAATACGCAGCTCTGCCATCGCACTGGTCTGTGCCACAATCAGGGCCTTGTTTTCAAAGTCCTCCAGAGCCTCGAGTGAGTAAGAGGAACAGAAGCGGTCTGTGGACAGAATTGTCATCAAGAAAGGGTCGTAGAAGCTTAAAAAACTCTTTGTGACACCGTTAAAGAGCATGAGGACCTGGATGCCATGATCAGCCTGAATGGACAGTGTTTCAGGATTGTGGTAGCGGACCTCCATTATCTGCCCCCCTGGTCATAGTCAAAACGTCTTCACGGTTGCCGTATTGGACAGTGGCTCGGGTGGGCTGGGAGGCCAGGAGGAAGACGCTGTCATATCTGTCTTGGAAAGTCAGGGGAGGCACGATAAAGCTGGATCCCCACCTGCTAACTGGCAGCAGCTGCTCATATACATGGTTACATTTGGAGAACTGCCAGGTGCAAGTGTGACCCGTGACAACAGCAACAGGAAGCTGGGAGGCCACTCTGGTGCCAGAGAGTTCATACACGCTCTGGAGCTGGACACTCTCAAATGGCTGGAGATCTATTAGCATTTGGCTGCCACTCTCATACACGCGACCCTGGAAGTTGATGGAGCCGAGTGGGAAAATCTCCACTTTGTTGCTCTCTTTTCCATTTGTCACAGAGAACTCTTTAAATGAGCCATAGGGTGACCCAGAAGGTGTAAAGATGAAATATTCTGTACCCCATTCAGTGGTGGGATACACCACTGATGTGTCTGCTGTGTACAGCTTGGAGCTGAAAGAGGTTATAGTCACATCTGCTGAGGCTTCAATGCGCACCGTGTTGGGAGACTTCTGGCTGCCATACATCTCAACACTGGTTGGGAGACTGATGGTGACTGTTTCTCCAGCATTTAGAGTTTTCTCTTGCTTGAAGTTTAAAGGAGGCACTTGTACTTTCACTTTAGCATTGGCCTGAACAGCAGTGATGTATAGCTGAAAGCGAGGACTGTCGTAGTTTGGAGCATAATTCTGCATGAATGACAGGGCGAACTCCCTCCCTGCCCATCCAGCGTTAGATGGACCTGACAGGCGAAGGGAAAAGGAAGAAAACAGAAAAACGCATGTCAAAAGAACACTTCTTTTCAAATTACCTTAGCCAGGTACAAAACTGTGCTTCACAAATGTTGTGTAGGAAGAAAACATGTCAAAAAAGCATTAGGAAATGAATAAGTCTATTTGTGCCAAGGCAATCAAAGGATTCACAGACTGGCAATACAAAACTTGGCTTTGGACGTCTTGGATCGCAAACAGTACAAAGAAATAATATGAAACCAAAGTAAAAGTGACTGAAAAATACCTTCATTTCAAAGTTAAAAAGCAGGATGAATGCATTTTATAATGGGTGGATTGCTTTTTGTCATTGATAAATATTGTGAGAGATTTAGACTGAGGAAAAGTCACTTGACTGGTTCCCAGCAGCACTTAATAAGTCACTTTTGCATAATGGAAATATTATCAATACCTGTGCCTTTGCTGTGAAAAAAAACAACATTCTGGGCTCAGCCAGGGCCTGGGGGATTTAGATTACACTCCTGTTTCACCCATTCACTATAATAGTTCCAACTCAATAGCAGCTGAAGGTAAATGCTTTTTCCAACAAAAGCACATTTCAATTTGGATGGCTATCCTTTCTGTGCTGCTTTATCCTATTCTTCACCTGTTTAAAATTCTGCTTCATTCACACAAGCACCTGGTATGGTAGAGCAACTGATGGGCTTGACAACCTGGATAAATTGCTTCAAATTGAGCGATCACTTGGCTACAATATTCTGTTGGAGAATTGTGTGCAAAGGTTTGAGGAATGCTGCTGTGACTGATTAATTTAATTAAATCACATTTAGTGAAATTTTAGGCATTTTAGTTAACAGTGGTAATATTTTTTTTAGGAAATGAATAAGTCTATCTATATCTATATCTATATCTATAGATATAGATATATATATATATCTATATATATATATATAGATATATATATACCTGTCTTAAAATTGACATTACTACTACTGTGTTTGTTCAGTTTAACACATCTTAAAATCAACTGCAACAAATTGGAAAGATAAGCTCAGATATCACATTGAAATGAAAAAGTAACATTCGGACACAGTTAAACACAGTTACAGTAAAAAAGAAATAAAAATCAAGAATGACTTACAGCTGAGTAAAGCCCCCAAAGCACAAAGCAGCAACATGGTGCCCATGGCTGAAAGAAAAATTCTTGTTTAGTTTCAGAAGTATTTGAAATGTACATTATTTCAATAACAAATGCGTTCATCTCAAACAGCCAACATAAATCTCTCAGAACAATGCTTACCTGCTACGAGGCATGTATGATGGATTACTTACAGTTCCATCCTGTTATATACTCTGGGGGACAAAAACACAACCAATCACAAATCTTAAACAGATATAAGTTTGAAAAATACTCTTCCTCTAAAACAAATTAAGGCAGGACTTGGCACCAACTTGCAGGTCCTGCTGTATATTGACATAGGTGTGAGGTCAAATATTAACTACATGTACTGTAAGAGATGAATCATTCATCTTTTTCCTATAGTTTAACAGGACATGCACATCATGTAATGTATTCCCAGAAAATCCCTGCATGACTAGGACGATAAACATTTGAAGGCAAGGCTAACAATGGCCATGTATCCTTAATACAGTGAGGAAAATAAGTATTTGAACACCCTGCTATTTTGCAAGTTATCACACTTAGAAATCATGGAGGGGTCTGAAATTGTCATCGTAGGTGCATGTCCACTGTGAGAGACATAATCTAAAAAACAAAAATCTAAAAATCACAATGTATGATTTTTTAACTATTTATTTGTATGATACAGCTGCGAATAAGTATTTGAACACCTGAGAAAATCAATGTTAATATTTGGTACAGTAGCCTTTGTTTGCAATTACAGAGGTCAAACGTTTCCTGTAGTTTTTCACCAGGTTTGTACACACTGCAGAAGGGCTTTTGGCCCACTCCTCCACACAGATCTTCTCTAGATCAGTCAGGTTTCTGGGCTGTCGCTGAGAAACACAGAGTTTGAGCTCCGTCCAAAGATTCTCTGTTAGGTTTAGGTCTGGAGACTGATTAGGCCACGCCAGAACCTTGATATGCTTCTTACAGAGACACTCCTTGGTTCTCCTGGCTGTGTGCTTCGGTCATTGTCATATTGGAAGACCCAGCCTCGACCCATCTTCAATCTCTAACTGAGGGAAGGAGGTTGTTCCCCAAAATCTCGCAATACATGGCCCCGGTCATCCTCTCCTTAATACAGTGCAGTCGCCCTGTCCCATGTGCAGAAAAACACCCCCAAAGCATGATGCTACCACCCCCATGCTTCACAGTAGGGATGGTGTTCTTGGGTTGGTACTCATCACTCTTCTTCCCCCCAAACACTAGTGGAATTATGACCAAAATGTTCTATTTTGGTCTCATCTGACCACATGAATTTCTCCCATGACTCCTCTGGATCATCCAAATGGTCATTGGCAAACTTAAGACGGGCCTTGACATGTGCTGGTTTAAGCAGGGGGACCTTCTGTGCCATGCATGATTTCAAACCATGATGTCTTAGTGTATTACCAACAGTAACCTTGGAAACGGTGGTCCCAGCTCTTTTCAGGTCGTTGACCAGCTCCTCCCGTGTAGTTGTGGGCTGATTTCTCACCTTTCTTAGGATCATTAAGACCCCACGAGGTGAGATCTTGCATGCAGCCCAGTCTGAGGGAGATTATTTTGTAATGATTGCTCCAACAGTGGACCTTTTTCACCAAGCTGGTTGGCAATTTCCCCGTAGCCCTTTCCAACCTTGTGGAGGTGTACAATTTTGTCTCTAGTGTCTTTGGACAGCTCTTTGGTCTTGGCCATGCTAGTAGTTGGATTCTTACTGAATGTATGGGGTGGACAGGTGTCTTCATGCAGCTAACAACCTCAAACAGGTGCTTATCTAATTTAGGATGATAAATGGAGTGGAGGTGGACATTTTGAAGGCAGACTAACAGGTCTTTGAGGGTCAGAATTGTAGCTGATAGACAGGTGTTCAAATACTTATTTGCAGCTGTATCATACAAATAGTTAAAAAAATCATACATTGTGATTTCCTACGATGACAATTTCAGACCCCTCCATGATTTCAAAGTGGGAGAACTGGCAAAATAGCAGGGTGTTTAAATACTTATTTTCCTCACTGTATAAATAATCCCATCAATCTGGACAACCTTCTTTAGAAACACTTTGTTTTTCAGAATATTTATAGAATACATTTGGATAATATATCATGCTATTAGTTTATTGAACGCTTACTCAACAGTTGTCTTTACTTCTAAATAAGCAAAAATTCCAATGCTACTGGATATTTAACACCAGGCAGATATGTCAGATATGTGATTTGATTATTTGCCCACATTCAACTGTATTGTATATTCTGGTGTAACCAAATAATATTATCCATTTTAGCGTGGGCAAGACAAGGATGTGATAAGACCGAAATCTTAACGTATCTGCAAAGTTACCCAATAGTTTCTGAGCAGACAGTCTAGTTTGATACTAGGGCTGGGTTTGGAGGAATACAAGAAATAGTGAATATTTGTATCATGTTGTGTCACATCACAGAATATACTGTAAGTTTCATCTTGTAAAATCAAACATGTTCTTACATTTTCACAGCAGAAAAGGAAAAAAAAGTCAGATATGATGCAATTTAATTTTGGCACTAAATACCAATGCTATACTGCATGCATGTTATACACTTTCTCTCAGTACTCTTGCTTTTCAATCAAAATGCTCATGCCACTTAGTATTTGTCATTTATCAGTCCTAAAAAACGCTCAAAAACCTCAGTAATCACACCTATTATGCTTACTAACATGAACCCTACTTAAGCACAAATTCACAATTTCTGCTAATGTTTATATTGTGACCTTTAGCTAAGTCAATGTAAACAAAGACATGTCCCCTGTAATGCTTGCATAATGGGTGGATAATCACATCACTGAACAGATCACCTTAAACCGTTTAAGAGTGACAGTAGTTAGGCTAAACAAGCAGTTTTGTGCTTTTGTGTCACCCAAGAATAACATCACATAGCAGAGGGTGCTACAATCCTTTGTGATGAAGAGAAAGTAAATATAACTTGGTCCTCGAAAGTTTGCATTAGATTAAATTTAAAAATGAATAAGATTAAACAACCTCAAATATTGAATTAGTGATCATTTGGTCAGAAGCCCTTGGGCAGGGCAACAATAAGCCTGGTTTAGTTACTGTACACATTGTGGATTTAGATAAAAGGTGTGCCTTTAACAAAACCTAATTGCCATTGGCCAAAGATGACCTTATTTAAAAAGGGTGTATGGGTTTAACTGATAAGTGCTGACAGTATTATGTGAACTGTGCGAGAAGAGCTTGACAGGCAACCTTAGGAGTTTAAATGAAAACTATGCAAAAGGTTGTTTTAATTGTTTTTGTATTGAAAACATCCACCAATTCACATTAGTCAGGACATTAAAAGGGCCAGCCATCATCCAGTGAAGCCACTGTGAAAAGAGAAAAGTATTAATTAAATGAATCTTTAAACATACACCAATTAGTTAATGCATGTGCACTGATGTTGGAGAACATCCCTTACCAGCCAGGAAAGTCAGGAAGAACCCATGACCTGAGTGAATTGTGTGAGTGAAGGTCATTAAGGTTTCCACAGAGACCACACAATTTGCCTAAGTACCAGGAAGGGACCTTGACTGTCACCACGGTAACACCAATCTCTATCTCCAGCTCTGCCTCATCCCAGTGTCTCTCCTCATGATCACAATGACCTCTGACTTGTCCTGGTTCACACCAGATGACAGGGACACCCCTGATGGAGAGATGTGAGGGAGAGACACAAAGTGTCCATTCACCTGTTGAGTGCAACAGCAGGTTAGTAGGGATAGACATTTCTAAAAAAAATTTTTCATTTCGGACCATGGAAATCCTTAGTGGAGTTATACCTTCACTGTGCCTTCCTGTATGGTAAATGATGATCCATGAAGAAGAATTTGAATCACTGTGACGAGCCTGTAAGAGCTGCCATCACAAGGTCCATGGTAGGAGATCAGGCTGAACCAGTGCACACTTGCTTCGTCACAGAGGGACATCAGGTTGTAAGATAAACAAGGTTCCAAGCTCAGATACTGCCCACTGAGTGTAGAGACTTGGAAGCTGCCCCTGAGTTCACAAACTTTCTGGTTGGTTACGACAGCCCCAGGAACAATTCCTCAGAGCACACCGCTACCCTGGTCTGCAGCCTGCCTCATCACATATCGCTCCACCCAAAGGGTGGCACCAGCATCTCTGGGTGCAGTCCTCAGTGAACAATTGCTCATCCATCTAAGAAGTTGAGAGAAACTCCGTGTAAGCTTTAATAACATATACTAACCTATTCCCTTTGGAGTGTGCATATCATTTACCGGCTGTATTATGCTTGTATATGTACCTTAATATATATATACCATGATGAACACACCCACACTGACTGTATGTTACGCACTCTCCCTCATCAAACACGTTTCCGTTATGGCACTCGCAGCCTTCTGAACAGACGTTTGCTGAAGAACCAGGCTGGAGCAGAGCAGGGCATGAGTTGGGGTCAACACACTCCCTTGGGCTGCTGCGGTCAGGACACTGGAGAGCTAATGGTTGAAAACACAAATCATTTAGAGTTGATCACATACTGTTCATTTAAACTCATCAAAATGACTCGCTTACCACAAGGAGTGTTCTCTCTCCATAATCCTACTGCTATTCCTTTAGCCTGGCACGCTGCAGAATATGCTTCCATTGCTAGACATGCAGCCATGTGCCCTGCCCCAGCACAAACCGCCCTGATGCACATACACGGGTAAATATTGCGCTCAATACCACTATTCCAGCATCGATGGAATTCAATACTATTGATTAACAGAATATCACAGACCGTCCTGTCATGTAGGGACAGCCTGCACTCATCACACTCGCTTCCACAATTGTCAGTGCAATGTCCCGGAGCTTCAAATGTCCAGCTGTGCAGGAGTTCTGCAAAGCTTTTGGCAAGATGGCCATCTTTCATATCCAAGTCATCAGATCTTTCCCCATTAAAGTTCCCACAGAGGCCCAAAGCGGTAGAGTCATATACTTGTGGCACAGTTAACCTGAGGCATTGGGTATAGGACAGATCAATTTCCACCCTGGTGGGTGTTGTGATAAGCAGTCGGTTGCCAAATTGGTACGCTTTGAGTTCTCCATTGTCAAAATGTACTCTGCGTTCTTCTCCGTTTACCTGAAGCACATAGACCAGTTAAGGATGCAAACATTTTATGAAATTCTTTTTAAACAGAAATGATAGATTGCAGAACTTACTTGTATTTTCCATAGAGTTTCAGGGTCAACGGACACTTCCAGGGAAATCAAATGCAATACTAGTCTGCCCGAAAATGCCATTTCTGTCCTTTTTAAAGCTAATATAGCTAGTATAGTCATGCATGGCTGACGCTACATAGGTGCAAGCTCTGTGGTGAGGAAGAATAACACCATCAAAAGTGATATAGCCAAAGCCAGCAAACACTTGGCACACCCCATACTGCAAGGTAAGGCCATCCTTTAATGAACAGCTTTCCATGGGGATGCATGTTACTTCTCCTCTTTTGCAGTCACATTTTTGGCAGCTTTTCTCAAGGTAAAAGTGGCCAGCAGGGCAATACTGTCCCTCATGCATGCAGCCACAGTCAGAAACCCGCACACACTGGCCATCACTCAAGACATAGCCAGGGTCACACTGGCAGCCCTCCTCACAGCCTTCGCTACAGCCTGCTGGAGAGGACAGTCCAAGGCACACAACAGGGCACTGAGGTCCACACAGCTCATAGTGGCTATTCCTAGAGCATGACATACCTGGGGGAGGGGGGGCACAAGACATTTTTAACATAATTACTGCCCTATAACTATACACAAACTTTCATCCTAGAGAAAGTTTCTTTTTCATATGCATCCAAAACATCCCCTGTGCCTAACACTTTGCCAGTTACTATGAAATTCAGTAGGTTGAGTGCATGAAAAATGTTAATGCAGGAATAACAAAATGGAGCTAAATAATTTCAGTGGACATTTAGGATGACATATTTGTCGCTCACCTTCCATTTAAGACAAAATGGTAATGTTTTAGGGTAAAAAATCAGACTAGTTTGATTTAATTGGCATAACATTGTGTTAAACAACTGCACACAGTGCTTTAAATGAGCTGTACATGTAAACTTTATTCTTGTGTGTGGTGCTGTGTCAGGCTTCTTTACCTCATTCTCATAGTGTAATGGATTATGGACAATTGTGCGCATTTCCAAAGTTTGCATGATTGCTAGCTTTTGTAAAATGCTCATGAAAAGCGTGAAGGTTGACAATATCACTGATACTTAATGATGCATCTTTTCTGGTTTGAAGCAAACATGAAATGTCTTAGGAGTCCGTGAGGCTGAACACAATTAGCTGTGATGAAGACGACTACTACTACTCACCACAAAAAGTGTCACTTCTCCACTGCCTGACAAGAAGCTGAGCTGCTTGCCAGGCAGCCGCATAGGATGCAATAGAATTGCAGAGTGCTGAGTAGTGTCCGTCATAAGAGCAGGGAATCTCTTACACAGCTGTGGAAGTAAAGCTTGGTACTCAACACCAAGGCACAGCTTGCAAATGACCTTAGCTCATTCAACAACACTTGACAAAAACTTGGGGTGGCTGTGGCTCAGCGGTAGAGTGGTTGGTGGTTCGATCCCTGGCCCTGCAGTCCCATGTCAAAGTGTCCTTGGGCAAGACACTGAACCCCGAGTTGCCCCCGATGCTGCGCATTGGAGTGTGAATGTGTGTGCATGTTTATCTGATGAGCAGGTGGCACCTTGTACGGCAGCCTTGGCCACAGTGTATGAATGTGTGTGAATGGTGAATGTATGATGTAAAAGCGCTTTGAGTAGTCGTTAAGACTAGAAAAGCACTATATAAATACAGCACATTTACAAAAATCGCTGCCCTCAAAAAGCTTCTCTCGAGAGGAGCAGTTGGACCTACAAGCCTCTGCTCCCAGAGACCTCCAGCAGTGGGCAAACTCTAGGTCATTTTGGGCAAGCTCTTCAACTTGCATCTGAGATAGTGATATTAAATGGTGTTAGTCCACCTAGGTTGGCCTTGGTTTGAACCAAAGAATATGCACAACTGTCTCTAAAGTCAAAGTGATGTCCATCAAAGGTCTGGAAATTCAGCCCAGTGACAATGGTACAGTTCTGGGGGTTTCAGGTTGACACATCCACTTGTGCTGTAGCTGCCTGCAGACAATTCCTCTGGGGCACTGGGCGACACTGGATCTCTCCAGTAGCTGGTCCACAGATGCAGAGCTGGCCACAGTTGTCCGGTGTCCAGAAAGTTTAGTGAAGGCTGTGGTATTTGCCTGTGGAATCTGTGCAGCCACATTGATGTGGGTGCACAGAGCCAATTTGACTACTAATGAAACCAGGGTTAGAGAAGGAGCCCTGCATACACATCTTGATCGAGAAAGTAGCATTACATTCACAGGATGGAGGACAGGCTGAGCTGCAGGTCTTCTAGTGGCTGTTTGGCTGACAGTGCACATCTGAAATTATTTATTTTGGTGTGTTATTTAAATTCTATCACAATAAACATTTAGCTGCATTATACTAAACTCCTCAACAACTACTTACCAATAGTAACTCCACTGTGGTAGCCATCACTGACTTCACAAAGTAAGGAATATGAATATATGGCCTGGTCAAGAGCCACTTTTAACCACCTGTTATCTATGTAATCAACTACACAACTTTCATAGAAGGAATCCGGATTGACTAGACTGTGACAGTGGGCAATCTGACCCTTCTGATCCACGAGCACTGCACACTTTCCCCTGTCACTAGAGACAACCTCAGAAATAGGATTGTCATGCAAGGTAACTTCATCAACAGTTACGGTCCCCATCAAAAAGCCGGTAAGTCTGACCAAGCTACATACTTGTCTTAATGGGAGGGGAACCAGGTGTAGTTACAGGATACTCATCTTGAGGATCGCCGTTAAAATTTCCACACAGCCCGTACACTTTGCCCTTGTAGTGTGGGTCCAGTGTAACAAGAACGTGGAGGTCCCATTGAAGACTACTTGCATACCAAAGTCAGTTGTCAATAGAGCTTTGCCTTCCTTGTAAGAAACCTGGATCTTTCCCTGCAATAGATTAACAGGAATGTTTGTCATTTTACCATTAACCTGAAAATAAAGGAGACTCAGTGATAAAAAAAGTCAACCCTGCGCAGCTGTCATTCAAAAACTGAAATTAACTTACATGTACGCTGTGCTTTTCACTACCAAACTTGATGATGAACCCATAAGCATGTACAGTGACCACCTGTGTCGAGGATGCTGCTCCATCATCAGTACAGTCAGTCTTCTTGGATACCGTAAAGGGTGTCAGACCACATGATGTCCCTTTGCTGGCTGCGAGCAGATAGGTACAGGTATCCTCAAAGTGATAGTTTAGCCCATCAAAAGTGTGGTAGTGCTGGCCTCCCCAGGCCCAGCACAGACCTCGACGGCTCTCACAGACAGGCAGACCATTGCTTAGGTAACATCTCTCTGTTGCATCACATTTTCCCTCACACAGGTCTGGGTTTCGCTCTGCTGAAACAACAGTAATTTCAGTTTTAACATGAAAAGGTGTAATGCGGTAAAGAGCAAGTCAGTTTCTGAAAATATAGTAAATGGCACTTAAATGCTCACCATCCTTGTGGCAACGCATTATTCCATCTGAAACTATACAACTGTGCTGCGCAGGACATGAGTATTGCTCACAGACAAGAGGAGGCTCACAGGTGCAGCTAACAGTACAGTTTTTTTTAGTAGTTTGCTTTTGAAGACAAAAAATAAATGAAAAAAGCCAATAAAGCATGTTTGAAATGAATGTTTGAACAGAATTGGTCTAATTCAAGTAAATGTGTTAAAAAAATAATAAAAAAATAAAAAAGCTAACTAAACGGTTTCATTTTGACCTTAAACCTCCTCCCGTCCTGTACACAGCCTCACTGCTCTGCTGGTACACAGGCACTGCCATCATAAAGATGTTCAGTAGTACACTGGCAACCTTCCTCACAGTCTTTGGGGCACTGTACCATCTGGCTTATCTCAGGGCAAAGTGAGGAGCAAGCATTGGCACACTGGCTATAGTAGCTGAAATGAGGACATTGATTGGCTGTAAAATAAACCACATAAGTTTTATCAGTAGCATCTCTCACTGCATTTAATCATTTGAAATGTTGACGTTTCATTTATACAATGTACCAATACTTACCACAGCCTGTGGTGTTTGTCCAGAGGTCTACCATCCCTCCTGCCTCCTTACATGCTGCATCATAGGCCCACAATGCATTGCACAGGACCCAGCGTTGACCATCTGCACCACAAAGGTTTTCCATGCACAGGGAGTAGTATTTCTGTGGGCACACTAAATGGTGACAAGAGGAGAAGGCAAGCCAATGTCAGGATCAGATATCACGGTGCTATTAGGCAGCTGCAGGTCATTGTAGTTTCCACAAAGGCCACAGGTTGTCTGGTGATAAATGTCAGGGATCTTGACCAGAATATGGTTTTGTAGGTCTGATTTAAGCTCAACTGGCTGTTGAGTCTTTATGGTTATCTGTCCATTTTTCTCATGTACAGTGATGTTGCTTTGGGAAAATGGCAGGTTCTCATAAACTCCATTTACCTGGGTGAAATAATTTACTTTAGAACAAACAATACAGGACAGTTTGTGCATGCTGTGAGAAATGACTTTACAGTGCATGCTAGGATATAAACAATAAATCGTGTCAAAGGCTGTGAAATAATTACATGAATTACCTGAATTTTCCCAAGAATTGCTGTTGACATCGTAAAATACATGTTATTGACTTGCAAGTAGATTTGTCTGCCCTTACTATGGTTGACCTGTGCAGCTATCAAAACAGGCTCCGCTTCCAGGTTATTGAGGCACGTCTGCACCAGGGTGTAGTTACAAGAACCATGAAATTCAAATGCCTGCCCGTCAAACGTGGTGTATTCCGATCCATAAACAGAGTAGTGTGCCGCTTTGGGTTTGGAGTGGCAAACTTGAACACCCCTAATTAGCTTACATTCCTCATCCTCTCCACAGGAGACATTACGACAAGTTATGTGTCCCCCAGCGTGACATAAATAGCTTTGCTGGCATGTAGACACCTCCTGTCCTGCCCAAAGGTATTCTCCATGGTGAGAACAGCCACAGCTTTCTGGATGGACACATAGGCTGCCACTGTTAACTAAACCCTTTTCACAGAGGCAGTTCTCCCCAATGTTTGGAGGCATCTCTACTGTGTTATTCTTCCAGCCGAGGCAGAAGGGAATCGAGGCAGAATGCATGCTGTAACTGGTACTGCAGGGACAGGACGGGTCTGTAGAGATACAGAGAGACATTGCCACTTAGGAAAGTAAGACCGGCCTATGGTGTAAAGGTTAAGGTTGACCAGTGATGCATTAGTACCATCTAGTGGTCCAATAGCTCCTGAGAGGTTGTGGCTTCAATACAAATATGCTTAACCAAACAATATTTTACACTAACATTTTCAATAAAGACACAAAAAGTAACACTTTATATTAAGCACCTACAGGCATATATCTGATTTATATGCAAATAATCATCATTCTCTTTTCCTCATGATCAATAACAATCTAAACATGATGAAATGTAGTGTGCTTGCATAAGCATCTGCAAACTCTCCATATTTCATTTGTTGTGCAATGATGCTGAACTCCAAACAGCAGAGTTACAATTGTAGAGGATATTAATTTAATTCACTTGAACAACAGAGCTGAGAGCACATTCACACTCACAGCAGAATCTGGGACTCCTCCAGGCATAAACTGTAGCCTTATAGGAAAGGCAGACAGCAGTATACTCTGCCAGGGAGTGACACAGTGCAGGCTGGAGACCTCGACAAAGACACAGGTCACTGACGCAGTGCTTGTAAAAGCTGGAGGGGTCCACTTTGCCATGACAGTGTCTGAATGGTCCATTAACTTCCAGAATCTTCCCGCAAGCCTCCAGGTCAGAGAAGCGGTCCAGATGCTCCGATGAACATTTTGGACAACTTCCTCCTAGACAGCCCTCCACACACCAAGAATTCTGCCCACTTCTCCAATCTTTTCCAAAATGCTCAGGACTGAGATGCTCCTCTGGGCCATTTGCTGTGAGGTCATCAGCAGGATCAGAGTTGAAGTTACCACACAGGCCACAAGTAGCATTAGCATATTTAATTGAGAGACTAATGCTAACTATGCCCTCTTTGCTGAGACTAAATTTAAAGCCATTGTCTGTGTATATGTAAGTGTGCAGCCCCAAAGAGAAAACCAGTGCAGTAGGGCTGAAGAGATAGGGCATATTCCTGTTGACACCATCAACCTGTAGGGGGGGCCAAAATTGCATTTGAAAGTCAACACAGGGCTATACAGTTTCAAAAGTACTCTTTTTGAAGTCTGGTTTAATTAGATGCTTTTTTATGACCTATTACCGTTTTAAATGCTTTGTGTGACATGAAAAATTAAATACACAGCACTCACCTCTGTGCTCAGTGTTGTTGTTGTTTAGCGCCACAAGCACACCACTCACATTGACCAGGACATTAAGTGCTGACTCTAGGTGTCCATCTGTCTGTACGTAAACCTGAATGGCATCAAGGCCTTGTTTCTGTCCACATATGCCTAGTAACTGGTACTGACAGGTGCCATGCAAATCATAGTCATGTTGGTCAAAGGTGATGTGATGTCCAGTGTACATGCATGTCTGCTGAGGGTGTGGCACACAGCTTCTGACTCCATATTGAATACCACAGTATTCATCGGGGCCTCAATAATCCAAATGGCACTGTATCTGGTGGGTGCGTGGGTCACAAACACATTTTTCAGTGCATCCCTCATCAGCCCAGAAGGTCTGGTTGATGTGGTAACGGTAGCCGTTGTGGGTGCAGCCACACTGGGACAAGGGGATGCAGGCGTCACCATCCAGGATGAACCTTGAATTACACATGGTAGGTCTCCACACAAGCCAGGATGCAGGATCTGGAACTGAATGGGTCCTCACAGGTGGCAGGGCAGGCTGAGCCACAGGATTTATAATGGCTATTCAGTGGGCAGGAAACAGCTGTTGGAGAAAAGTATGAGAGACTTAGAATTAATATAGAGTAATAACTGCACAGAGAAAGAAACAAGACACCTGTAACCAGTTATGCGTTTGCTCATGAGAGTCAGTCGCAAAAATGTGAGCTTCAAAGTAACACAAATTTGCTTACGGCAGAAGGTGCTATTTCTCCACTCTCCGATCTGGATCTGGGCATTTTGACAGGCGGCAGCATAGGTTTCCAAGACCAGGCAGAGGACCTTTTGAGTGTCATCAGTAGAGCAAAGGTCAAATAGGCTGACTGATGCAGATATTTTAGTGTAGTTACCTTCCAGGCAGCGGTAGAATGGATTTTGTGGTGACCAAATGTACGTGTGCATAGCGATCCATTGACTGGCTACATTTTTCTACAGCAGCTGCTCAGAAGAGCAACGTGGGCATGCATCTCCACAATCTGCTGTGCAACGAGCTTCCTGATCAGGAACTCTCCAGCTCCAGCCAAAGGTGGTAGCATCAACAGCTTCACCCTGTGGGGTCCTGAGGTCATCTTCTTTGATACCATTATTATTACCACACATGCCATGGACTTCTGTTGTAGTAGAAAGGAGGATAACGGCAGTATGAGAGCAATCATATTGAATTTGGATGCCCAGGTTAGAATCCACAACACCAAAAATGGCACTCTGATAAATCTTTACAAGTACAAACTGTAGAGTCACGGGTAGTAGCCTTTTCTCGCCATTTATCTGTGGACAGAGCACAAACATTGTGAAAATCCACAAACTGGACATATTGAAATCCCTTATGGTTTACATCTCATCATATAATAAAGTAAAAACAAAAAGGCGATTTCAAGGTTTGGATTTTCTAATTCAAACTTACCAAAGCATAGCCTTTTCCCCCTCTGTAGATAGCAATACTAGTGTCTTTAGCTATTTTGACATGAATAGCTTTAAGAGAGGAAGACTCATTGGAGTTCCTGTCTTTCTGTACCCCAACCCAAAGGGTCATATTCTGACTGGTGTCATTGGATATGTGGATCAGCGTGTAGGTACAGTTTCCTTGGAATTCAAAGACCTTTCCATCAAAAGTGTAGAACTGGGCGCCTCCCAGTACCCAACACTGAGTTTGTAGAGGTTGGCTCTGGATGAGACAATTCACTCCATTTTCACAGATTGTATCTAAAAAGATTAGGAGGGAAATTATCAGATTAATGGCAGTTTAGGTGGAAGACACATGCAGCTTTAGATATCTGCAGATTAGATCAGCCCTCATAAAACTGCTGTAAATAAAATAAAAAAGTTCAAATCCAAATCTTTTGAGTTTAAGTGCAAATATTCTGTAGTCATAGAAGTTAAGAAACAGCCTCCTTTGGATGGCATCAAATGTAAATATACTTTAAATTTGCAACCCATCATATAAATTTCATTTTGCCTGCTTCTATGAATGACAAGTAAAGTATAAGGTTTATTATTACTTATGATTGACAAGCACTGCAATCATAATCAAGCCCACAAGCAAAGAGGAGAGAAAAGTACATCATAGGTTGACCGTTTAACCTCATTTTAGGTAAAATTACAGGATACTGACAAAACACCTGTGTGCCATGTACTGTATGTGGTCACAAAACAAGCCCATCAGAAAAAAGTGACATATCTGATAATGCAATACTAATTAGTGTTGCATTGTGCAGCTGAGTGAACAACACCTGGCCGCTGAGGAAAGGTCAACTAAAGCAGCAGATATAGCTGAGCCTACCTTCCCTTGCACAGCCCCAGGTATTGTTAAGGGTGCAGCTCTCTCCCTTGGGGCAAGAGGCTGGATCACAGTGCATGATGGCAGTGGCAGAGCAGTTACAACGCTCAGAGCAACCCTCATTCCACGATATCTCCCCAATCTACAAAGAACAGTGAGTCCTTGTTGGTGTGCATTACCAAACTCTTCCCTAAAATACAAACAACCAACCCAGGAAAACAAAGGGCTATGATTTTGTTATTAGTCATGACACACAGCATACATTCCGTACATATGACATGAGTCATGTTATTAACAGTGTAATGAATAATAACTAGGGAATGTCAGCTCAACTGTGGCAACATGTTTATAACTGCACCTACAGTGGGTGAGATGTTAATTTGTCCTAACACCTCAGTGAACCAATAGGTTTTTCAGAATTCACAAAGCTGCAATTGTTTAAGTAAAAAAAAAAAAAAAAAAAAATGTATACAACAGTTGCTAAGAACTGTGTAGCTACTGACCTCATAGTAGTGCCCAAGGTAAAAGCAACCACATTGCTCAGCTTTAACACAGCCATTTCCACTCCGCATGTATCCTGACTCACATTGACAACCCTCATAACAGGCCCACGGGCAAGGGAGATCGGATGAAATACCACAGGACATAGGGCACGCACTGACACATATATTATTGTGAGAGTGTTTAGGGCATGAGAGCACTGTGGGAGGAAGAAGAAGAAAAATAAATAAATAAATAATATGCATTCTTAGTCCAGCTAGCCTTAGACCAATCTGGCGACTTCACTGTACAGTTCTTAAAGAACAAAAGAAGCACGTGAGCAGACCTGTAGGATTTACATGCACTGGCACACCATTACAGATGAAACACATGTAAACATAGGAGTCAAGAATACTACTCACAGCACTTCACACCCCTCCATGGTTTGACCTCAGCTTCTGCCTCCTGGCATGCAAAAGTATACGCCTTTAAACTACCGCAAAACAATTCTTCATTCCCATTTGACATACATAAGTCAGTCACTCAGTTCTGAAAAAATGACTCAGGGTCCACAGTAGAGTGACATCCACTAAATGATCCTGCAAGAACAAGCAGCATGCCACAGAGTTTATCAGACGCAAATTCAGCCACCTTGGTAAAGTTGCAAGAGGAACAGATTGATGAACAGAAACACATTTTTCAGAGCAGTTTGTTCCAGGTGGTGAAAGTGACCAGATAGATCCAAAGGAAGCATAACTTGTAAGGCTGCTATTTAGGCGCTATTTGTCCTCTGTAGCAATGGAACTGATGTTTCCACACAACCCACACATTTTTATATGGGTGGCAGAAATCACTATTTGTATCAGATTAGGTCCTCCATAAGTGATGATAACTCCAGTGTCTACAGCAACATGAGTCAGTAAGCCAGAATGCAGTATTCCTATGTGATCCAAGTGGACAGGAAGACCCCTTAAAATGCCATCAATCTGGAAAATGTAAATGTTACAATCACACAAAACAGTTTGTGTTTGTAAATGTGCAACTTTTTACCTTTACTTTTCCCAAATGCTCCATCTTCAAAGACATGTTCACCCCATGGACCCTGAGGTGCAGCCATCCTTGCTGGATCATAACAGTAGGGTGAGACTCGTCTTCGTCACAAACCTGGGAGAGAACATAACTGCAGCTTCCCATATTAAAGTCAAAGAAGTGCCCATCATAGCTCCTGAAGTGTCTACCACCCATGACTACACATTTAACAGGTTGTAAAGCATGACATGCCCTCTGGCCATCATGGATGGAACATTTTGTTCCATTTGGACATGTGTGGTTGGTACATTGCACTCTGTTGTGGCCCACACAGACACATTGCAGCCAACAGTGCTCATGAGGGTAGAACTTCTCTTGGATTTTATGGTAAACATCATTGTAAATGCAGCCACATTCAGATTTTCTCACACAATCCCCACCACTGTTGAACAACCCAGGTTTGCAGAAACAACCCTCTTTGCATTTCACTGCTAGAGGACGTGGGTTTTCTACACAGTCAGACGTGTGACTGGAGCACAGGTGGTATTCACTATTAGGTGGGCAGGAGAGATCTACATTAAGAGAGGAGAAAAATCTATTTCATTGAAAATACTCTTATTCTGTACACAAAAAAAGTTTTCACAAAAGTTACTTACTACAAAAGTTGGAAGCCCTCCATTCATCCACCATAGCTCCCATTTCTTGGCATACAGCAACATAGTTGGACAGAATCTGACACAGGGTAGTCCGGTTACTATAACAGAGGTCATGAACACAGTTATCGTAGAACTCTTTTGGATCAACTGTTTTGTGGCAGCTATGGAATGTGCCTTCTGTATCCAGTAACCTTCCACAGAAATCCTTTCCCCCATAAAGAGCCATATCTTGTAAATTGCAAACCGAGGTGTTCATAGGCACATCCATAATCACTGTTCGTTTGCCAGCGTCTAATGGCCTGAGAAATATCAGATTTGTCATCAGGTATCAGATCATCTTTTGGATCAGCATTAAAGTTCCCACACAGGCCAGAGAGATTATCAGAGAAGATCCTTGGCATTTTAACGGTCATGATATCAGGGCTGTAGGTTACAACAATGCCAAAGTCAGTTTCTAGTACACTTTGAGAGTCCTGTCATGTGGAGCTTTACTTTGCCTTGGCTCAATACATATGGAAGATGCAGTTGTAGACCATTTACCTGAAACAAGTGGAATAATGTTAACACTGAAAGTGGAGAAAACATGACTGTAGATGTACTGTGGAAACTAAGTGAACCTACCATAACTTTGTTACTCAGATCATTCAACATCTCAATGGAATAACCTGAGACCACCATTTTAACATGCCGAAAGGAAAGATTTGTAGGATCCTCCATCTGGTTCTGGACCTCTACACTAAAGTCTTCCAGGCTCCCCCAAGTGGGACAGTGAGAAGTGAGTAGGTAAGTACATTTGCCATACACATCAAAGTTACGCCCATCAAAGGTGGTCTAATGTTGAACTTCTTTAACTATGCACACCCCAGGCCCATCCACATGACAGCCCAGGACTCCATTCAGAACCTTGCACACTTCTCCAGCCTGGCAATGAGACTGAGCACATATAACCTGGAGCTAGGCTGGCAAACACATTGCTTCAGGCAGTAATTGTCAATCCAGAAGTTCTCCTTGGGGAGATAGTAGGAACCTTGATGAAGACAACCACACTTGCTATGCGGTAAACACACCCCACCACTCAGCAGATAGCCCTTGTTGCATTGGCATGATTCCACACAGGGCCGGGTGCAGCTACTGTGGGCCTCTGGATTACCGCAGGTAGCTGGGCAGGCAGAACCACAGATCTCATAGTGGCCATTCACAGGACATTCCATAGCTGTGAAAAGGACAGTCAACATACTCTTAGCATTTTAGATGTTCAGCAAATTATGTTACCACTTTAAAAATAAGAAAGAATTCTTAAAACTCACGGCAGTTTGAGATAGTTCTCCAGTTTTGGACTCTGGCCGAGAGCCTTTGGCAGATGTTAGCATAGGCTGTTAAGATCTTGCACGTACGTAGAAGAGTCAGATTTATTGACATACATGTCCACACAACTTTGGAAAAATGGCTCAGGATTAATATACGAGTGACAATCTGCAAATGGTCCATTGTTTCTCTGAAGTATAGTGCACCCAATACCGAGGGAGTTGCCTATAGCGCTAGGAAATGATTTGGTTTGGCTTTGAGTGAACAATGAACATGAGACACCTCCACTGCATTCTTGAATACAGGAGCCTGCGTCACTGTTCACCACCCATTGGAGAGTAACATCCTTAGTCTGGGCCACAACCAGTCTGGGTACAGAATGAGGCGAGGACTGTAACAGGCCACATAGATGTCACACTGAGAAGGTGGGAAGAACGATCACTGGTCATTCCCACAGATAATGGCAGGTCAATCATCTTTGACTGGCTAGCAGAGAGGTAGATGTGTTGGACGTAGCTGCTTTCCAGAACCTTCACAGTAACTGCAGTCCAAACATCAGGGGCTGTGATAGTTACTGTATGGTCAACATTTGCTGTTGAGTCATTATGAGGAGGAAACATAAACAGAAACGTCCTACCAGGACTGGCCAAAGACAGGCCTGCAGAGGAGAATACAAAATGTAGTTATGTATATTGATAATATTTTATTTTGAAGAATATGCTCCTTCATCACAACTGTAGGACATGTGCATATAAAGTGAGCAATGACATGTTTTAAAACAAAACAAAAGATGCAATACTCTGAAAGCAGTTGATTGCATGACAGATAAAATACTCTTGACCGCAGTTGATGATTGTATGACAGTAACATCTATTTACTGAGAGAAAGTTTCCCCGCCCATATGCACAGCAAGTCCACTTTTGTAAGATAAGACTGGTGGTGTCAGATTTCAACAAGTTCAGCAGCCAATGAAACAGAGTTTCCAGTTCCTGACTGGTTACACCTGTATTAACACACACCACTTGCTGTTTTAGTGATAACAAGGATCTTGGTGTGGAGGCAACAACATACCAGCAGTGTAGAGACGACTAAACAGCTCCCTTAAATGTAAGTTCACCTTTCAGTTAATATTCTAAATTAGTTTACTTTCGTTAAAGTACTGTATTATTCAATACACACTGATCATCTTTTAGCACAAGCGTATACTGTCTAGGTTGGAGTGCAAGTAGTAGCTAAAGTTAATGACACTAAAGCAAAAGTATCATATTTTTAACCACTAGCAAAAGCATTGCAACAAAAAGGTGATTGTGATCTTTTTACATAGCCTAGTTACGTGTAATGCCTTCAATTCACATCCCAATGCAAAGAAAAGCCAACTGAGGATTTTTAAGATAAATTATAATTCCCTTAAGCAGTGCACATAGTATCTTTTGTTGTTCCATGGGCTAGACAGTCATGCCCCACTCATCACTCAAAAGTAGACAAATAGAAGGTAGACAGAAGAACTGTTGAGACTTGAGTTTTGCGGTTAAAAGATAACGAACTGCTGCAAATATTGACAAGGGATTAAAGGTAAAAAGGGGCACAGCTAAGCGACTAACATGAAAAACTAGTTAGGTTACACTCGTTGTGCAAATGACTGTTGAATGTAGTTTTATCACACCTACAAACAATTAACGTATGCCACTTACCAAGTCCCAAGGGGCACACCTGGAGCAGCAGCACATACTGCATTATTACACTGCAACTAGAAAGCTTGTAATGAATGGAACGAAATTGATTCGCTTTCCTTACAGCTGATATATTTTAGGCTATTTGCGTGAACACCAAACATTAGAGAGGAGCTAGCAACACACTGCCAGAAAGGTGGTTACTATGGTCCATATTAGCACACCTGTTACACCTGTCAATCAAAACGTGTGGAGGTCATCATTTCTCGACTAATTAGGCTACAACTGCCAGGTGATCCGCTTAATTACATGACTTAATTCTGAGGTGTAGCATATGGGTGATTTCTGTTTTGGATCAAATGTTGGCTTCCCATTTTGTGACAATTCAAATGATTGTATTTGATGTTTTTTAATATTGTGTCAGAAGTGCCATACTTAGCTATGAAGATTGCATGTTGGTCAAGCTCAGGGGCTAAAAATGCTCCATACTCATATCACCTGAACCAAACATAGGTACAGTCTGGCAGATATCAACAGATGGCAGTACTGTTAGAGTTGAAGGACCCTCTTCCTAATGCCACCAACGAGAGACACATTCTTTTGCATGGTGCTGGTTGTGACGTCCAGGTCAGAGTTAATAGTAGCCATAACAGGAAACTGTAACTCATTTCTGTGTTTACCAAGGGAAGGATAACATGTTCAAAACCCCAGTGTTTGACTGGTTTCAGTTCAGCAAATCCATACAAGCAATCCCTAAATGTGTGTTTGGAGCAGGTAAACCAACCACTACACCTACAGCTTCTTTGGAGATGAACTCTTAGCCAGACAGGCTGAAGTTGCTCTGGATGTAAGCACTCTGCAGCCCACCTATATACAACTTAAGGACACTAACCCTGGGGTACATATTGCCTTCAAAGAGCACTTCCCCTAAAAGGAAGATAGCCACTGATGTCCCCTGGTCTGATTTGGTAATCACCATCTGGCTGACAGCAGTCTGGTTAGGGAAGTTAGGAGTAATGGAGTAGTAGTGGGTGCCCCGGGATGACAAGTCATGCAGGAGACTGATCACAACCAGTCTGGGTACAGAATGAGGCGAGGACTGTAACAGGCCACATAGATGTCACACTGAGAAGGTGGGAAGAACGATCACTGGTCATTCCCACAGATAATGGCAGGTCAATCATCTTTGTCAGTAGATAGTATCTTTTGTTGTTCCATGGGCTAGACATAGTCATGCCCCACTCATCACTCAAAAGTAGACAAATAGAAGGTAGACAGAAGAACTGTTGAGACTTGAGTTTTGCGGTTAAAAGAAAATATTAAAATTATGGGAGGTTTTCTTCCAGACATTTTCCACCCTGTTATGGACATATTAAAATGCTCAGATACTTGTCTTGGCAACTTCTGGTTAAAATACAAACAATCATTAATAGCTTACTACCTTATTCAGCTTTATCATTTTAGTGTTAAACAGCGTTTTATAGTTTCAGGAAAGTGCCATGACAGTAGTTCTGACACACAGAGGTATTTTCCGTAGTACTTTCCGCAGAAGCTTTAGTGAGCGAGGCAAAATAATGGTAAATTGAGCGCAATACGAGGTGGCTGTGAATCCCCTTGTAGGTGAGAATGAAGTTGCTCTGAAGTTGGCTCACACCACAGCATATTTCCTGTTAGAGTCTGCTCTCCTAGAGGCTCATCTAACTGGCTGTGGTGAGTTGCATTTCGGGGCAGAGCTGAAGAGAAGTCGCACAAGGATATGCTTTTAAAACCATTTCCCAAACGGAGTACACATTTTGCGGTAGAACTGTCTTTTTTATTGGTAGGTTATTGGTCATATGTCGTCAGTACTTGGCTGTCATGTAATAATTCGCAAAGAGAGTAACGTTACTAACGTCACTTTAGCATAATGGGATTTTTTTTGTAAGCTAATTAGTATCAGCATTCAACCTGCGGTGCACCTTTTTGTGCTTTTATACCTCCGCATTTTTACCTCTCAGCTTTTCTCACCAAATTCACCCATATTTATTGTGAGTTGTTATCTCTATCACTCTCAGAAAAGTGTAATTAACGGAGGTGGATTTCAGCTCTAACAGCAGTAGCCTACAGTTTTTTATACATAGGCAATGTGAGAATAACTTGATTTCATCCCTTCATATAGGCTACAGTAGATTTCTTCCTCATGGAAGCGGGTTACAGGTGAGGATGTTGTAAATTTAAAAACACTGTATTGGCACACTGCTCACCCTTCTCTCACTTCCGGTGTGTATAAAATGACATCCACAGTGTGCTAATGAGTTGGGACCTGTTATGTTATTGTGCAAACAAATTAGCCTAAGTGTTTTTCTGCTGTTGTTAAACTTAAGCTGCTGTTTGCCCAGGGAGTGTCAGAGGTAAAGCAGGGTCACCAAATTTGTTGAACCCTTTACATCTTGTTTTTGTGTGCACATTTTGGGTTTCTCGGAGGAATGATGAGGCTGAATTCCAGATAGATTGGACTGTGAAAACCCTCAATGTCACTGGGATAGGTCTTGTGATAGTGTTGTTAACAAAACAAAGACAAAGCAGCGTTGTCTCCATCTGATAAAACGTTAACCTGAGGTGTACGTGCCCAGGGTCCTGTATGCCCTCGGTGTTAGTCACAGTCGAGGTGGAAAATGACAATATTTTGGTGTAACCGTAGGAATCATATCTGTTTATTCATGTGTGTGTTCACATGTTTTGTATTTTTGCACACACACAGAGCAAGAGAGAGAGAGAGAGATGGGGGCAGGCAGACAGACACTCTCATATCCTTATAGTTGTAGGTCTGATTGGCCTGATACTAAAAAGTCAACTACAAACCCATTGTATTGAAAATAACTGCTTAGTTGACAGACTGTGGTGGATTGTTCACTGGTTTGCCTGGCACCAACAGAGGTATTGTGAGTTTTGCTTTATATTCACTTTATCATTCCTCTTATTTTGTTTGCGGTCCAGTGGAATAGCAGAGTATGTTGTGTTATAGGAAAAATGAATTTGCATCAACCTCACTTAGATAAACATCTCGGGTAGAGATGGCAGAGTTCAGTAAACATTTCCATAAGAATATTTTCTCTCTTCACTGAACCAGAGAAAGCTACCACTTTTATAACATTTGAATGGCAATGAATAACAAATTATCTTGGTGCTTTTTGTCCCTTTCTCACTCACTTTCTTCCCTTGTTGTTGGGCTCATTGTTTATTAGAGCATGTCTGTTTTAGTGTTGACACATCTTCACAATAATCCAAGTTTTTTTTTCTATCTTCTCGCTCAGATTATTTTACTTGTATTTGTTTTCTGACAAACTCTCTGGGCCACAGTAATTCTAATATCTTTAGTGATAGTTATCACTGTTGTCAAAGTCTTGTCAGCGATGCACAGTGGTTGCGCAAGGGCTGTTATCAGTGCGAGCAGATAATGAAAGAGATAGTGTCTCTGCAAGTAGTTCTGTTTCTCTGCAAGCAGTTCTGTTTATGTGTATGTAGTACACCTCTGTTTGTGTATGTATTTTGTTGATTTAGCTTGTACTGGGTGGGTTGGAGGGAATGGAAAGTGTTCATCATTTAAAATTAAACCTGGTAAACAAGATTTATGTGTACTTGGGGCTGGCCTGGCCAGACAGGTATGAGGTTCAAGGTTAATCCTGCCAGTGGAGAACTGCATTGGGGAGAATGGAACAAAAACAAGATAACTTCACCCTCCAGCAATAGTACAGAATATGCCTTTTCTTGCAGCACTGCACTCTAGTTTTATGATTTCTGCATTACCTTCTATGATCTTTGCATATCTAGCCAGCAGTCAGCTGGTATATCTGCTTTATTAGCAATTCACTGGTTGTTTGTTGCAAATTGGGTCTGGTATTAAAGAGCAAATTCAATCGGCATTCAAATGTACAAGAATATATTACCCAATTTGAAAATAATACAGGCGTCAGGAGCCATTTTGATACAGAGGCAGTGGACTGGGTTGATAAATATTTCCAAATTGGATCATCTTATTATTTCACCCAAAGCGACTCTGAAAAGCAAATTGGATACAGAAGGGGATTTTATTTGCAGCTTCTAAAGTTGTTTGCATTTGAAGATTTACTGCAGCTATTCAAGAGGCCAGAACAGCCCACACTACACTCCCTCTCCAATCAGCCTTGGCTGTGTGATTAACATCTTTTTCATATAGTCAACCAAAATAGTTCTTAATGCTGTTCGACTAACTTAGCATGAAGATAATCTTGTTGTGGACTGGGCTGTTCTCGTTCTTTCCTACAGGGTGGACATTTGTCTCACATTAAAGTTTCTAGACATCAAATACCATGGCAGTATGTAGATGAGATTACAGTTTATGGACTTTCATGAAACTGTCAAAAAAACACATGGAAATAATTAATTTAGGTTGAATAGTATCCATTATTATTGTCCGGGCCTTTTTCACTTCCATTCACCAAAAATGGTGAGCATTATCCACTTCCTTAAATTGTAGCAATGAATAGGAAACAGTAAGTTGGTAACTACTGTGTGGGTGGGTGTCGTTGTATGTTCCACATAGTCATTAACTCTGAAGGAAACCAGTACACAATGGGCATGGCTAACAATGAAAAGGCAACATTTGGCACAAGGGTCAATGGAAGTGTTGTGTACAGTACTGGTTTCTGAGCCCCTTCCAGCCTCAATGGCTAAATCTGACTAATGAGGCTTCATCTGAGACCTAGACTGGAACAGAGGTCATACCATGTTTTCCGTTGAAAAAAATATCAAGATTCATATTGTGTTTGACACAGCTGGGGCTTTGTTTAGCAGGGAAGGAACATCTGTGTTTCACATCTATGTGGTGGTGATGTGGAGCAAAGGTAGGGTTCGTTTTTGGCCATGAGGAAGTTGTAAGATTTCTTCTGAAGAACAAAAAATAAAAGTTGTTGGATAAATATGACTTCAGGTGCAATCCAGCGCGTACTTTTTCTTTCCAAATTAGCATGATAAGAATAATGCTTATCAGCATACAATAAACAAAAATATTTTTTCAGTGGAAGTCATTAGACACTATTCGTTGCTCAACACTTGGCATAGCATGTCAGCTTTGCATAGGGAGGGGAAAATGTTGAATAGACACTTGTTGACAGTTGACTGTGACAGAATTCTCAGAGCAGTTTTTTCTGCTGAGCACTATGGGAAATAAGGTTGCCATTCACTGACCGTCTCGCCACCACACACCTCAGATTACAATCTAGATTTGCATGTATATTTTAACCAGTTACAACTGTACAAGGACTTGTTGGCTTGCAAATTGTAGTTTTCCACTGACTAGCCACATTTGATCCTGAAACTCAAAGTGCCACACAAGCCTCAATAATAGACGGCATTGCTGCTTTCCATCTCACCCTATCTCTAAACCAAAACACCAAGATTCCACGCACATCAATTGCTGAATATTAATAGCAGATATTTTTAACTTAGTTTCTTTCCCCCCCGCAGCATTTGAAGATGATGCGATTGCTGTTCCTCTGTCTGCTGCTGCTGCCAGCTGCTACTGGTATGTTCTCATCTCTGTGAAGCTTGCAGGTGATAAACATCTAATCAGGGTCTATGCATCCCTGTGCCGGCGTGTTTTCCTCACCTACCTATCTACGTGTGTTAATGTTAAGATTAATGTATGCACTTACTTATGAAGTGTACAACTGCCTAAAAGAGAAGGTACAGTGAAACAAAGGGTTTGCCTGATAAGAATAGCATTAACGCAAAACATGCAGGTTGAAATTAGTAACAATATCCCCAGTGCTGTGCTTTCTTGATATAGAGAGGATACCAGAAAAGAACAGCAGATAGACTCCGCCGAATACATGTAATCCAAGTTTACCATTAAACGTAATAAAAGCCTGAATACTTATTGCGCTGTAATCTGAATGTCGCAGTATGCTGGATTGTGATGAATATGAATCCTTAAAAACTGAATTGTATTTACAACTTTGCAACATTGTTTTGCAGCTGTTTCAAAAGAGATTGAAGGATCAGCTGATGGAGGTATGTAATCTTTATCTGTAAAATAAAGAAAAACTTTATGAAGACTTTCAATCAGCTGGGCACACTAGTCATGGTGCTATCCAACAAGGTATTAAGTGAATACAACTGGTTTATGCATGAAATCACTTTATGGCAATGTGAACTTGATGTGAACTAGATCATTTCCTGTCAAAGAGAATAACTTAAAAACATAATGTAGATTCATAATGCAGTGTCCTAGATAAGATAAAACACTATCTATAGGTGTTTGGCTCTTACTTAAAACTTTCCTGTTTCTTACTTAATGGTAATTCATTTCCTCATTTACAGTTTTGTTTACTCACAGTTTTGGTCACTTCCTTATGGGTGTGGTTTCTTGTGTTCATTCATTTTTATTGCCTATGATTCAAATGGGTTTAGGTGTCCTGTGTACAATATCAATTCTTGTTTAATAGTTTTTATTTTTTTTGCTTTCAAACATTTTTGGTTCTAAACTGACTTCATAAAACCATCAATAGTGTTGTCTGTTCTGTGTCTATTGTACAGTGGAAGAAGACAGTTATTTGAAGTTGGTCACACTAAAAAGCATGCATTGCTGTACTTTCTGTACAAGCATCTGATATCTCTTTACTTCACAGGTCTGAATGATGATGAGGATTATATTGAGCATGCAGGTGAGTTTATTACCTCAGTTCCCAAGAGTGGATTGAAGGGCAGTTGGATTCTCTAGTTTCTTTTGCATCACACCGACAAACACTGCAACAACACCTGTCCAGAAGAGTATGTAAAGGTTATGGCCTCTGTAATTATTGTCAGTAAGTCAGCATTGTGTAAAGGGAGCTCTAGTCCAGTGAAATGTGTAGGCCCCTGTTTCCCTCCTCTCAACCATTAAGCCCTGAATGGAATCAATTAGCTCCCCGGAGGGGCCTTGTGGATTCTGCTGAAAGGCCAATGAACACGTCAACATCTCTGCCATCCTGCTGGTCAGCTAATCAACATTGGCATTCTCATTCTCTCTCCACGCCTCTCTCTGTCACTCCTCATCTTGGCTCTGATGGACATTTGATAGTATTACAGATCTGTTTAGAACAGGGAAGTTGGCTCTTGGAGAAGCAGCCTTTCTATAAAGAGCTGCGGTTCCTCTGACACCTTAACCCTCTGCCTCTCTGTAGAGACATGCACATATACTTAGTTCCATATATCTTTTTGTCTTATTTTTGTCTTCTATATACAATAGAGTACACTTGAAATCAGCAGAACTTGTGTTTACTGTTCTCTTCTTCTCTTTGCCACTTAGAGATTCCAAAACACGGCTCAGGTGCAGACAAAACTACAGGTGTTAAAGAAGGTGAGAAAAGTTTTTTAATTATAAGTATATATAAGTGTTATTCTGTAAATTAAGTAATAATACATTAGTATAGATAAGTATAAAGGATTCATGATATGAATTTACCTTACTTATTACTGCTTGTTTAATACACTACCACTTTTTCTCTTGTAGATCAGTCCACCATGATTATCATAATTGTAGCTGTGGTTGCACTGACTCTGTTAGTTGCTGTGATAGCCGGTAAGTAATTTGTGTTTTGCAAAGATATAAGGCAGTGAAATGTAAAATACTGCTGGTTTCATTCCCAGAGTTGATAAATGCACTGCTGTAAAGTCCTTTTTTGCTTTGCTGGAATTTCTGTAGTCCCTGTGTGCCTTTTTAAATCTATTAATACCTAAGCAAATATAAACTTTACCCTTGTTTAGCCATGACCTTTTCCCATTTTTCTTTCTTGCAGCCGTAATCTTAGTAAGACGCCACAAGTCCAATCGGCAGCAAGGGTAAGATCAAATTTCTCTACTTTAAAATTTGAGAGATGCATCTTCCACTTTACACTAAGTCAGCATGCAGGTGACAGAACCAGTCTGGTGGGTAACTGCCTTTCTGCTGCCTTGCTATTGAGCCCTACTTCATCCAACTCAGCATAAAAACAAAACACGAAACGTAACCAGCATCCACTCATCTGAGCCTGTCTGGACTTGTACAGCAATCAGTTTCACAGCCAGAGGGCCTCCACCGCCACCACTGCCACCACTCAACACACACCACTAACCCTTCCAATGTTAGCAATCAAACAATAGCAAATAGACAGTGGCAAAGCTTACCTCATGATCTGAGTCCTTAGTAGATGATTCTGCTCAAAAAATCAAATCAAAAACAATCCTGTAAACATGCTCCTGGCATCATGACAACAATCTGCCAACAGCACTCAAACAGCAGAACAGCCTAAACCAGTTATACAGAAAAACATTCTCTCTTTGTTTTTCACCACCCTCCTACACCTTGCTTAGTTAACCACAGTTAGCTCTAGGAAGGCTTTCTGCAGACTAATCAGAAGAATCAGTTTCTTTTGTTCTGGGGTGCAGTAATACATGACCTGTAGGTTGGGTCGGAGAGGTTACAAAGTTTAATTTAGTCTCCAGATTTATCCAAGCAGAAGGAGAACTGCCATTGTGGAGCAGACACCCAAGACAGTCTGCAAGGGTTAAATTCTTCTGCAGGATTACTGGCTGCCTCCCGGGGCTACAGTCAGCTCTGGCAGTGTTTGGTGCTGACTGATCGCTCTGCTGAAAAGAGGCTTAATCACACAGCAACCTCTGGCTTGTTGGATCAACAGTTCCTTGCCAGGTTTATAAGTCCCACCTGGGGATGAGCTGTGTTTTGAGGTGGTGCCGTCACTGTGCACCTGTCAGAGCCCTGCAGCATAAGGCAGACATGTCGTTTCCTGAACTCCGACATGCAGCGATGTTTCTTGTGTCTTTCTGCTAACAAACTGAGAAATAACCTAAAAATATCTTGAATATGACAGACGTTTGCCCTGTCTCCCCTCACCCCCTTTCCCTGTATTGCCTTTCTATGGCTGTCCTCCCTTTTTCTTTCTTCAGGATCTACTCTGTGCCTACAGAGCAGGACCAGAAAGGGGCCGTCTAGTTCCTGGTGGAGTAGTGTCCAATATGCAAACAGACAAGAGAAGAGAAATGCACCAAGCTATGTCATCTCCTACTCTTTGACTCAGGATGGTTAGACTTCTTTGCACAGCAGCCTGCTTCTCCACATTCAGTTCATTGCTCCTATCAATACAAATGCTGTGTGTGTGTGTGTTTTGTCTTTATCCCAGCAGTCTATACTCACATACATGCAATTTAGCCAAGGACATTTGGAACACATTCAAACCTTCTAATTGGATTCTATTTGAGGAATCGAATCAAAGCCTGTGACTATGGCTTAAAGGTTCTTTTGTTAAAAGGGATAATTTAGCACAGCCAGTGCTCCCCCGTTTTTTATACTACCTGAAACAAGAAATTATTCCCCGCCAGCTATGCAGTGAAACTGTATTTTCGTTTGATTTGGTTCATGTGGAACCCACCTGTCAGTATAAAATGAGTGAGACAAACCATGCTAATCCACACTAAGCCAGCGCAGTGTTCACTTCATTCGATTCCCTTGTCTGACACCTTGTTCCTGGCCCATTAGGAATGACAGTGCAATAGTAAGATAAAAGCCTTTCCCCTGTCTTCTCAACCTCAGTAAAAAAAAAAGAGGACAACAAGTGGAACTAGCCAAACGTCTAAGTGTGAATTTTTTCTTGCCAGGCAGCAAGTTAACCATGTCACGAATGATGTTTTCTTTTCCCCTCTCTGTTTTGTTTTGAAAGGCTTTCACTTAAGAGATTGCAAATACATTAGCTCTCCGAATGCTGTAGAGTTTTAGATTAATGCCGTGTGTGTGTGTGTGTGTGTGTGTGTGTGTGTGTGTGTGTGTGTACAATCTCACAAATCTAATAGTGTTGGGGATGATTAAGAAAATATCAGTAATGCCTTTATTTCATGAATACAGAATTATTTCTTCTCTGTTTTCATTTAAATCAAAATCAATCATAACAAAGGCATTGGATTCCTTATTTGTTTCAATGGAGAGAATGGAACTTTCTGTGGCAAAGGGGAATAGGGCATGCGTCTGTTCAACATGACCTTATTTTATTTGTGGCTTCATGAGGACACTTAAAAGGGAGTAAGCATAACTGGGAATGGCCACATGACCTTGCTCTTCCACTAAATCTTGCGGCTAATCTCGCCACTGGGGACAGGGCCTGCTCCAGTCCAGCCAGACTTGAGACCAAAAACTATTTTGCAGTCACGTGTTTATCAGGGTTTACAGTGGGTAAAGGTCTGTGCTGAAGCATCAGCTTAAAAACAATGCATCCTAGTTTAATTTAACACAAACAAATTGGCAGATGTGATTGTGTGCATTTCTTTTACTGTTCATATTTGAGCATTGTGTGTACAGTATGTTATTTTTCAAAAGCATAGCATTGCCCAAAACATCTTCAATATCTGTCAACATTTCAAAGGGAGGTCTCATTTACTTATTCACTTTTTTTTTTTTTTGACAAACAAACCACAATGGAGCAGAGTATTCTCTAAGTTCTTTCTCTCCAAAATGCAGAAAGCAAAGAGATTTGTGCAAAAGTCCAAAGACAAATGCAATATTTGGTCCAGCCTGCTCCTTGCATGTGACCAAATTCTACTCATTGATTCCCTCCTGTAAAGCCTCTCTGCTGTAACATTACTAATGTAAATATAAAAGTTGAGCTTTTGTTTCTTTTTCAATGGGATGTATGTGGAAAATATGTAATATCTTTTTTGTCCTATATTTTTAACATGGCAAGTATTGTAATTGTATTGTGCAGGATAGAGAACTGTATCCCTGAGAGCTCAATATACTGCAACTTAAGAAAACACACTCGAGACTAAACGCAAGCAAATTAATCAATGTGACAACATATGAGTTGCATTTTTTAAAAACGCAAATACATGCAAGCACTGTATTTAGTATTTGTGTAGTTTAGCAGCATGTTTCTGTATTTGGTTGTTCAGCAGCAAGTTCTTTTTCTGAATGCATATGCAAGATGTTTTCTACATTTGCTTTTATCTTATCTAGTTGCATGTGTTTTCAAAAGTTGAAGTGTGTAGAGCTTTCAGGGTCACCGTATTGAAGGCATTAAACCTTACACAACTATTCTAGCTCTTAATATATAATATATTGTATATATTTACAGATATTTTGACCTATAGATTTGCTTTAAATCTCTTAATGGAAATGGCTAAATTGTCATTTATATACAGTACGTCTTAAGGGGTTATGTCTTCTCTCCACTGTTCATTTATAAATTGTGTGAAAAAAAAAAATGTGGTAGGTGGGAGTCAGTTATTTGCCAAAAACTATTTTATGTAAAATATTTGTATTTTAGTGTCATATTGCAGCAAATAAAGTTTAAATTTGGACTTAATGTTGCACCATATGCACTTATGTCTCCAAATGAACCCAGGCTTATTATTTGTGCCAAGGGCATTCACGTTGATTTTTTAAAAAATTTTTTTAATATCAGTATATATAACAATACATAACAATTTATCTCACAAGAAAACAATTGCAGTCATATCAGAATTTGATTCTGTTTGCATATCTGCTCTGTCCTTGATTTTGTTCTGATAGCAATTGGAACAGTGAATACTACTATTATGTCGGTATGCTGAACTTTGTTGATTTTGATGTAAAATCTGTTATAAAAATTTGCTTGGCTTCTCCCAGTTTGTTGTCTGCATCATTTTGATGCCATATGGATGCAAAGATAATGCCAGTGGATCTCGTTTAATCTAGGGGCTTTACTCATTTACAAGCACAGAGCCACTAAGAGGCTTAGACACCCCTTACTAAACATCACATTTTGTTGAGATTGAAAGTGTAAAAAGCGTGCAGTATCTTTCAGAAAGAGAAAGTGAGCCAGCTTCAATTTTAGATCCAGACGGAATATAACTGTTCTGCAAAATTGTCAAATACGTGATGTTATTGGGTTATTCTTCATAACCTTTAATAATAATCCTGGCTGTGAGACACTGCCTATGGCTGTTATCAGTTACAAGATACAAAGGTCAGGTCAAGCCTGCTTTATGGCCTGAGGTGTTCTTAATATATTGTATGAATCATCCCTTCATAATTTTCCAAATAATCCCATTACTTTTTTAGTGCTTTTTTTTTAAATACAAATGACATTAGACAAAGATGAAGCACATGATGGTTCTAGTTTTTTTTTTTTCACTTATCAGAACAATTCATGTTTTCTATGTTTATTCAGTGTTTTTTTACAGTATATGACACTGTTACCAAGCAGCATACAGTCAGTCAGTCCAGATTCACACACATGCTGCCAGGTTTTGGTTGAGTGTTTTTCCTTTGATGAACTCCTGCTTGGTTTCTTGCAACTCTGTACTTTTATTAATGTATACATGCTCTCTCTATCTCGTTATCCTTGGACCACTCGATATGTTCTGGAAAATAAACATGCAGAACATTTTAAAAATCAAGCACTATTTAAGCAATCAATAATATGTATCAAACAGAATTATAGCTACCACAGTGAGGACAATGTAGTCGCCCAACAAAAAGCTTTATCCAAATCATTTTGATCTATTAATTATTCTGCATTCTGTTCAGCTAATATATATCTGAAGTGGCTGATTGTTTGCCATATATAACCCAGCAGCCTGTGATATAAATTACTTTAGTCATTCAACTGCAATTTTCCAACAGTTATATAAGCACAGCTACTCTTCATGCACATTGACTGTAATCATGTCACATAACTTTTGTCTATCAGCTTTCATAGTCTTGAATTATTCAGCATTTGCGCTAATAAAGCATCTATCAAACACTGCAAAAAATTGAAAATTCACTAGAATAAATGAAAGAAAAAAGCTGTAAGTTCTTACTTAGATGACTTCTTGCGACAGCTAGGCAGCCGACAAACCCTGCCACCTACAGTTAGAGACAAGCTTAAGAGTGAAAAGGGCAGTTGACTACAATTGCATGGGGGTAACAAAAGTGGCTTTCATAGTCATACTTACAGCCAACAACCATGATGCCCACAATGAAAAGTACTGCTGCAATGGTCAGTCCAGCATAGCGCAGGGACTCATAATCTAGGCACATAAAACACAAATCAAACACTCAACTATATGGACACAATAGGTAATAAGACATATAACCGTCAAATGCAGCTACTTACCATAGGTGAAATCTGTGTCCCAAAGTGGATCTAGAAGAAGTAAAAGCATAAAGAAAAAGTATTGAATTAAGTTTGACTGTTGAACGCAGGAATCCTCTACAGGATGAAAAAAAGAGGATCACTGGGGAACAACAGTCAGAGATAGCATGACAGATCTATTGGCCCCACTGACATGCTGATGATGGTGTATCAAAACGCTATCTATGGTAAGCCATTGTGAGGATACATATATTTTATCTCTTCTTGCATAAGGTACAATCAAGCATTAATCTGTAGGCAATATAGGAAGTGAGGTCCTCTGTTCTACCACTCCGCCATGGGTTTTGTTTGGAAGACAGGGAATGGAGATACTGCCATGAGATAACAATAAAACGGCAACGCCTGTGGCATTTATGGTAACTATGAAGTAGTAGAATTTTTAGTCACCCCATGCAACTGTAGCAGTACTCGTATTTGTAGATGGGGAGGATGTCGGTGTAGATCCTGAAAAAACAGACATAAAAAAAAACCTTTTTATTCTGCATTTAACATCAGTAACGTAAAATAAGTATAATACACAGGTTTTATAATGCAAATGCATAATTTCATATATCAGACCATATTTTTTCTAGGCCATATTGACTCCTTATCTTTGCCATACAAGTCCATACATAATAACTTTTCATTAAATTCCAGGTGCAATCTATGTTTAACTCCATTTTAATTGAATTTCTGAATATTTCAGTGGAATAGCTCTTATATGAAATGTAGGCGGACACTTTAAAGCATATCAGCCCTCTCTCTCTGTTGCTCTCACTCTAGTTCTCTCCCTTTCCCTGGTGCTGTAAAATGAAGTAGAAATACTCCTCTGTATATCTCAACAAAGACCAGGAGTTTACCATTTTCTAATTATCTCATAATTAGTTTTAAAGTGAGAAAGCTTACTGTAAGCCATTGCTATTGGTGTGACCAGCTGTTATAGCCTACTGGTGTGCTCGTGGTCTATCTAGCAGCCAATGGCTCTACCAACTGGGTGTTGAAACATGTGATGGAGAGGGTGCAGATTGTTACCTGAACGGGGGGGTGTGCTTTGTTTGCGGTTTTGTTGTTCCCTTAATGGGCGCTAAAAGGACAGGAACATAAAAAAATCACATCAGGTTAAATTGAAATCATGGGTGTCACGTTTACAGCACTAACAACACACCACTACCTGTTGAATTCTTAATTTCTGGTTTGGTGGTGTTGACATAGACCGGGGCGCTGGTTCTAATGTGTTTGCTTGTGGTTTGTTCAGCAGAGAGAGTTTCCGGGGGGGAGTCAACATCTCTGGTGACTCTGCTTCCCTCTCTTCTTCCTGTCACATCAAGAAAACAACTGAATTACATGAAACTGAAAAATGCCTGATAATCAATAAAGATATAGAGATATAGTGATATAGAGATGGATATAGGGATGGATGGAGATTGACTGAAGAGGCTGCAAAAAAGAATTTCTCAGGATAGCCATGAGTATGCTACTGTACCAGTGGGAGTTGGAGCAGCGGGCATTGTTGAGTTTGCCATGTTGCTCACAGACTGCATTTGATCCGTGGTTGTGGGAGTCTGAGCCCTTGACACTGTGGGGGGAAACACATTGTAATCACCAAAAACAAAGTCATATGAAGCCTTACAGCGAGGCCTCGATAGCTACAGTACACTTTACAGGATGAACAACGAGCAGGGTTGTTTACCCCCAGTGACTTTGTCAAACAATGCTGTGATGTATTCCTAGCAGAGGCCAGACTTGAGAATGTATTCGAGTATGTCACTGTAATAGTCCTGTGAGTGGGACAGTGCGCCACAGTTACAAAGAAGTAGCTCTTACCAAACCTCTGGCTACAACAGAGCTGGATTGTTGTGTGAGACTGCAGCACAGTGAGGCCGTTGTCTGTTTACTCACTCAGCACCTTCCAATTAGTGCTGAGGCTCTACAAAACCAACTTTCTTGGGCTAATGCTGTGATTCTAACTATTTTAATGAACCCATATGCAGGGAACATGACTAAGGGTGTTCTGATTTATTGCTGACTCTAATAGTTGATGTCAAATATGTTGTGTGTGGATAAACCCCTTTTATTTTGTTTGTAGTAAACTTTTTATATTACAGTCATCTACAATTCTAAGATGTTTAATTACTCATTTCTATTTAAGTAAGGTAACAAAGTATTTGTACACCTCTGTTTAATGCGAGTTTATCCCTTATGTAGACCAAGATAGTTTGACCTTTAGTCTTCCAAGCCCATTAGGATCCACATTACTATGTATACTTCTTACAAGTTATTACATATGGACGGCGAGTGAGTGCTAGGCAAGCAGGTGAGAACAGGCCTCATCTTGACTTATCTTAGTTGTAAATATATAATGAGACATTGTAAATCCATCAGCACCTAAAGGGAAACTCCACCTATTTTACACATTAGGGTCAGTTTACTCATAATGAGGAGTACTAATAAAAATAACCCTGATGACATCATTTACCCAGCATGCAGGTCTTACTGGCGACTGCTTAATTAGTTCACAAAATTAAATTTACATTTAAAATTAAAAATAAGTTGCAGCTTAAAGCAACATAATACTGAAAGAAAAAATAACGAATTCTTCCTCCTTGAATATGTTGAACCCATGAGCAATAAAACACAATTTGTGACCAATGTGGCTTTTTTCAGCAAAAGTTACATACACTCACCCTTTAAAATGAGAAGCAGGAAGAAGGTCAAGGAAGTCAAACACATCTGAAAAAAAAAACATATTATGGGGGAGGAAAAAAAATGATGCAGAAAGTATAAACCGAGTTGTAGCTCAACTTGTGTCTTAACAAATTAGGTCGAAGGATGAAGATAGGTCAAATAAATGCAGATCCCAGATATGTTAGAGGATTGGAGCATATACATCCAGCCAAAATTGCTGCTCATTAGCACAAAGATAGTGTTAATTCATGTCTCTTTTAGCTACAACTATGGGGATACAGTTGGATAAATGGTAAATTAAAGAATTGAAGTGAGGGAGCGTTCAGGCTTGAACATTTTGTACAAATCTACCAGACAGGAAGTTGCACTCATTGAGGTTTAGCGCCACATGGCCACTTCTTCCTCATAAAGCACACACCTCCCACACTTCCCACATGGCATGACAGAAAATATTCTTAGGTTCTATGCCAAACTTCATAAGATACATATATCATAACCACATTTTTTTTTTCATTTGTCAAAAATGAGTGATCGAGGCAGCACGTTGTGTATGCAATACTCCCACACGCGTCTCTGTTGAACTTTGTGGCACTATTGATCAAACTTTGTCACATTGTTTAAGTTTGCTACTGTCACCAATTAAAAAATGGCATTGGAGGATGTGTCAAAACAACTCCTTTAAGCATAATGACAATCCTGCACTGGTGAGCAGCATTCTCTGAAACAGTGGGAAAGCATACCCTTTCCTCCCCCTCAAAACATATTGCCCCTAGCTTGAAACAAAACACTATAGAAAAACAGAAGTAGGCAAAAAGCTGCCCGATATTGCATGATTTTACAACTTAGAGAACAAAAGCTGCCAAGTGGGCACAGCAGAGGCAGGTACACTGTCAGATGGAAGCCTAGGCCAGTTGCTCGGTTAGAATCCACCCCCAACAGAAAATGAATCTGGATCTTTGACCTATTCTGGTGGCAGCTCGTTCTCCAGGTTTAGCACAATGTGACAGGTGAGTGTCTGTGGCCATCATGAGCTGTGACAGCTCAGATTAGCAGGTCATGCCAATCTTCATTTCACTCCAGAGCATATGTCAAGATGAGGCCTGTTTCCCCTGGGCTATACAGGCGTCTTTCCATTCCCCTAGCCTCACCTGCTTGCCTGTTGTCACATCTAGCACTCTCACTCACTCTCCGTCTTTCTGTTCATCCGCTTGTCTGTCATCCTCCATCAATCTCTTTCAGTCTGCCTCACCAAAACACCCCTCAGCCCTCTGATATTTAGTCTTCCATCCAGGCTATTATGCTTACCTTAGTATCCATCCTGTGAGGTGCCTGAGTCCAGAGATTCATCCACGGCCTCATTATCCACGGTGGTTTCCTCTGTATGTCACTTCTGAAAGGCTGATGGGCTAACTGCTAAACAACCACACCCATGTACCCACCATCACTACTTCCTCATCCAATTGCCTGAACTGTGTTTCAGTCTTTCAGTCTCTCCCTCACCCACTCTTTCTCATGACATGCCCTCCTCCTTCTTGTTCTTTGGCTTCTAGACTTTCACTCTCACTCACTCTGCTGTGATCTCTGTCTGCAGTTCAGCCGTCTAAGCACGGCAGCTTGTCTTCCTATTTTAATTTCTGTTTTCCGTGCAGTGTATTGCCTTTAATTGTACTTGTGTGTTTGTCTGTCTGTCATCCTGTCTTTCTCCATGTTTATACAATCTGTTCTGTTCACAGGTCCATCTGTCATCTGTGTCTATGTTGCTATCTAACAAACAAGAAATGAATGACCTTGTTGTAATGAAAAACTGTTGATCTACTTAAACATGCAGTAGGTGAAATCTTTAATATTTCTTCCTTTTAATGGTGAAGTTTAAACCTTCCTTAAACACAGACATTGAGGATGTTCTAAAATATGTGCAGCTTTAAATAAATATAATTTTTACTTTAATAACCAACTTATCAAACAAGCATCTGATCTAAAGAAGGCAATTCTTGAGTATATTTTTAAACATCTTAAAACCTCATTAAAAGTTGGTATCTCTTTCGTGAACGCTCTTAACTCCATTATCAAACTGGCACAGCCAACTTATTAATAAATCTGTAGGTGTTTGATTTTTCAACTATTGCTTCAAGCCTGCAGGATTGATGTTTGCGATTGTGACCCAACAGCATTACCAAACTGAGAAGCCTGTTACAGCAGACAACGCCTGCAATTCATCCAAACAGCAGAGGACAGTCTTTGTCCAGAATGCTGGGGATGCTTTTGGATCAGCGTGACCTCTGTCACATTTATCGTTCTTCTAAAGAAATTGTTAACACTTTATAATGAGCATTAGTTGCAATGTTGTTTTTTCTCTGGTTTTTAGAGGGAAAACATAAACAAAGTGCTAACTCACCCATCTGTATGCTTCCAGTCAATAATCCGCATTATGAGATGTAACCTGGCAAGTTATCACAATCTGCTTATACACAAATATGATGAAAAAATGTCAATCTGTTAATACAACACTTAATAATGTGTTTTTTTTTCCATTCTTAACATCACTTTTGCTGGGAATTTTTATTGCTTACAGGATTCTGCTTTGCTTTTTAATTTTAATTTTATGTATATAGGTTTACATATATGTGATGATAAACATTTAAAATAGATTTGAGAATGTGTTATTCTCTCCTGTTATCCTTTAGCCATCTTTTTATCCCTGTGTTCGAGTGGGAGTCTGTGTGCATTTAAATGAGTGAGATGAAAACAAGGATTTACATGTGCTTACATATGAAAAACAAAAAAATACACCCAAGTTTAAATGTGACTTGAATTAGAAAGATATGTTTCTTTTGTTAAATATTCTGTGTATACCTTTGGGGGGAAATACCAGGAGAGTAATCTTTGTTTGGATTTGAATTTTGATTAATGAAGCCTTCACTATTTTCAAATGGAGACAAATGTGGACTGCATGTGTGCAGCGTTTAAACAATGATACAAATTGTTTTGTTGTTTTACTTTTAACGCTCTATATAAGTACTTCTACTTTTCTGTGGTTTTGGTTTGACGCTTGTCTTGCCATGTGGTCTGCAGTACGTGCATTATGGCCAGTTTACAAACTCATCTAAATATGCTCAAAAATCAAAATAAACAACTAATTGTGTTTTTGTTTCCTAGTTATCTTTCATGGACTACTGTTAGATTTATTCAGTTGTATTCTTTCATCCACATTGGAGGGCAAAATAACATCCTCATTACTGACAACAGGAGAGCACAGCGACAGAGAGAGTCATAATAACTGCCAATAAAATTGTGCTCTAATTTGTAAAACCTGTGGTTGCTTTTGCTTTGATTTCTATTTAGTTCAAATTGAAAATTCAGAATAATGAGAGCAATGACAGGGTTTGCAGAAATTTGAGTTAGCTCCCCACTGGTAGCACAACCTGTTAAAGTGATGAAGGAGTGTTTTTCAATCTCATATTTGTTTTTCCTAAAAAACAACAAAAAAAACAAAGGAGAATGCATGAAAACACTCCTAGAGCTGAGGTAATTAAAGTCTCTTATTTGTTTCTCTTTTGACTTAATTGTGCGCTTGTACAGCCTGAATGTTTGAGTTCCCTCGAGATTCTTCTGAACGCATCATATCAAAACGTTCATGAGGTGATTGAGGAAAAATAGAAGTTGACATACAGTATTGAGCTGTCAAGCCATCAATTTAGCAGATGACTGTTCCTGCCTGAGCCAAAATAATGCCTCATGAACAAGCTTTTGGTATGAACACAGCAGTCATCTTGACAGGAACTTAAACAATTGTTCAGTAATGAGACAAACATCCCTTGACAGCTCATGATGGAGAATAGCAAGCCTAATTGAGGGAACGCACCTCTGTGGAACATTTAGATTTATCTGCAAGCAGTCAGGCCAGATTCAGAAACAGAATTTTGTAGGTTGCAATGTGCACAATAACAACCTCCCCAAGATTTAAACATCACCTCTCTCAGTAGATGTCCCCTCTGTATTTTACAGTAATAACACAAAAAAGAGTGATGTTGCTTGGTCCTGCTAAAAGTTCAATCATGAAGCAGAAAATATCATTTTCATAAAAACAAAATGGACAATTTTACTGAGGAAGAGTAAGATTGTACCCTTTTTAGATTATATGTTTTTCCAGCGTTTCTGTTTTTTGGTGTGTACTCATTAGACTGATGTGGCGAATCGTGTTTGAGAGAAAAGTAGAAGCTGGAAGTAGAACTAGGATGCGTGCATAATGGCTTTGTGTACAGATATAATAAAAGCCCAGTAAGCAGGAGCCTAAAAGAGCCATGGAAACTTTGAGGAAGTTTCTTATCTCTGAACATTAAAAGCAAATGCACAGATTACTCAAACCTTGTTATTGGAATACATCTATTTTTTTGCATGTGTGTTCTGACGGGTCTCCGGCTGGCTTGTCAATGACAGCATCAGTCTGCACCATATTATATATATATATATATATATATATAAATAAATAAAATAGATGTATTGATTTACTTTGTCAGGTGCAAAGGTGCAAAAAAGGTGCTTGTCATTGACAAGCCAGCCTGAGAACCTGCAGAACACATGCAAAAAAATAGATAGAAAAGTGTTTTAGGCTGCGGTGTAATGGTATGCAGTGAAGTGCTTTTCTTTGAACTACAATCTGAACAATAATAAAACCCAAAGGTGGAGAGTGGATTTTTTTCCTGTAGCCGTAGACACAGGTGCAGCTTAGCCTAACCCTCTCTTCCTGTCTCTCTCTCTTTTTGACTGACCAATCTCAGTGAGACAAACTCCTTGCACGGCCTCTCTCCCACTTATGCTGGAAAACAGGATTAGTGTATGGCCCTAAATATGGCTTTACCTCCTGAAGACATGACCATGCTAAATACCACTCAGTACTATCCAATTGTAAGGATTCCAACGGACTAACTGTGAAAGTCTTTGTATCAGAGAGGGGAGGGACAGGCCACTGTTGTTGACTATGGATGGGTCAAAAAGATGCTGCCTGCTTGGGTGGCATTGTGACTCTGTGCTGCTTCTGCCCCAGTGCCAACCTAAGCGTTGTCAGTCCATTTTTGTCTCTAACTGACAATCATTCATGTCTACCTGCAGGCCAAAGGAGGTGGGAGGGAGGGTTCTGTGGGTAGTGACCGTGACTTGGCTCCAAGAAAGAGGGTAAAGGTGAAAGAACAAAGCGAGGTCAAGGGAGGAGTGAGAACAAAAATAAGCTTGTGTCTGTACATGTTAAAAGACAAAGCATATACAGTAGTATTTGGACATTCTTTTTTCATGAGGCTATTCAGGCTTTCAATTTTTTTTCTAAACCATTCTGCCATTCTAGTTTGCATCTGTTCAGCTTCTTCAGTTTGCCATACCTTACAGTGACCAACTCAATGTTAACAATATAGACAGAAACAATGTGAAAGTGAAATACTGTATTATATGACATTTTACATCAAGCATTCAGCTTCATTCTTCTCTTGTGATAGGTACATTTAAGGTTACCATTCAAAAGGAATAAAAACCAAAAGGAACATTGTATTTAATATCTCCTATACTACACTGTACTCAGTGACTACTGTTGAGTCACAAAGCCCGTCATAGCGCATTTGTGTGCTCTGACCTTCTCCGTCTAGACTAATTCGCCTCGGAGTTCAAAGGGAAGATCAGAATCCCTCTGCAGTTGTCGAACATCCCTCGCTCTCTCAGCAGCCTGCTGAGAGACAGATCGCATCTCAGTCACCATGACATATTATGGGATTAAGCTACAGTGCATCATCTACCTTTAAACAGTTTATTCTTCAACTCAATAACATAAGCAAATGTTTCAAATAGGAGCTCTCATCATATATCTGGGTTTGTTTACAGACCTGAGGGTAGGTTGGTGATCTCCACTCATTCCTTTGATGAGGCAATCTGTGGTCAAACAAAGACGGAGGGGAAGGAAGAGAGGAGGCCAGGATGTCCTGGTACAGACCCCTGTCTCTTACATCATCATACAGATGCCTTTGAGCATCCAACGGGAGGTGGGTGACATCTTGAACAGCAATATGGAAATGCATACGTAAAACATAAATAATCGCTACTGGCGAACATTAAGATAAATCAGTTCAAACAATGACAGATTTAGCTCCTGCTTGGCTCAGGTGGCATCATATTTGTGATATTTCGGACATATTTGGGATATGACTGTGACTTTACTGTTGCCTTTGTTTACTCCAAGGTATATTTGTGTCTCACCGAGCCTACGCGTTTCCTCAGGGAGTGGGCTGAGAGGAGGCATGTAGTCACCGGTGGGGTAATAATAATGGGAACTTTCCTGAAATTAGCAAAACAGATCAGATCAGCTTTGACCTTAGGTAACTTAGGTAAAAAACAAAGTCACATGTGTTGCATCAGTGCAGAGGGGGTTGCAGTGAATCCCATATTATATACAGTATATTCTATATAGGTTTATACTGTACATCCATCTTTGAGATTTCTGAGGTGAATGTCTGCTTCCTCTCCAATGCAACAGAGGTTAAGAGTGAATAACAGTTTTAATTGGGACTACCAAAAAAGACAGAACATATAGTCCACATGAAAGGGGTTGACACTTAGGTGGACAATCCAGACTAATTGTGATTTATAGATTATAATGTTGTCATTTTCAAGACTCGGAGGACCGCTGCGATTGTATTGTATCTTAGGGGCAGATAACTCAAAACCTGGGCAACTACAACTAAACTAAAACTATCTGCACTACCATATACCACTACAGGGGAGATGGGAGATGTTTGTTGTTATTTGGCTGAACTAACCCTTACATGTATGGCCTGTTTTAAACCAGGGGGAATATTAAGCCTTTCTCCGTGGGGGTTTGAGGTTTCATTATACACCATCCTGAAAGCAAAGTGCTATCTCTTTTCTTCTACCTCACTCAGTTTTCTTCAAGGTTCAAATCCTTGTTGGCCTTTTTAAAGTACAAAATGATTATTTCTCCTAGATCGATATGCATTTTGAATGCTAATTATGAGGTATTGATCTGTGTTCCATCTCTATGCACAGCTAAAGGTTTCATTAGTTTATCTATCTATTCTCCTGGTTATGGCTGAATTCTCCACTTCCTCCTCTGCCAAATTTCCTCACCCCAAGCCTAACCTCTTTCCTCCCCTTATCAGTTTTCACAGCCTTCTTTGCGTCTCTGCAAATTTTCTCAACTGCCCTTTTCTTTTTCTCCCGTCCTCCCATTCTTACCGCCGCATAGCTCTCGTAGACATTGCTGTCGCTTTCAGATCCAGAGTCGAGTAGGAGGGTGCGCTGGGCTGTGGCATTGATCTTTTCTCTGCTCTCATACTTATTGGAGTTGCTTACAGCTGACTGACTGGACCTGCATGGAAAAAAAATCAGATTCTCTCATCTACTTTATATTATTGATTCATTTCCTAATAAGTCTTAATCCCAAATATACTACCAGAGATGCAAAACACTCAGCACACACAGCAACTTTCTTTTTTACTGCACTCATTAGGTTCTTAATAACAATGTATCATGTGGTGCATGGACACATTTATTGCAGGATTGCGGTGCAAGTTTGATGACACTAATATGAATGGATATTGACGGAGGCTCGTTGTTTTGCCTGCCTGGCTCTTTTAGTAGTTGGGTCAGTCTGTGGACCAGGTCTCCGATTTCTTAGAGCCAATTGGATGTGTGTCTCTTAGGCCCTGTTTACACAAACACGCTCGCAGGTGAAAACGACGGCTTAAAAACGCAAAAAAAGTGAAACCACCCTCCAGAGTGGAAATCTTAAAAACGTTCTACCGCCGCGTTTCCGTCTAACGGCTAAAAATGCACTGTGTGAGTGTGTGTGTGTGTGTGTGTGTGTGTGTGTGTGTGTGTCTTGTTTGGAGCAATAACTCCACCTCCTCGTCTGTCCAGACAAAATTATCAGCTTTGTTGTTTGCTACGTGCTACTAGGGAGAGAAGTAGAAGGCACCTAGCCGCCTGGTGTGCACACTGAATTGAATGTCACACACTTTTGCGTTACCATAAAGCAAGCAGATTTCCCCCCCAAAACGCTAGTCTAAACACGGAATAAAAGTGAGAACACAACGCCGCTTTTGCGTTTCCCTCTAAAAATAGCTTTAATGACTTGTACTGCAGAGCCTTAACTTACCTGTCCTCGTCATTCTTCTTTCCCCCCAACACACTGCCTCCTTTTCCCCCTGCAGGGGAGAACAAAAACAGGAGGACAGAGACTAGTGTTAGGAAAGTAGAACTCCAAGAGACGAGCATTATCCCATAAGCACCGAAATTGATCTGAGCAATAACAGGGTCAAATAGTGAGAGTAAGCAAAAGAAAAGTACGCTGCGCAAATCTGTGTAAAAAAACAGAGGCCAGTGGAAGGTGAGAAATGACAAACAAAACATAGATATGAGAGAACCTGACAGTTAGACTAAAGAACAAATAGAAGCAGACAGAAGGAGAGATAGCGAGAGGAAATAATGCTAGCAAATGAGATAAAAGATATGGACGAAATGCAGAAGTGACAGGTATGAAGTATGACTGTAGCAAAAGGTAGAGGCTTAGAGAATAAGCAGAAGGAGAGGAGACAGGATAGACGCATACAAAGAGGGACATGGAGAGATGAGAAGAGAGTGAGAGGCTGAGCTGACAATTGCATCACGGTTCAGGAGTAATTTCTTTAGTGTTCTGTTGAGGAATAGGGGCATTAGGGTGCCAGAAAGTGATGGATTAAACACTTTCACGTCCATCGATGAAAAGATCATTATGGTTACCTGTCTGGCCTCGCCTCTTTTTCCACCTCAATCCAAAGAAACAACCCAGTGAATTCAATACCAGCAGGACTCCAAACACCACTGTCAAGGCTCCTGTCAGATGGGCCGGCCATCCACCTGGTTCACAAAACATTAAAAACATTATCTCAGTGCATAACAATGAAAGTTAAAGAGGAAGTAATATGGACATTTGGGATGATAAAAACTGACTGGGATGGACCCAACCATTCTCTCATGTGTCTTTATTGTTTAAAACAGGAAACGTACAAGTGGGCACCATGACAACCACTACTCTTGCAGAACAAACAGCAGCTAGCAAACAGCAGCCTTGGAGGTGCATACATTAACATGATTTAGCCAAATGAAGCTAGCTGCTGTGCAAACAGCAATTTCCAACTGCCCTTAGGAGCTTTTTTCAGGGAGTTGTGATAAAAGACTTACTCTCTTCTATTATGACTTCTGCTGGCCTCTCTGTAGGAAAAGAAACAAAACAAAAGAAACATATATATCACACTTCTGAACATAATAAGCTAATATGTTAAATGTATTATAGATTATGAGATGGTTGTACAGTACAGTCCTTTTTACTCCAAACTGACCCATGGTGGTGATGGTGAGAACTGCATTGTTGTCAGCATAGCCACTCTCTCCAATTGCATTAATGGCATTGAGAGAGAAGTTGTAGGTGGTGACAGGCTGCAGGCCAGTGACGGTGAAGGTTGATGCTCTGGGAGGAAAGACGTCTATGTAGAGGAAACTGGCGGACTGATTTGAACGGTATCTGTCAACCGAAAGGCACGGTCAAGTACAATTATTTTATTATGAAAAGGTCTCAATCTCAAACCAAGATCCTCTCTTGACATCTCACCTTATACGAAATCTTTGCTGCAAACCACCATTGAAGCTGGGGATCCACTCCAGAGTGACCGAGTCGTGGCTGACGTTGACTTGGCGAAACAACGTTGGAGGATCTGGGTGATCTGAGGGCAAAAGGAAAAGAAGAAATGTCTGGATTTTGTGTAAAAACTGAAGAGAAGAAGAATACATTCCCTCGATGGGTGGCGATTTGAAAATACTTGTGCCAAGAAAAGAAGATGTGCGCCATGAGATAGTCAACTGGTTATAACTGCAGATGCTGAAATAATAACCCCTGAGGCCCTGCTGGCCTATAAGAGCATGCATTCCCTACAACCTCCTTCTCTGCTTTGGGGCGGTTATGAATAGACAAATTGTTATTACCAAAAGAGAGTGCAGAGCTGATGTTCTTCTTGATAGAAATGATAGAAGAAGAAAAACATGATATTCTTGCTTGTCCCATTGGTCATACAATTGTGTTTGAAAACCCTATTATTATTATTAGATATGCATTTCAAAAGGAGCAGTAATAACTGTTTACCTCACAGCAAAATGTTTGATTTGACACATCACATATTTTTATGTACAACTGTATTTTAAGTCTGGAAGATTTAATGCAGAAAATTGATCATGGCCGCTAATGATAAAAAAAAAAGAAAAAGGGTGAATAAAATGGAATCAGTGAGGAGAGATAATCACCGTGGTCAAAACTTGTCAGTGAGCCCTGTTTGTTTCATCACAGTTTATTTCACAGGCGTCTGAAGAACATTTTTTGACAGCAACAGCTTTGCATTTTTTTTTAACAGTGCACCACTGTTGTGCTTTTTTATTATGAATGATCAGGGAACATGGGGAGAGCCATTGCTGATCCCTTTCCCTATTTGTCCAATTTATCCAACCAAAGTCATGCAACAACAGATGAAGCCTCTTGATTATTATCAATATTGTGAACAAAGATCAAAGGAAGCTAACCAGGCCTTCAGTCCAACATGAGGCACCGTTTCAGTCAGGGTAGTGAAGGGAAAGTGGATTATTTTGCATTTGGAGCATGGGGGAAAAAAAAGAAGTGTGGTTTTGGGGGCGAGGGAGAGATAGTCAAGGAGAGAAGGAGGAGTGATAGTTGAGCAGCAACATAAGAAGGGGATGTTCTACTCTTCTCTGACTCCAGGCTGCACCCCACTTTGCAGGGTAAATAATTCTCACTATCAGCTCTACTCATAAGATTCCAGGGCAAAGAGGTCAGCGTTATTGGGATGTTGTCTCCTTCAAATCCCAAAGAGCACCATGCTAAGGAAAGAAAAGCCTCTCTCTTCCTCTCGAGCTCTAAAATGATAAGGAAGCATATACAATGTATTATCACTGCGTCTGATTAATTTTGAATATTCACAGCACTAACAAAATGACTGGGGAAAAACAGGGCCAATATTGGATTGTATTTTATGGTTTTTATAGGAAACATTTAATGTGTCCAATGATGGCTGTGGGCCTTTGCTGAAAGCAGGACTGTGTTGATAATGGTGGTGGCCCAAGGATACACTGGTAGCTTGAAGGCAGAAAAAGTCTAAGCACGCCGGGAGTGCAAAGCATATCACTGCTGCATTATCTGAGGGAGAAGTGAAGTACTGCTATAGGCTAAATGATAAGGGAGAGATAGAGCAATGGAATAAGTCCCTTAAAGGGCTGACACTCAGGAGCAACAGCTCTCTCCAGTTTACAGAATTCGGCATGTTCAATTGGCCTCCTGCACTATTGTAATGTTGCTGGAAAAAGCTGATAAACCTTGGATCGACACAATTATTTTGAGATGCTGCCAAATTAGAACCAAAGGAATAGTTTGTGTTTTACTGCCAAGTAGGTGATATGCATAATCCCTACATGTTGTGCACCCTAACCACCGACTTTGATCATTTGCCATTCATTTAAAATTACATTAGGTGATGTTTGACCAGTAGGGAGCAAAGAGACTAACAACACTAATAGCAACACATGCCTGCCGTACAGTACCGTAGGTTTAGCAGGTTTCTTTAACAAACTATTACTTACACATCTACATTATCCAACATGCACTTGTCTTTTTCTCTATGTTCCTCCCCTTTTGCTATCTCCGCTATCTATCCGTTTGAAGAAATACAAACAAGTGTTTTTCCCCTATCCCAGAATAGAGAGGTGGTGTAGCCAGACCATGCTGCAGCGCTAAAACAGCACTGTTGAGATAGGATCTGACAATGCGAGCATAGGTGGAAATAGCTGCTAATGGTTTTTAGATCGGGTACAGTGTAGTGATGAGAACGGCAAGACTCAACCATATAGTTTATGTGCAGTCCAGATCACTAAAACGATGAGCAAAAAGCAGCTAAGGGCAGCTTAAGCTTTTTGGAACCGCATTGTGTCATTTGATTTAATTACAATTTTAAAAAAACAGTGTGATTTTCAAAAACAGACACACACACACACACACACACACACACACACACAAAACAATGGTAAATTAAGTATTCATTACATGCTCATCAACCATGTGTCCTCTGGCCACTGGTCTCTAAGTGACATCTAATCCTGCATTATTGATTGATGGCAACATACAGTTGCCATCCTAGGAAAACGATGTTTCTGAATTTGGTGAGTTTAAAACTAAGCTGAAACATCAAGTTTTCCTCTATGAAATGAGAACATTTTCCCACATCTGAAGTCAAATAAAGCATTGAAAGGCCCATTGAATTATCCACATAAAATGCATTGCTACAACACTGAGACAGGGTTCTTTTTCTCAGCTGGAGGAGTTGGTTTTCATAGGACAACATCAGTCACCCAAGAACCCATATCCTTACACACAGAAAAAAGCATATGTACATAGATACAGTACTTGTGCTGACGAGTTGGATGTCTAGCTTGTCTTCCCCAAGTGAGTTGCGAGCAGTGCAGCTGAAGACAGCATAGTCCAGAGCTGCGCTCACATTTACAACTCTGACTGTGCTGGTTTGGAAGGAGCCCTCGCTCACAGTCTGCTCCTCATACCTACACACACACACACACACACACACACACACACACAGTCCTGAGGCCGGCAGACAGCAGGGATTGTGATGTCCTGCAGATTGCACTAAGTCACCCAATTTCACACATCAAAGAAGCATTAAACAGGTATTTGCATAGTAAAAAGCAAAGGATAAAATGCTCTAAATCTGGATTTTGTGGTGAAAAAGCAGGAAATATCAAAAGAATATATTATATCAAGGTAAAACCTAATCTAATTATGAGGATTCATCAATATGTAACAAAATGCTAAAAGTAGTACCAATGTTAAAAGAGAAAAGAATGGCAAGAAAAGAATTTACAGTAAATCTCTGACCTGTGGTTTGCAAAGTCCATAAGTACACCATTTTTTTCCCAAGAGAATTCGACACGAGGAATACCTTCTGCCCAACACACAATCTCAGCTGTAGTGGTGCCATCCCCTCTACTTGCTACCTTCCGCCATTGGACTCCTTTCTGAATCTCTGGTTTGACTTGACAAGACAAGATGGGCATGGAGGTTATTCATGCAGAAACCAGACACAATACAGAAGCATGTTCCCACAAATAAGTGTCTATGTATGTTCTGTTCCCCTCTGACAGTGACAATAAATACTACAAACTCATACAATAAATACTACAAACTCACATTGAACTATCAGCTGCACATCTACAGTGGCAGGGGGTGCTATGCCATTATTGGCTGTGCATTGGTAAAGACCAGCATGAGCCCGAGTCACATTGTGGATGGTCAGAAGGCCATATTTGTCTTCCTGGGTCTCCTGTCCCACCTCCACCTCCTCTTCTCCCTGTGGAAGACAAAGTGAGGGGGAATAAGCAGCAGACAGCAGCTATCTCTCAAATCACACTCCCTTCCTCCTGTGTTAGGGCTGGAGTAGGAGAGTGGGGGGCTGTGAGCAGGTCATGCAGGTGGACAGTGAGGGAGAGTTGAGCAGGTAACCATCAGGGCTTGAGGGTGGGATGGAAAGGGCGTTGGGGGAACTCTGAGGACAGAGAAATTGAATGCCAAGGGTTGGAGAGCCGGCGGGAAAGAGAAAAGGAGGGGCTGTGCAGGTTGAATGCGGAACAGGCAGTACTGCCACGGGGTGGGTTAGACGGAGAAGGCATCAGTAGATACAGAGACCACGCCACATTGACAAATGTGCCCTTTAGTCACGCAGCAGTAATGAAAGCTATTTTTCTGGATTTGGGCAGTGTGAGGAGCAGGAAGAGGTGGGATGGAAGGATAGTTAGAGCCAGTGAAATATGGTGCATCTATGCATTTAAAAAGGCCTGTGATAAACGGTAAGAATGGATAACAGAAAGTAAGCCAGATAAAGGAAATATAATTCAGGGGATGTTTCTGTGTATGTGTGTGTTGTGTATCCAAGCTCTCACCAGCCATTTCCAAAAGAACATGTCAGATATAATGGGGTTGGCATCTGCCACACATATCAGATCTGCCGTTTCCCCCAGGTTCACTAACACAGGGTCTTTCTCTGCCTTGACACTGGGAGCATCTGAGAGTAAGACAAAGGGACAAGGCTAAGGCAGGACCAAAGGTTAACATGCCAACTTGGGACAAATCATTTGCCAACCTATTAAACAGGAATGCCACATTGCTATAATTACTCTTACACTTGTTCGCCTTTGAACTTGCTCATAACCCTGTCTTAATTGGCCTCCATGTTTCAGATACAATGCATTTAACCTCTCTATATGTTGGAGGATTACAGATGCTTCTGCAACTAAACTGACAATCTGTCATTTGACCCAGAAAGCCCTCCACTGACAGCACATTCCCATATTAGTACAGGCATTATGCAACATGACCTCATACAAATTACAACAGAAACCCTTTTATTTATGTAAATTAGCACATATTGTATTAGCTAGTGCTTCATTTGCATTATTTAACATAAATGTTGAGACAACTTGCAATAATGTATTTTTTTTTTTTAATAATACATTTTCCTATTTCCCTGTATTGTCTCCCATTAACATGGGCTACAATGGGAAATTGGCACCACCAATTTCATTATTTTTCAATCCTTTCCACTACTAGGATCTCTTAGGACTTTTTATATGTTATGGAGTCTTTTATGAGTAATAAACTTTTGTCAGATTTTCTGTTGCAATTTGTAGGGGATTCACCCCTTTTTTTTCACAAAATACTTAAAATAGTGCTAAATGGACTGTAACAGACTGACCAGTTACCCTCTCTTCATTAAGTCCTCTATCTCTCTATCCTGACTGCAGTGCTCTTCTTCTTGTCTTTATTTGCCCAAACCTCAAAAGCTTTTTATACTTCCCATGGGTACCATGTATTTGCAACAATATAGCCATTAGTGCCTACTTGTCTAAACCTATGTTCACACTTGAAGAACAGTGGAGGGAAATACTAGAGAGACGCAGACCTCTGGGTTGGTGGGATCTACCCATGTTGGCCTGCTAACCAAGACCGACGTTGTTAAGTGGGCTACACCACCACCCATAAAAGCTACTAGAATCCTCCATACATAATGAATATCTACAACTGTCAAGCCCAGTCAGTTCAGGACAGCAGAATCCATTAGGCGTGTACCATGGGTTTTACTGAAACAGGCAGACCTACATTTTCAACACTTCCATTATTAAATCATTAGTATCAGGGCAGAGGGCCTGGAGCTCGAAGCTGGGCCTGGGGCAGCAGTGGAGATGCACGGCCTAATGAGTGTGGCATGTGTTGCTGGGTAGGGGCTGAAAGTCAATTGTTAATGTCTGGGTGCGTCAGTATGTGTGGATACACTGATGTATCTGATACTGAGCAAATTTAGACCAGTTCAAAAACATCTAAAAATCCTACAGATTCAAATCCAATACACACACTGGACAAATATACGCAAAAGCAATTCTGCTCATTCTGTATTTAAAGGCTATTCAACAAAGATAAATTACGTGCCAGACTTTTGACCCACAGGTAAACCTGCAAATATGTTAGAATCTGAAAAAAAGATTTGATTATGAATGAATTGCAGGAATTGAACTAACTGGGGAACTTGTATTAATCCCTTACTAATCTAACTTGCTTTCAAAGGTAGCTTTGTATGGGTATTCAGATTCTTACTTTTTGTAAAAACTTAAAATATTTACATTTATTTTGTTTTAATGATTACATACTGCAGAACACTGCCTTCAACATAAATTTAAAAAAAAACTCTAAACATGTGTGTGGCAGCCATGATGCATGTAGGTCCTTACACTGAACGTCAAGCATGACGGAGGTTTGGTTGACACCCTCATCATTTGAACACTTGACTGTGTAAACTCCGGCATTATTCCTCGTCACATTCCTGATTTCCAGTGCGTTGTCATCTGACCAGTTGTAGCGCAGATACCCCACTTTCCAAAAACATAGACACACACACACACACACACACACACACACACACACACACACACACACAAAAACAATGGTAAATTAAGTATTCATTACATGCTCATCAACCATGTGTCCTCTGGCCACTGGTCTCTAAGTGACATCTAATCCTGCATTATTGATTGGCCTGGCTGGATTCCCACATCAAGCCAACAATAGGCTGTGTGAGAGTAACCTCCTGTACCACAGCAGTCAAAATGTAATAGGTGTGTTTCCACATTAATGATACAGTCATTTTCATGGTGTATGATGGAGCTAACAAAGTTAACAGAGAAAGAGAGTGGGTGCAGCAGGGCCCTGATGACACAGGCCTGGAGGAGAAGCCAGGTTTAGAACCGTTGTGTTGTATTCAGGGAGACAGCAAACCTCATTTAGACTGCATACATTAGAGCCATAATGAGAATCACATTTGGCAGAGTCCCATGCTGGCTAACCTGCCATGTTTTATTCAGACCCTGAATGGCAGAGCTGAGTGCTTACTTGCTGGCTCAGCTCAACTAGGACCTGGTTTATAGAGCCATCACACAGCTCTGGATCACCTTTGACCAGCTTCTCCCTGCGGTGCAGCCAAATGCAGGAGACCTCTTCTGGGTTAGCTGAGACCAGCAGTGGGATGGTTGCTATGTCGTCCTCCACCACCTGAACCTTTGTTGGCTGCTCTGGGCTAAACTCTGGTGGGTCTGACACAGAAACCACACAGAAATTCAGCTACAGTAAGTTGGATTTACAGCAAAAATACACAAGCAGAGGCCTGTAGACATATTCTGGCACACAGAATGACAAGAACCAGCAAATAACACAAAGTCACACCAAACATGTTATGCATGAAAGCAGAAAGAGACACTAATGAGAGTCAAACCAGTAGAAAGTCGACATCCCACAAAATGTTCCAGATCTAACCAACTTCACATGCTTAGACTACGGGGGAGTAAGGCAAAGCGGGAGGGAGAGGGACATGCATTGAAACGACGAGTGACAGTACTGTTGTCCAACTGCAGCTCTGCACAAACACATAGTGACATTCCTTCATGCTCTTACACAGTATCAAGCTTTGAAGCAGCGGCTGGCTGCTGCCCGTGAAATGGCATCAAAGACAAACATGGCCATGCAGCAAAGCAAATGCACAATTAGGACACACTGCCGCCAAAGCTCAACAGACCCACAAATCGCAACAAAGATTTTCAGTAAACAAAAAGCACACTCATACTATACACTTACATTTCTGTGCAAAAGTACAGCAGTAAAGCAGCTTACACCATCATAGATCATCAATACGCATTGTTTAGGATTCATGCAAACCATATCTCTTGGCCAATCCCCAAGCAGAAAGAGGGCAACAAACAAATCAAGAAAAAATAAATAAATAAATGATTCACCCTTGACTTACAAAGCACATTGAGTTTAAAGAATGTATTAGCCCCCTCCGCTAGCACAGGACTGTAGGCCTGGCAAATGACCCTCTGGTTGTGATGCTGTGAACTCAGATTCAGGGATAGAGAACTGTGCACTGACACACCACCAAACTGAGCCGTCTTGGGTGGCTGCTCCACTCCCTGAAAACTAGATTGTATTCAGCAAATCGAATCAACAGGGGCAAGTTCAACATGAATATTGTCACATGTAACAGGATAAAAACAACAATCATTAGCCAAATTATTTTACAAAAAATTGTTCTATAATCTATCAAGATACGTCATTGTCTGCTGTAGGCCTTCCCACCCACTGCCTTGCCAAACCTGAGTGCACCCACGCTCCAGGAGATTCTGGCCTTAGGGTTACTGCTTCCAGACTGGCACTCCAGAGTAAGCATCTGACCCCGACGTAGCTCCTCCTGTTTGGTTGAGATCTTCATACTTATTGCTGTAACTGGAGAGCCATGGACACACAATCTTAACTTGCTGACACTATCAACATGAAGAGTACAAATGATGTGGCTGAAAGGCTGTGTGAATCGGTTAATACCAAATCAATGTATGTGATATAGTGCTTTTCGCTCAGCTGTGTTAGAGCTCCAGTCTAACTCACAGTTAACCATGAGCTTAGTGTGGGCAGAGATTGTCTTCTTTGCTTTATTTGTGGCATCACAGCGATAGGTGGCCATGTTGTCACTGGCCGTCAGGACCAGGACCAGTTCTCGAGCCACACCACGATCAAAGGATGTCTGTTTCAGTGCATCGGACAAAGCCTTTCCATTCTAAAACAGGAAGGAAAGATATTACACAGAGGAATGTGTAAGTACTCAAGACATACAGACAGAAATGTTTACGGTACACACTAACCTTGAACCAAGTCAGAGTCCCAGGGGGATTCCCTCCAGTGGAGAAGCAGATGAGACGGACTGTGGTCCCTGATCGGAGGGGGACATCTTGAGGGGGAGTATCGAGCCACACCTTTAGAGGTGGGTCTGTGGTTAAAAAAATAAATAAATATATATATATATATATATATATATATATATATATATATATATATAAAACAAGAGTTTGAAATTTTGCAGAAGACAGTTGGTAATACTGGATTAGTTTGTATTTTTGTATTTTATTAACCTTTACTGGAAGTCAATATACAATATACAATATTTTCAATTTGAAAATCTGTACAGAAAACATTTCCTCCAAGTCAAATATCACAAAGCAGGCCTGGAAAAAAGTTGCACATTCTGTATTAAGAATTCTGTATTTGTCAAGAGCTATATTTATTTATTTTTTCTTTATACATTTCTTGACACTCAGAGTTGTAATTATAATTGACTCGTCCTCAACCACAATGGATGTGTTTTTGATAAGAAGTACTACCGAATCAAAATTTTATTTTCCTTGGGGATTTATGCTATTTATGTTTACTAAAGTAGAACAATTTAAAGACTTAAGCTTACTTACAATAGACATTGAGTATGGAGGTCTGTGACTTGGAGAAGTGTGTGCCCTTGTTGAAAGCCTCACAAGTGAGTTTCAGCCCATCATCCTCCCTGGAGACCATGTGGGTCATGTTGGATATGGTTATCATCCCACCATTGTCTCCCTGCAGACACAAGGCACACATGACAGTTCAGTCGGGGGACAGAAAGCCTTGGTCTCTGGCATTCTCAGTCTTAGGTGAGAGAGAGGGGAACAAATCAGGGGGAAAAACAACCTGCACTGGTTTGTCTTGGTGAAAACAGATGGCAAATTAGCTGCTGTAATGACTGATGTGGTGCATGGTCTGTAATAAATAAGCATATTCATCTGACTCTCCTGCTTTGCACACTGTTATCAATTGAGCAAAGCATCATTTTGCACCTGCCTGATAGTGGTCATGCCTGTGCAGCACATCTGGTTATTAAAACCATTATTGTGGTGATTACTGTAAAAGCCATAGTCAGAAAGACTAACAAAGACCCTGGACAGGAGCGTCAGTCTTCATTAACCTCACACTGTTTCAGATGCATTAAGGCTCACACACAGCACGCTGAGTGCCTTGTGTAAGATCAAATGAAAATGCTGCTGCCAGATGAATAAAGAGCTTGTTTAATAATACTCATCTTCTGTGTCAGCTTTTATTCACTTTGATCTTATTAAAATACACAAAAGAGGAGAACAGCAGCAGAATACTCTTTGGAATCGGCAGCTGATTCATCTGCAAAGCTGCAGCAGGTCTATTGAGACACGCTGCTCATGGTCATACCTTTTCCTTTCATCTGTAAAGGTTCACGAGGTCACATTTCATTTTGAAGATTCTTTTTATTAAATGGGAGGCCTTTTAAAAGTTTTTTGTTGGTACCCTAAAAGCAAGCTTGACTGAAGGACAATGCTTCTGCACTTTATCTTTTGTGCCTGTTGCCTTGTGTTCACAAAAGAAGAAACAAAAACATACACTTTTTCAGCATTCTCTTTAAACTGGCCAGCATGATCACCAATTATAAGTCTGAATATGTCTGAACATTCAGAATCAGAGTCTGGTTTATTGCCAAGCAGGTTTTCAAATACAAAGACTTTGCTTTGGAATTATGGTGCATAGACAAGCAACACACATTACATTTCATTTAGCAGACGTTTTTATCTAAAGTGACTTACTATTGCTATACCGCAAATGTGTCAGAGGGTTGCAACTAGGGGTTAAGTGTCGTGCTCAGGGACACATTGATATATCACAGTGGGAATCAAACCCAGGTCTCCCACACCAAAGGCACATGTCATGTCAACTGCGCCATCACCACACATAAGAAAAACAATACAAAAAGAAATCCTATTTAACATTTCAAAATATGTACAATGTAATAATGTATCAAAAGTTATACATTATATTATATATACATATATTCTAGGGCAGAGGTCCCCCCATATATGTGTCCCTTGGAATACTTTACACTTCTATAGTGTTAGTTATGTTATGTGGAAGAAAAACACAAATAATCAACAAAGAGATATGTAATACATTAAAAAGGAACTTAGACATTATATTATACTATATATACACACACACACAGGTTTTCAGATTCTAAGATAAAATCTTATTCATTGAACTATAAAGTTTTGTATCACAAAAATATATTCTAATTCTTACGTTATAATAAATTATATGAATCTGAAAACCTTTCATGGACCCACTGGCAGAATGCCATGGACCCCACTTTGAGAATCACTGTTTTAGGGGATGGGCAAAGGTTCATAGTATTAAAAATAAAAAGAACAATGGACTAAGAGCAATGTACAGAGACAATAGTCCAAAAAGATGCAAGAGAACTTCCTCAAACTCAATTTCAATAACTTTCAAATCCTCATCATTGGTCCAAGCTCCCTCACTCGCTCCACCCCAACCATCTCACTCAACATAGACGGCTCCATCGTCATCTCTCCACCCGGGTCCGCAACCTCAGAATTAACCTCGACCCCACCCCTCCTGTTCCTACCCCACCTTAACCAGGTTACAAAATCTACCTTCTGCCTTTTTATTGAGGCGGAAACCTCAATAACATTGCCCACCTCCAGCCCTCCCTGTCTTCTGCCGCTGCTGAAACATTTATCCATGCCCTCATAACCAACAAGATCCTCAATAAACTCCAATATATCCAACACTCACTGTCACACACTGCAATGACCAAATCACTGCTGTCCTTCAAGACCTCCACTGGCTCTCAGTTAAACGGCCTCCACAAACACTTCCTAGAGGCCAGCATCCTGCCTATCTTTAAAATAGCCCTGAAAATTCACCTATTTTAACTGGATTGGCACAGCCCCCCCAGCTAGCCGAGGCTCATCACATTATTTTTTTGTTTTCTTTATGATCTTTTATTCTGCCACTTTGAGTACCTTGAAAATCACTTTATAAACTTGATGTACTATTATTATTATTATTACAGACAGATGGGAAGAAGTTAATGTAATGAGTAGTGACTATGGAGGAAGGGGGGGATGTGATTGTTCTGCATCGTTTTTGTCTACATGCTTAAACCGATAGATTTAAACCTTGTGCTAATTGTGTGCTGTGTAGTCCCACCTCTTTGATAGTTACAACACTGCTGTTGAGCTCCTTGTAGCCCAGCCACCAGCGGATCTGAACAGGCGGATTACTGGAGGTGGTGTAGCAGTTCAGAACCAAGTCCTGCCCCTCGATGGTTGTAAACTCACCCAACAGTGTCACCTCTTCAGGCTCAACTGTTGTACAAACATATAGTTGGACAAACATACAAAGACAAGTCAGGAAAAATATCCATTTTATTCGATTTGGCCTATGAATAGTACATTCAACAGCTACCTATTCTGATCACAGTAGCAGCGCAACTATTTTTGGATGTGAAACACAGCTGTATCAAGGTTGAGAAGGGAAATCACTTTGAGTGGCAACTTGTTTTCTCAGGAGGTTTTCAATGTGGTTTTTTAAAGTCTGCTTCCTTTTAACCAGAGGGGGAGACGGGGTACAATCGCTGCAGGCAAAGTGATGCAGCAGCATAAAGCCTTCGGGGGAATACAATGACTGGGGACTGAGCCGGCAGACATGGGGAAGGAGGGGTCATGTATGTAAATCTTTATACGTATTAGTGTCTTTCCCACATAGAACACATAATGGGATGCATTTGTGCATAACACACATTTATGCATACCACACACAAAGACTATTAAGCAGCTGCCATGAGGTAAAAGAGGCATATTCATATTACACCAGTGAGACATATTCTGTGCCCTCCAGCTTCTGCCAGTGCCTAGAGCGCAGTCAGCAGCTCATTTTCAACATCCCTGAATGGATGACTGTGAGGCATGGCACCAGGGTCTGTTGGTGGCTTTGAGACAAAAGGAGTGGCACTGGAATAACTTCAGCCACCTTTATATAGCATGAGGTTTCTGCAAGGACCCATCTTAATTCAAAGCATAAACAGGTGCACCAATCACCCGGCGTTTAAAGCTCTGACATACATTGTCTGGCTCTGTAGTGGAAATCAGGCTAGGCTGCTGAATATTAATTCTGTATTTGTTTTATTGTTGCTGAAACAAACATTTTATATTCAGAGAGAAAAGTATAATCTATTAACCATTGGCGTTGCCATCGCACAAAGTGTAGGCTTTACTGCCTCAGGATTGTGCATTGAAGCAATTCAGCTTAATTAGCGTAGCAGCTATGAAAGAGCATGCAGTGATACTAATCTGGAGGCAGTCAGGAATATGGGCTGCAGCCATAATAACCATTAGTTTCATTAATGTATTAACATTAGAATTTATGCTGGGACAGCAAAATAATTGGTTTTGGAGGTAAAACTATTATATTCTTCCGCCTCATGCCCATATCCTAAAAATCCATTACTTAGTGTAGGTGTGTGTGTTCCAGAGCTGTGCACTATATTCAGCATAATCTTCACTCCTTCACTCACAGAGCACAGTGATTTTGCGGCTGACAGACAGAGGTGACAGGGACACCAGATTGACGCTCTCACAGCACAGCACTGCCTGATTATCTGCGGGGGTGATCTTCAGGTAGAGGATACTGATGGACTTCTGTGCCACAACGTCCTTTTTCCAAGTTGTGGACAGAACTTCTTTATTCTGACAGACAGATGAACACATACAAATCAAAAAAGTTAACATCAAGAGAATATGTGTGAATAATTGCAAGGCTCCATATTGTGCATGAAATAGAACAGCAGTAGCCAGCAGAATAACAGAAGCCACTAACTTTGGGATACTTAGCCTGAGAGTTGTTGAACTAAAATAGCTCATTTTGCCAGAATGACAGTGTGTTACAAAGCCTCCTTAACAGATGGTGCCAAAGATTTACCTTGGTCCAGTGGAGAGTGGCTAGGGGGTTTCCACCATGAGACACACACTCCAACACGAGCATTCTCCCCTCTTTGACTTCCTCTCTCTCCAGACCTACAATAACTGGAGGCTGAGGAGGGACTGCGCGGAAACAAGAGACAAAAATAAAAATGGATTTGACAGATGCAAACGGCATAGAGGGCAAAAGAAATTGAAATAGAAAAAGGAAAGAGAAGGGATGTAGTAACTTGGGAAACAGGTATGGAATGACTATCAATAGGATAACATGAAAAAGAAACTGCAATGCGATGAAAACACTCTTGGCAATTGAGTATGGAGCACTCCTCTTTGTTGAGACAAGGCCAATAAATTGGGCACATTTAACATGACTGCGGGATAAGAGGTCCAGATCTGATGAAAGCATTATGTATTAAGGGAGCAGTGAGCTGGATCCAGTCCATAAAGCAAAATAACCGATGTTCAAACAGTAATAAGGCAACGTGAAATATGAATAAATTACAGCCCCCTTGAATAAAATATACATAGTAAATAGAGAAGGACGGGCCTTTGTTATTGCTGCAATCAGTTTCAGAGGGCAGTCTGTAGACCCCGGGCCAGTGTGACAAATTGCTACCTTGCTAATAATCTGGCTGGCTGAAAATGGCCACCGTGCTGGCTTTGATGGGCTGGCATGCTGAGTAAGACTGCAGTGGTGGTCCCAAGTTCTGCAACATTAGCACTTAGCACAAAGCCCATGTTGTTTAATACAGAGCAGAAAGACCGAGAGGAAGGGAGGAGTGCTCACACTTATTGGGGTTTGTTAAAACAGCAGCAGCGGCTTCTAATGTGGAGGAGTATAGATAGAGACAACATTAAGGTGTCTAGTCAGTCTGTGGATAATACGGCAGTTGAGCTGGAGGGAGCGCTTGCTGCTGAATGTGTCAGCAGCTTTGCTCCACTTTAATCAACAACATGATTTAGGCCTGGGAGAAGCAGGTGGTTAGACTCTCAGGCCTTAACAATCAATTACTTCAACTGACCAACAGAGTAGAAAACACTAAACCAACTGTAGTAAACAGTAGCTGCGGTGGCACACTGTTTAAGGATTCAGCAAACATTAGCTCTCCCTGTTGCCTTGCCAAATAAGAGGAAAAAGAAATGAGAGCCAGAGACAGCATGTGTGGCAACTCACCTTTGTGTGCTAAAGAAACAATTTTATTATACAATATCATGCAGGTTGTGATACAAACCTGAAGGAAAAATCAACAAAAACTCCTCCCAAACTGCCTCAGTGTAATTTTGATTTGAGCTGATGAGCACAAATGTAGCTGGGATAATTATGTAGGTTTCATTATTGTTAGCTGTGGTGGCCTTAGCTTTACCATATTAGTTACTATAATGTTAAACAATTCAGTACTTGAAGCCTTGCTGATATAATTTATCTCAGTTGGTCTAATAAAGGGTTGGTGTGTTTTGGTTCACATTGGGGAAATAAGACTAAGGGTGTAGATAATTTCAGGATTACTGAATAAAACAGTAAATCTAAACTAAACTAATTCAAATTTATTACACTGCTGTGGACACTATACTATGGTTTTGCAGTAAGAGAACAGCCTAGAACTCCTGCTTTGGTCATATCAATCTCAGCCCACCAGGGGCAGCCTTGTGAGCTGAAGGCAGTCACACCGGTGTTATCTTGAAGTAGGTGTGAGTTTGCCTTCAGGTCGCATGTTTCTCCTGGACCACTAACACAGACTGAGTGCACAAGGCCGGATACCTTTGGGCCTCCCTGAGGTTGGGTTCCTGTGTGGTTGAGTGTGTTTGTACACAAGGATGTTTTTCTTTTTTGGGGGGGGGGTGTTGACTGTCAGTTTACAGAAAGGTTGAGACACTCACATTGCACGCTCATGGTCATTGTTGTCGCCACGGCCCGGATAAGGGCGGGATTCTTGGCATGACATGCCAGCTGCCTCCCGTTGTCAGAGCTCAGAGCGGTGACTCTTTGGGAGGTAACAGAAAGACAAAATGAGAAGGATAAAAGACTTGACCCAAACATAAACACATGGAAACACGTACAGTTTATGTATATGTACTTCTTTTTGTAGGAAAACGCCTCCTGACAGTAAGCAGCATTTTTACTGTTGTTGTATAGTAGCTGATGGAGGTGAATCTTGTTTTCACTACTTTATACACAGTTTGGTAGTTTATTCCAGTGGTTCCCAATCTAGGAGTCACATGAAAAGTGGGAGGGGTCATTTTTCTAGCTTTTTCTCGAGTCTTTGATTTTTTTTGAAATATTGCATAGTTTGGGAGAAAAAAAGTTATTTAAATTAACCATCTCAGGAGTTTAAAGGGGGAACCTCTGTTTGGTGGAAGTGCTAAAAGTCAGACTTTTGAAACAACATTTTTATAAGGTATAACAACCTTAAAAAGTTGGGAACCACTTGCAATGTGTTTTATAATGTATCTTAATTTGAAAAGTAACTAGTAACCATAGCTGTCAGATAATGCAGTGGAGTAAAAAATACAATATAATCCTGTTAAATGTAGTTAAGTAGTTGTTATTTGCATGAAATGAAAATACTCAAGTAAAGTACAAGCGCCTCAAAATTGTACTTATGTGTAAATGTAATGTCATGTAAATGAACAACACAGTAGTCAGCAACTTTCCACCACAAAATGCACTTGGTGATGTACATTGAAAGATACACTAGTCCCTTCAATGCAGTGGATTTATTCTGAGCTTAGTTTACTTTCTTAGTTTATGTCTTCTATATATCAAATTACAGTACAATTCAACCCTAACATGGCCCACTGCTGCATACTCTCAGTGCGAATATGAGGAATAAGCATCAATATTACTTAAGACCTAAGCTGTTCTGCAATAGAGCCGAACAATGTTGCAGCTCCTCAGTACCAATGTTATCTCATGATATGACAAGCGGTTATTATCTTTCACACAGAGGAGACAAGCAGGATTAAAGTAATCTATGGCCCTTTTTAATGTATAGGCACCTGGCTACTGGGGAGGATCGGATCTGTCTCGCTGCCGGAATGTAATTTTGTGCATTTGACAGAAGCTAATTCAATCGCACGGTGCCACAACAGTTCGCTGTGTGCAGAAATTCATTCATTGCACTCAATAAGAAAGAGGGAGAAAATAAGAGCGGGGTGAAAACAAGGGAAGTCTGGCAGGTGGGAAAGCACATACGTTACTTCAGAATGCGTGTTCAGGAGCTTATCCTTTGAGCCAGACATGTTAAAAGACTCTACACCTGTCAGCTCGACTCCATCTAAAAGACACAATGGGAGGGGGGAGGAACACAAAAGGGAAAATGTTATGTGTAAATTTTCAGTGTTATTCTCACATTAAAGTAATTAGCATACCACTGTCTCAACCGATCTTAGAATTGAAATCAAATCAAATCAGTGTTTACAATATGACGAACATAATTACATTTTACTGAACACAATATTCTGTAGACGCATTCACACCAAGGAAAAACAGAAAATGTTGTAAACAACTAATAACTTGTGATACATTCACTGTACATGCATTTGTAAAAGTCAATGGGAATTGGCTGGCAGGCTATTTCCTCCCACACAGATTTTGCTCTTTTCAACTCTGCCGTTCGAAGACTATGAAATAAGAGATCTTTACTGAACTTGAGCTTTTACTTTGCAATGTTTTTACGTTTTAATATTCAGGTTGCGACCTATCAAGTTCTCAAAATGTAGATTATCGGAAAGGCTGTTGCGCTTTTGTCCAACCCGTCAAGCTGACCATTTCTGTCACATTTAGTGCAGGTGAAAGGGGGGGACTCACCTTTATAAAGTGTGATTTTAGCCATGGGCTTTGCATCAGGGGCAATACAGGTGACAACGTATTTCTTCCCTGCCGTCCAAGGTGTTGCCATGTCCACTTCAAAGTATGGCTTGGAAGGAGGAACTGAATGAGAGACAACAACAGCTCACATTTCATGTTTATCACATCATTAACCTCAGTCATCACACTAATCTTTGGTTAGAGGAAGCTGGCGCTATCACAAATATTAACTTATGCAATGATATAAAAACACTCGCAACATTTGGGAGTGACTAGAATGTCACACTGTCAGCTTTTGAGTGATTTACTACAGCGAGGTTTAATGTTCTGTTGAGTTTGAATACAAATTGTGGACAAGAAAAGAATACAGAGATGACAGTTCAACAGTGATGAACTGCTAATCTATCATAGCAAACACCAAACATTTCTCTTCTCAGATCACCCACAAGCTAAATATGTACTTTCTGGACTGATTAAAGCAGGCTTCACTTCTCCACTGTTCTACTCTACACTCCTTTTATCTGACCATAAATAAGAATCCCAGAAAAAAAACATAGCTTTTAACACAAGGGACCGGAAATTGTTTGGCAGTAAATTGAAAAATCTGTCACCAACTAACCTTCAAAGGGATTTCTGGAGATCGGTGAGCCACTCTTTACCAAGACTATCAGTTCAATCATGCACACACACACACACACACACACTTTAGAAACCTGTTTATATATTGTGATAGCTTTTAGCAAGTGGGGGAGCCTGTAGAATGACAAACTATGGTTACTGTTAAAGTTGTTTTTCTTTCATCAGAGATCAAGTGCAAAGGCTGCATGGGTTCAGAGAACAGGGAGTAGGAAAGTACAGGAAGGATACGTACATGTGTGTGTGTGTGTGTGTGTGTGTGTGTGTGTGTGTGTGTGTGAGAGAGAGACATGAAAGACTGGCAAAGGTGTAAAGAGATATGGCAAGAATGAAAAGTGAGTGTAAGACAGTGTGAGAGCTGCAGAAGGGAGCAGGGGCACAAAGATAGCTGCTGCTGAATTTGGAGATAAAGACGCTGCTAATGTGCAGGTTAACAGCTGGACCACAACAGCAACCAAACCAGCCTGCCATCAAGCTCCACTCCATCACTTTGGCACACAAAATCAATTCCTTGGCCACTAGGAGGAGCTGTTGCTGTGTGTAGAGTCGCCCATTGGCTCCAGTCTGCTATTGAGACAGATGAGATGTGGCTGCAGCTTCAAACTGATTTAAAAGAAGCAATTGAATCTGTGTGGACTGTGATGGGTTACCCAGAGCACTGCAGAGGCGCACGCTGCAATAATGAGATGCATTTGTTTGTTCCCCTCCTCCCTTCCTCTTCCCTGAGAAGATGACTGGGCCATGCATCTATTGACAGCCCCTGCACTCTCAATCTACTCAGGGCCGCACAATTCAACATAGGCGCATCACTTGTTGTGCTCAAGGAGCGTCTGGCAGCCTAACAAATCCTAAAATAAGAATAATGATATGTTCGCAAATGAGGCAGGCAGGTATCTAATTTTTTCCACGCTCAGTCATGCTGGCCCGGTCTTTATTTCTCATTCACTCCATCATCCCGCTCTAGCAGCCCAATTCACCCTCCCCCACTCCCCCCGCCACTATCCTTCTTGACCACTGCATTTAAACTGCAGAAGTGTGGGGGAAGGTGTGTTCCACATGAGAATTAAAGTCTGCCATCCATCACATTTGCAAATAATGTGACCCAATCAGCCCAGTCAGGATGAACATTTGTACAAATGTAATAGCACATGTGGACAACAACAAAACACACTCTATTCAATTTACTAGACATGCACTCAGAGCAAAGAACAGACAGCAAACAAGCTGTTCTCTTAATTAACTATTTCTGCCCCTTCTTTGTCTACCTTCCTGTCAGCGTGTATTTTTTTTTTATTCTCTTACTCTATTTCTAGCCCTATCTCTCTTATTAAAGTATATGAACACAATATTAGATAGATTGATAGAAACAGGGAGCTGCAAAATTTGATTTATTAGACAAATACAGACGGATGGCAGATAAGAAGCAGATTAGCAGACACATCAATATGCATATCCACCTTTCTCTCTCATTCACATACAGATGCACCACACTCTCTTCCCTCCTTTGCACACAAACACCCAAAGATAAACTCAAGTCTACAGTGCACGCAGATTAGCATGCACAAACACACTGACACAAGTGAGCTAGTGTGCAGACAAGCTACATTCATCTCACTTCAATCTAAAAACATGCGCCAGTGTGTGCACAGTCTAACATGCATTACAATGCTGATTCTCCAGAACATTTTTGGAGAACGCCCAGAGGATAAAACAGTCTCTATTTTTTGACCAGATCAGACTTCTCAATACCACACAGACGCAAATAACCGGTTTCATCTCTGGAAGATAAAGATTGGCTACACACAACCATGGACAAGGATATATTCTCTCTCTCTCTCTCTCTCACACACACACACCTGTTCTGGGGGAGAAGTGAGAAGCAGCCCCATCTCTCCTCGCCCACAGTCACACCACTTCTTCCTGACACACTACTTTTGTCTCTCTTAGTTTTTGTTTTGGGACCATTACATAAGAGTTACATTTGTCCACATCCATGACCATTTACAGAATATATTTCACACACACATATAAGGATGGAAAATCTACCTTACTGATAGATTTAAAAAAGAGGAGGCATAATATTTCATTCATCTTTTTAGTGTTTCATTTGACTATTTAGCAGAGCCTCCTTTGCAAATTGAAAAGCCCCTGACACCGTAACATCACTCTGGCACTGTACTATGCACACTGTCACACCAGTGTATAACCCACTGTCCTCTGATGGGGTTATATCTTGGGCAACTGTCAAAACTTTTCAAGAACGAAGATGAATAAAGTCACCATGTTCTACGTTGCTTCTGCCCCCATTCATAAGTTGTTCCATTATTCATAACTGGGAATCATAAAATGAAGGCTCATTATATACTCTTCAAGTGATAAACTCATTAGCTACCGCAAAAACCTCACCATAGCCCTGGTTCCTAAAATGTCCTCTAACCTCCAACCAACACTGATAATAAGCTTACACACATGGGCACGCTCACTTATATACACATATCTCTGTAAGACCCAACTATGGCAACTGAATGAGTAATACAGTCTAAAACCAGAACACATCAAATAAATGTTTTGAATATTAGCAAGTGGCATATGTACAGACATGCAATGCAGTGAGGGAGAGAGTTGTTCATTAATAGGATTAAATGCTAAGGCTAATGGTATAAACCGAGACACAGGATGTGTCAGGTATGTGACAGGCACAGTACAGGGTAAGTTTTAGAAGAGGAGGGGGTTTTAGTGGAGGGGGTAGAGGTTGTTATTGTCATGGATTACTCACTACCACTTGATCTGCCTATTGCAGTAATCCCCTATCTGAGCTCCGCAGGAAGGCAAAAACACACAGGAGTTATGTTGCACCAATGAAAACGTCTTGAAAACATCCCTTTGTAAGCTCATGGATGGGGCTTATTGACATTTTTGCCTCCGTCCCTGCTATTCACTGCCTGTAGCAATCCATCTTGAATTAGCCAGTCATGATAGCACTCTCTCTGACCCAAGAATCCAATTATACGACCAGCAATCTCAGTTTTGTTTTTGCATTCCTCCCCTCTCCCCCACTGTATCTCCTCCTAAAGAGTTTATAGTGTTTTGATTTGATGCAGGGCTTGATGGGATATGACCATGGTTGACTGGCCAGGGGTGTGGGGCCTTGGGAGCTGTAGTTCAGTGATGGAGAAGTCCGTGGGGAACTCGTCAGAGACAGTGCTCTTCAAAAGGGTGCAGTTTCCAGTCCCAGTTCAGCACTAACAGGAGATTGAATTCATCAGCTCATTATGAAGCCCCAGATTAGTCACATATTTTGAATCAGTTGAGTTGGTGTGGTGGAACAAATGACCCTTGAGGACCCAGGCTGCAGAGTGCTGTTTAAGTCAGTAGCTTCACTCTTTGCCCTTTGCAACAGCGCAGCTGCAACTGTCCATCTTAAACAGTCAACAGCTGGAAAGTGTTCTCAAGACACTGAACAAAAAAAAAGCTGAGATTTAGTCTGGCAGCAGGAGGTTTCAGTCACGGTAAATATGACTACCAGTGATCCTTGATGCAACACAAACATAATTCCCACACATTTTGACCTTTTTGACAAAGCAGAGAGCAATTGTGTTGACTTTGTGTATGTGGGCGCACATGCAATGGGCATCTCAGAGGTGATACATGTGGGAGTTAAGCCTGCTGTGGCTGCAAGTGTAGGCATGCTGTAGGACATAAGACTGTTGCAGTGTAGAGCAGAACGTAGCCATTCAAAGGAGACGTCTAAGGCCTATGCCTCTTCCTATCCCACACCCCCCGCCAACCCTCCTACTGGCCCATTGATGTCAGAAAAACCTGCTTTCTTCCCAGAGGAGAGTGAGGCCACTAGAATCACCACGGCAACCCCTCCTATGAAAGAACACCTCTCCATGGTCACCAACGAGAAAGCCGGAAAGCAAGGGAGAGAGGGAGAAATATAGCAGAATGGGGAGGGGGGATGTAAGCAAATGAACTGCGCCTGGAGAAGAAAGCTTCTTTTAGAATCCTTTCCCTGCCACATATGGGCTTGCTCCCACAAGCATGAGGTAGAGAGAGAGAGAGAGAGAGCGCGAGATCGGTTGTAATAGTGTGGCAACAGGTGGTCTTAATGTAGTCGCACAATTACATCTATTCCAGCCCTTGTCTGAGTAGGAACTTTTCAATCACTGGTTATAATTTATTCCTGTGAGACGGAGAGACATGGATCGCCCTGAGGCTTGCCAGGGAATCCGGTCTGTTCTGATATTTTATATTGCTGAAGAATATAAAATATCTGCATGGTGAAAGCTATAGACCTATTGGAACATGTAGGGATGGCATAGTGCTTGTTAAAGAAGAATTAAATACCACAAAAAGTTGAAAAAATGTTACTACTGTACTGTACCAAGGTCACTTTAAATGTAGTCTCTACATTTAAGTGTGAAATCGCTTCAAATTCCTTATCTAAAGCAAATTAAAGCTTTTTTTATCAAAATAAATTAATGAATATTTAACAGCTCTTTGTATGCTAATTAACGGTCAGGAGGTTATGTATGTCACTAGAATACTGAGGATGCTCACTGTGCCTTATTACAAACATCATTTTGTTACTCTGACAAAGAAAATACACGTTTATAAGCCCCCACATGCCCTCTGTTCACACTCTCCATGGTTATGCTCACTTAGCATGTTGACCCAGACTGTACTGGAAATTATTGCTCGACTGCTCTCAGATCGGCCCACTTGACATTCATAGGAGGCGTCATCTTCCAGTTGGGCCTTCTCAATCTGAAGGTGATACTGCCCTGGAAACGAAAGAGAGATAAATTACACATTATGTTGTGATAAGGATGTGCTCACTGAAACCATGAGAATAATTGCAAAGATAGAAAAAAAGAAAAGCTCTTTTAGTTTTCTTCTCAACTCTCTACTGAATATAATGCTGGCTGTTCAGAGTTGTTGCATATATATCGATAAGTACCTCCTGCAGGCCCTATTTCTTCTCTGTTGATTTCAGAGTGTCTAAATTTCAAGCAATTTTCAACATGGGAAATGGGAAAATACAATGACAGACTGGCATTTCAATTCAATACAATAATATACTCTACAACTTAGCGACATTTGGGTGTTTGATTATAAATAGACTATTTTTGTATTTCTGTAAAATTGAAACATCTCACTTGCTGAGAACCTACTGCTGCATGCGTTCCATTGACATGCAAGTAGTTGTCTATACTCATAGCAGACGCATTTGGTTTTAGAATGACTTTCCAGCATGGTAAATGAAATCCTATCCTAGATTCACAATGCCAACTGAAGAAACTGCTAGGCAAAGTCCTTCTCCCTGTATCTTTCTTCTGATAGTCTGGCATGCCAGCAGGGCTTGATTTGTTTGATGCATTGCCATAACCTGTGGGGATTAGATGATGTTCAGTGTTGGTTTTTCAGCTCCTCATTCTCTGGCTCACAGCCTACTAACGTGCAAAATAGTATCTTGGTCTGACAACCACACAAGCCTAAAAATGCATGCGTCAAGTAAGCTGGCAAGATAATTAACACCAACCAGAAGCAATTTTAACATCTAAGTTATCATTGACTGCAGAGAGAGAGATACATTAAAGTTATTAATCATATTCATATCTTTCCTGGAATTACTCACAAATAGTACAATCAAGTTGCAGAGGGTGTGTATTTACGGTAGCAGAGATGGCGGATGGCTGGAACACGATTAGCCATTTTGTCCATTACTCTGTATTTATTTCAGCTAGGGCCTTCACAATAATGGGATACAGAACATCTACATGGCCATAAAGTAATCAGCAGAGTATATTCTCCCCTCTGCAAATCTGCATTTGTGCATTGGCCCTTAAGATGGAAACGAAGTGTTATTTTATTGAATGAAAAACAAACAAGGGTTAATTGCTTATCTTAATTTGGAGAACCTGTTTGCATCATTCATACAGTTGAGTACATAGAATATAGTCTCTCTCACTTGCTTGTCTTGTAATTCTAAATTCTGGTAGTATGTTACAGAAGATATACAACAATACACACAAAAGAACACAATGTGACAGCTGTGAAGCAGCTGAAGGGTCTTAATTAAATGTTTTCTTGTGCTGTTAAGTACTGCTACTTAGGTGAAAAGCATATTTCTACATGTTTACACCTACAACATTTATAAAACTTGATTAAACAATTTCATTTGCCAAGATGTTCTAGTGTTGCCAACATGCCATAAACATCTCAATATTCATATGTGACTATGGTTTACCACTTTATAAATGCTTGAAATTAGATAATTGATATTATTTAAGAAAAATATGCAACACTTGCAGTACATTCATGTGAACTGAAGTTGCACCTTGTGGACCAATCATTGAAAGTAAATTAAGAAAAACCTCAATACTTTGGTGTTTTGGCTTCAACAACCGGTTTTATCTGTTGTTCTGTGTGATTGTCTTTACAGTGCAACTTGCACAGCAAATCCTAAATCTAGGCTTGTGTGTTCATACACATTTACTTTATTGCTTCCGCTTGCAGAAACTAAGGGTGCTACATTTACTGTAAGTATATGTAGAAATCAACGTGGACCTCTCCTGTTTTTTGTGAATGTTTGATTTCAGGCTTTTTTAAGCATCAATAAACATCACTGATGGTGACAATCAGTGAAAATGGGTAGCATATCAAGTGCAGTCAAGTGCCATTTTAAATGATTTTGATCTTTTTCTGTGCAGTGTAAAGTGATTGCATACATCAGTCTGCAGTTTCTTTTCCTGGTAAAGTGTACCTGCACTGATGGGTAGTTTATTCATGAGTGTGTCTTAAAGTGTTGGACAGCTTGTGTGTGTTTGTGGTCTTTGTGTCATGTGTATATATATTTACTTTGTTGTTGAGGTAAAAAAGAGGCAAGACTGTTTTTTTCTAATGCTATACCTGCTGTAATACTTACTGGAATTTGCTCACTGACAATTAGCTGAAAAACAACATTTTAGCATTGCATACGTGATTTTTGTAAAATAACTCTAGGCATTAATAAGCATCGACAACGTGTGAATAGGCATCTATGCAGTGTTAATGTGTTGCTTGCGGTGTCCAACACTGTGAAATGTGGCTTATATAGTTGCGGACTGATCAGGAACAGATGCTCTTCTCTTACTTGCGATTGCATTCTAATTGGCTATTACTTTTTATAGACTGTGTTGCAGATTCTGCAACACACTTTATTTCCTGCCACATTTCACTGATTTGCTGACACTCACTTGTTTTAATTTATATATTTTTTGTCTAAATATGTAAGTGACAGTGAGGGGGATGTGTAATAGGCTGTTGACAACCACATCACCTCCTCAGTCCCAGATGCTGCCTGTATAGAGAGCCACTGTGCCATAAGGTTCCCGTAATGTTTGAGTGGCTTTATTACAACACTTTGAAGCCATAGCAACAACATCATCTCAAATACTTTTAGAGTAGCAGCGTCAGGCTGTACTGCCTTCTGAGCTAACAGCAGCCCTTTATAATTAGAACTATATGAATGATATATATCACAGGAACATAATGAAGTATGTAGGCTCAATCTGAAAGCATGTTATGTTACATCATAGTTCATGTACCCTCTCCACATCTCACACCATGTAGTGTACACAATAGCTTAACCTTACCTTGACCAGTGTCACTGTATCTTATTACACTCACCTGGATCTTCTTAGATTTTTTGTTCTTTGCCAAATCCATAAACTGCAAACTTCATTCAACCATGGGTAATTTATGATATTACTATTTCTGGTGTCTTTTGTAGTGGTTCTTTTATCAAAAAAGTTCATTAATTTAGCTTGGGTAGGTCCATCAAAGCCCAATAGGCCATAGACCTTATTCTGTGCGTTTACCTCTTGTGGGGTTTCCAATCATGCTGTAGCGTGGAAAGCCTGGCAGGCTTCTCTGTGGTCCCAGTAGGAGGCCATCTTTCACCCACTGCACCGTCCCTGAGGCTCGCAGCACCTCACACCTCAACACGGCTGTGGCTCCCATCCGCACAGTGAGGTTCCTGGGCTCAGACCTGAAGGCCTGCTGAGCATGAGTGCCTGAACACATAAAAGACACCCATCACAAGGGATGTAATGGGATATAATGTAAAGAGAATGGAGAAGAGAATGGAGAAGAACAAAGACTGAGTATGTGTGAGGAGTGTTATGGAGGAAGTCTAAAGAGTAGAGTAAGCACGACATTAAACTACACCACAGGGATGCAGTCTTGTGGTCTTTTGTCTGAGAATGCACCCCGTTGTGTCTGGCCACATTATTCATCCTGGCATATGTTTTATTGATGGGAAACTGCAGTGATACAGCCCTGAAAATGAGTCAATAAAGTAATTACTGCGAATGAAATCCCCCCAGCCATGCAGATAGGGTATTGGGAGCAGGGGAAAAGCATGGGGTATCAGAGACCTCGTTCACCTGTGGTTTTTCTTCAATGCCCACCAGCTAATTCCCTCTGGGAAGAGTAATGATTATCACGTTAATTCCCCGCGTTTGTCATAGGTAGGGTTGGCCATCCTTCAGCCAGGCTCTTAGATGACATTTTGTGGTGCAGTGCACTTGAGTCAGGAAGGTAACCTTAAAACAGGCCACCCATGAGCCTCTAACTGGGGGCTAGGATTATATGACTATTATACATATGGGTTTATGAATAAATTCCGCTCAAGGAATCAAACGGAACTGCATACTCCAATTAATTCCTAATATCCAAGTCTGACTCTTGTTTAAAACAATGCCCCACAGAGAAGCCAGTCTTATTCCGGCTGTTTGAATCTTGACCTTCATTGAAGCAATGACCAAGTTGTTTATGAAGAGCATGCTCTGTTGCGTCTGACAACATGAGTGAGAAGCAGAGCTCTCAGATCAAGGCTGAACCAGTCACCTCACGTCAAATATGAAGGGCAAGATTGCCCATTACAGATCATGCATACAGACAACCAAACACAGTAGCACATTTGCATACAGTTTACATAAATGAATACTCAACAGCAATATTCAGTGGTTTCCAAAATAGTCATACTGCATTATACTGCAAAAAAAAAAAAAAAATACTCCATACCATTATCAAAACGTAGTGGATAAGACTTCTAATGTCCTAAAGTGATAGCATGTAACTTTAAATGAAGAAATAGCACAGTATTCCTCTTACAAGACAAATAAATAAAGATAAATAAAAATTGTATCTAATCTTACAAGATTAATTCATGAGCAATAGATGGAAACCATGCTCAGTTTGTCACTTGGGTTTTGCTACTAAAGCTTTAGCCTACAGTACACTACTTAGTAGTATAATACAGTATGAACTGATGTAAATGGGACATGTTCTCTGTTACAGGGACATAGCTCGCTTGCTAGTTAAGAAGAAAGTGTTGTTTCTAGCCTGCCACATTGCGTGTAAGTTGAGCATGTAATGCTAAATAAAGTTCCATAAAAGCTTATCTTCCACTCTTTATTCTGTACAATTGTTAAAAAAGAGGAGTGAACCAAGAGGTAATGAACATTATTATTATTATTATTACCTGAAGTAATACTGCTAACTAGTTTGGTGTTACAGTTAAAGGTGCTCTAAGCAATCAAATTATTATTATTACTGCTACGTCAGAGCAGCCAAAGCGTCAAAAGCTTCCCCTTACTTTTTGACAAGCATCCTTGACAGGACAGCAGTTCAAGTTGGCCGCGATGTGTACGTACAGTTAGTCACTTCACTGACTTAATTGCTCTTCTCTGCTTGTGCTGCTGTTACATTTTGGCTGTCGCCATCTTGCTTTTTTGGAGCCAGATGTGACCATATTTGGATGAAAAGGTGGAGCGAAGTTATCCAATGTGGTTGCTAGCGGGCGCAAAAGTGAATAGCCGACTCCCTAGAGAATCATTTAGTACAACCAAACACTGAACAAGACATTTTAGGCAACTAAAATTTAACATACAAAGCATACCCTGTTTTAGTGTCTATTGTACGCTAATTGTAGTCGTTAGGTACCCGTTTACTGAGTATCAATCAAGTGAGAAGTAGTTTTTTTTTATACTTATACAGTCCTGTGGAGTCACCCACTGCTGGCCATTAGAAAAAATGCATGTTTAAGGCACGTTCACGTTGGCTTCAGTTTTCAGACCCAAACATTGTTACTTGACTTTTACACTACATTTTAGCATGTCACGGATAAACATTTCAAAGGTTTTCTCACTAAATTAAAAAAGGTTAATACCTCAACATGTTTGTTGTTTCCTGCTTGTGCTTCCATTACACCACTCTCTTCTCCCTCAGCCAAGCCCCCTAATGATTATGTCTGTGTCTTTAAACCAACTGAGTCAGTTGAAATAAAGTGGAATTCAATGTTCCATTATCACCAATGGCCATTATCCTGCATTTTGTTTTGAGCCTAAGTTCCAGCATTAATTATTTTTTGGGGGCCTGTAAAGCTAAGTGGAATTTTAGCGATGGGAGGTAATTTGCTGCGAGTTTGTCACTCTGAGCGTCCCCTTTCACATTAAGTATTTGACCCATTGTTGATATAGGAATATTAATGACTACAAACAGTCCTATTTGAATGACCTGACTGACATGCACAGGTGTTTCATTTGAATGTCCCAGTAGGCCACGCCAGTAAGCAACCGTGCACAATACCCACAGGGTGGGAACTGCAGCACCTAAAAGAAATGCAGTCATCATTAATTACAGTCTTTTTTGATTGCTAAATGACAGTGGCCACAACTGGAGTCACATGTGCAAAACTGTAACTACAGTCTGCACAGCAGCAGTTCATGTGGCCCAAACTCTAGTTCGTTTGTCATTGCTTGAACACAGTTTCCAAATTTCTACACACTTATGCCATGGCTTACAGCACTTACTACAGCAGAATAGATTTCAGTCTGGTGTCTATCAAACACTGCTGATTGTAATTTTAGCTGAGAGCCTAAGCAGGTGTCTTGTTTTAGACTAGTTAGTCAAGATACTGTACAGTATAGTTTTTTTTGTAAACAAACATAAAATAAGAATTACAAACAATTATACACTGTATCTTTTGAGAGAAACAGGTAGAGCAATATAATTTAATTATATATTATATACAATATACCCAGGTTAGATGTCTGAGGTTACATACACAGCTATAAAAAACACTACCTTTGTTATAGCAAAACTGCATTCTTACTGTTTTTGAGAAAGTAATGGATCTGAAAGCAATGGAAACATCACATTCATTAGTGTTTAGAGATGATGACGACACCCAGTGTGATGAAGAAAACAAGCTTCATGATGCTGGAGAGAGGCAGGATCAGTCACACTATTATTTGTTACTGTAATGTACCTTTAGTTTTTTCCCAGTAATTTCATAAATTACTAGAGACAAAATACTATATTGAAGTAAACTGATGATTTTCATTCCTTCTTGTTTAGCTTACGTGAAAATTGGTATATTACATAAAATCTATATATTTAAAGAAACTATTGAGTAGTGTAAAGTCACTCAAATTGTACAAACTGTAGAGATGAAAAGTTTGTATTTTCTGTATTGGTGTTTGATGCTAGTGTTTTTACTCTCAGTGTGTTCTGACTGACAGTGTGTTTTATCTCATTGAGGACTGTGCATAGTGTTTGGCTGCACTGAGCCTGTTTTGAGATGTGTGTTAAGAGTTTTGTTGCTTGGAATGAGTTTTGCAGGTGATGTGAACTGTTTAGCTCAGGTGACTGTTGGTAGTGCAGACTGAGTTTTGCACATGTAACTCCAGTTGTTCCCACTGTTGTTTATCAATTGGAAAAAAAACTGTAATGTTATTAATTATACCTGTGCTTTCAGGCTATGACATTGCAGAATGTTATTGATTTTCATTCTTTATTCAAGACTGGATGTCTACAATTTTATATGAATGCAATTTATCAACCCTGATTTCTACATACATTTTTAAGATAAATATATTGTATGTACTTTGTTTAAGAGTAGCAAATTCTTCCTAGACACTATTTCCCAACTTCTCTAGCTAGAGCATGTACCTCATATACCTGCATAGTGTTATTGAAATGTGTCTACTGATGCAAATGTTGTTTAAAGCCGTATCTTCCTCTCCAATCATAAGGTAGTATTTTACAGCATATGATTAAGATTATGTACCACTAAGTTGTCAGATCACTTAGGGTTATGTTTAGCCTTTGAACTGGAAGCCAAACTAATCACCATGGAAACTAGTTAGGAGCTACTGTGCACATAATACCCAGTAGCAGAATTGAAATAATGTTATTTATTTATTGTATAAACTATTCAATACTGGAGGTGAGATTAAGAGTGACATACAGGGCATGAAAACTGCCACGGATAACATGCCCAGCACCATACCGCTAACGTTGGACAGATTCACCTTCACTTAAACAACAACAACCCTGGTAGAAAAGTCACTATGGTCACACAGAGTAAACCTATTGGCCATACTACAGTTTAGTCAGTATTCAGATTAAGCTATTTGCATAAAACACTACTACCCATCATTTCCATGTTACCATGAATAAATCAGTTAAAGAATGTGTTTTTTCTACCTGTTCAAAGGAAGAAGTGTCCCCCAGCAAAAGAGAGTGAAAATATGCACCTGCAGGTTTCATATTTGATTAAGCAATAACAACAGAGGAAGGTAAAAAAAATGATGATGTTAATAGTTGGTCCGGTTCACCACCTTGATTTGCTAGGTGATGTCTGATTTTCTCATATGCTGAAAAAAACAAAAGTGAAAGTAGAAACATAGAAAACGCCAGAGTGAGCCCATTGACACTGCGGTAAATGTGGTATCTTAGACAAGATTTTGACAGTATACGATTAAGAGGTAAGTATAACATGAACCTGGTTAGTTTAACTGACTTACATTCACAGTACATGCATCACTGTAAACCTTTGTGACTCATTCACATACAGTAGCTATTATGTTAGAGTGAAGATTCATCTAAGGCTTCAAGGCTTCAATGAGGTAAGGTTCAGCTGAATGGGCTGAACATGGAAGGGACTTGAAAAGGCCACAGTTGCTGTAATGATGGCTGTATGGTGACATTTGATTCTCTTACCCCAGATGAGGCAGAGAAACGGTAGAGAGGAAGGAGACACAATCCATGCTGACAAGAAGTCCATTTCACCGCTGGCACCTGACCTTCAACACTCCTGGAACAATCCTGGAAACAAAACACTACATCAAATATAGTTAACATAGACTCCATAAATGAATATAGTAGGCTTATGCCTTTAAAAGGCAGTTGTACTGAGTCAGGCAGTATCGTATAAACAACCTTTAGGGCCCTATCTTACACCCAACTTAGCTCGGCACAAAGCCTGACGCAAGTGTATTTTCTATTTTAAGACCGACACAGTTGTTAATTTCGCATCCTGCCCACGCGTCGTCTAAAAAGCAAATGCACCTGCGCCCATCTTTGTGCCCTTGGGCGTGCTGGTCTTACATGGAGGTGTGTTCAGGTGAAATCTTGGCGTATTGCCATCTTGTGGAGGCTGATTGGTTTATTGCATGTTACACCCAAAACACACCTATGAATTAATAAAGACACTAAGTACAACCCTTTTGAACCATGCGCCTGGCGCACAGACCCTTTTTCCAACAAAAGTGGATTTGGACACGCCCTAAACGCACCTTACTTTACTTAGCATCAAATCTCACAAGCCTCTGACAAGCACATGATTACAGCAGACAATCAAACAATCAATAAATCCTGCATTAGTCTGCTATAAAAACAAACTTTAAAAAGCCACAAGTTGGGGCGACCTCTAGCTCACCCAGTAAGAACATGTGCCCCATGTAGGCTGAGGCCTTTGCAGCGGCCCAGGTTTGAATCCAACCTGCAGCCATTTGCTGCGTGTCATCACCCCATCTCTCTCCACCTTTCCTGCCAATCTACACTGTCACTCTGAAATAAAAGGGAAAAAAGCCTTCAAAAAAAATTAAAAAATAAATAAAAAGCCACGTTACAGGATCCTTAAAATGATCTTAATACAATTCCAATGGTACACATTGTGTAATTTGTGTTTTAGATGGGAAGTATATGCTGAAGACCTTTCTGTGTCTAAGTGGCTTAGTTTGTTCAGCTAGTTCAAGTCTCCTGATGAGTCACGAGGAGAACACAGTTTCCACAGAACTGTAAATTAAAAAAGAAAAAGAAAAAAAAGAATGATCAACCGAGGGAGTGAAGAACAGAGCAGATATTATCTTGTGTATGTCCTGTTACAAGTTGCAAGTTGATTTTTTTTGCACAGCACTTAAATTAATGGAAACTAATGGCTGCATGGAAAGTAGGTAATGCCTTCAAGGCATAGAAATTGCAACATGATGTGAAAAGATCAATAATGTAAATGATGATGATAAAATGTGTAGTGAATAGAGAGCGTCCTCTACAGAAACACAGCATTGGCCGTTTTTTTTCAAAGAGCTACAAATGTGTCAATGCAGGAGGTGACTGTACACTTCTGTACCTATAGTTACAGTAATGCTGGTGTCTTGTAACCATGACCATTTCCCTAATATTTGTCAAGACTTTTAGTTGCCTGACCTTATAATACCATAACAGCAGCATATTTTATTTGCAAGTTACGCTAGTTGCCTAAACCAGGGGTCTTCAATGTTTTGCAAGCCAAGGACCGCTTACAGTAACTGATCCCCTACTACAGATATTGTAAAAAATGAAGTTGCATAAACTGTGCCTACAAATACCTGTGGGGTTGCCTAAAACCTTTATACATATCTTTTTGCATAGAATATTAAGCTATTAAAATATCATAATAATTTTTTAAAGGTTACATACATGTAGCACTGTGAATCATTACACCGTATCTGGGGATGGCGTTAGGGACTACCTTACATATAGGCCAGTAAACCTATCATCAGTGGGGATTCATATTTGATAATATGTTGGATTCATTTTAGGACTTTTCATTTTTGAAATGTAATTACAAAACAATGACTTAGAGGACCCCCTCCATTGACTATGAAGACCCCCTAGTGGTCATGGACCCCTTGTTTAAGATACCCGGACTAAACTATGCCATAACATTACAGAGGGTCACATTTTGTTTGGGCATGACAACTTGAGTACATAGGTTAAAGCATGTGTCTGGCATGGTCCTTTGAGAAAGCCGTGGCAGAATTCCTGTCAATTACCACTGTGAATTTGTTTTGGGTTTTGTTTATGTCCCATGGATACATGCAAGTAGATGTTAGGAATATGCCATGCTCTTGAATGGATCCCAGGGACAGTTTGGAATTAAATCTGTAGGCCGTGCTGTGGGTCTGTGCCCACTGCATCCAGTATTCTTCCTTATTTGACCTGCAAGAGCACTCTGTGGATTGGTAGTCAGTTTGTAATCACTTCAATTTATCTGCTGCAGGAGTGGAACAAATAATAGTGATTTACTTAATTGAAAACTAAATATTTTCTCATCTGAATAGACAAAATGAATTGAAGCCAACAGCTTTTTGACGCATCTCCCCTCAGTCGATTAGTTGCACTCCAACAGGCTTTGATAAGAATTAACTCACACTCAATTATTTCTTTTCGCTCTCAAACATTTGTGTGTTTCAGAGCCCCCAGTATACTTTTCCAACACACAGGGCAATTACTTCCATCTTCAATGAATAGAAATTCTTTTCTAAGGTTAAAAGTGTCCATCTTCTCGATTTCTCTGTCTCTTTTAACGCGTCACATAGGTGTCTCTTGAAAATAAGTATTGGATTTCTTTCTAAAGTACAATGAAAACAGCCAGAACTTCATCTCCTCCCTTGGGATTTAGATCTCAGGTGCAGCAGGTGTTCCCTGTGAGGGAGAGAAATGTTTGGCAAACACAGATCTGCTGCTGATGGCCTGATGAGTCACCATTTTCACTGGGACTCATACACAGCCTGCCTGACCTCCCCCACATTTCCATTACCTAAGTCCACCTCCTTAATTGCTTCAAAAATACAGCCAGTTGAAGAATGTTATTTCGCTGATACACGTTTGTTTTCTTTGTATAAAAAATCTGGGATGGTGTAGCACTTGTGGAATAATTGTGATACGTCATTTAACGGTTGCTTAAAATGTAACATTAGATAAATACCAGACTGAATGGCAATTTAATTTGTCTTCAACTATAAAAAAGACCCATATTAAACAACAGCAGCACTGATTGATAGTTTTTTTTTACCTTGTTCTTCACCAGCTTCTTACAAACGCAAATTAGAAAGTTTGATTTAAAATTTGATTTGCTTTCAGAGACAGGGCTGCCACTCTCCCCGCAAGGGCATTAGAAGTAGCTGAACCATTCTGCGTGACCCTGACAGGTAGATTTTTAATGGTGTCTTTCATAACATCATCAAACAACCCAATACACTCAACACTAGACCAATTTAATGTGAAACGCAAAGAAATCAGTCAATGTGCAGAAAATGAAGTTTCAACCCCCGTGCAATTGAGATGTGGTCCTACATCTTAATACCAACCCTCTTTTCACCAATCTCACCAGTTGCCTGTGGCTCCAATTACCGTAGCTCATACAAGCTGCGTTGTGAACCATTACTGCTTTAACACTGAACTGCTGATAAAGAGGGTTTCTAAAAAATGCAGATTAGATTATCAACAGAATCTAATCACGTCCAAATCACTGATGGTGCATTAAAACATGGCATTCTTTAAGTAGTATGATTAAGCTAGTTTACTGTAAATTTAAGGCACAAAATCCAGGTTTAGTGTTTGTGTGCTATGTTTTCACTCCCTTCAGCTCAAAGTGTTCAAGTTTACTTGATTACGCTTTACTATTTTGCTACACACACATGCTCTCCTCAAGAAAAAAGTTGAGAGGCAGAAAGGCAAAACCTTCTTTTAACCAAGAACCAACTCAAGCACATCTGCCAGCCTAGGGTACACAGACAGAAAGAAAGTGAAAAAGGCAGACAGACACAGAGAAAGAGGGTACCTCCTTCTTAAAAAAGCCAGGAATCTTTGAATAGGTGTGTGGATTTGCATTAGAGAGCTGTGCTTACCTGTTGAGTGACGCTGAGGCTCAGGAGCGTCTTTTTGTCTTCCTGATCTACAGATGGCTCTCTGAACACAAGTGAGCAACGGAGATGTTAAAGAATGCCAATGAGACTACCCCTTTCTCTCACTCCTTAGTCTAAGACAGAGGCAAACAGATAAAGAGAGGCAGTTGCAGAGACTGAAGAATAAAGGAAGGTGCTGGTGGTAGTGGTTCCAAGGGGGTCACCTGAACAGGAGGATAAATATCTAAGAACAACTAAGTTTGGATTCATATCATTTTTTATACTTTATAAAGGCCACACAGTATAAACGAATGACCATTTAAAAGTTGTTGGACCACTTGTTTCAGCAACGGAATAAATAACTATAAAAGTGTAATAAAGTTGCAGTGAGCCAGTAACAAGAGTGGAGGAACATGCCTTTAGTTTCTTTCTATTTTGCCTCTCTACGGAGTATTCATGGATCCCATTATTTAGCATTTTACTGTGCTGGGTTGGAAGAGCAGTGCAGCCTTCACAGATACAGATGCAACATGGATGTCTTCACAGCTGCTGTTTTGTAACATTTATGCTCATACATAATGAATGGAATACTGAGTATCCACATAACTGTATTTCATATATGAAATAGTCCTGGGGTGATCTGCTCCGCTGCAGAGGTGGAGACAGACCCAGGCCAAAGAATTCACTTTCAACAGTGGGATTTTTTTTTTCTTTTTTCCCCCAGGGATATTGCCCCCCCCCCTTCCACTCCACTCCCTTTGTCAATTATATACTTCCAACTGAATGGTGGCTGGAGAATACCACCATTTGCTCAGTGGAACATACTGAAAGCTCTTCTAGCAAGACAGCCTCATGTTGATTTCTTTCCACATGTATGTATTTTTCATTTGATCTGCTGATAGGCAATCCTTGGGCTGTGGATCTGTGTTGACTGTATTTGCTCTGTATAAACACATAAGCAGTTATACTGCTACATCTGTTGTTCCACTATGAGTCAGCCATGATGTAAGGATGGACCAACCACTGTCTGTGAGAGTAGTGTTTGGAAACGTCCACATTTGTGCAGCAGGCAATAAAGAAAGTATGATAATGACACACGGTATAGTGTCACAAATCTAAGGGCTTTAAACGTATGTTGTGCATGCTGCACAATGCCAGTGTCCAGTATAGTGTGTGTATGCCTGTGTATGTGTATAGGCAGTGTGAGTGGGTGTATGTGTGGCCCAGATGTTTGCAGCTGGGTTGTGTAGTCGGAGCTGGCCCCACAGACAGTCATTAAGCCCAGCAGCACAGGGCTGGAAGGTTAATTCCCCCGCCTGGAGGGGTTTGTAGGTGGGAGGCAGGAGGAAAGGTGGGAGAGAGCTGGAGGGTGAGGAGGAAAGGTGGCGGGGGCTGGGAGGGGGGAGCAATGGGAGGCGAGGGGGCTGTGAAGCTCAGCACTCAGTTCACACAAACAGCACTGTCAGCAAGAGTGGAGCCGCTCCACTGCCAGACGAAGGAAGAGGAGGGAGAGAGCTGGGACCTGACAGAAAGGTGGAGAGGGAGAAAGGGAGATGGACAGAGTACCTGAAGATGAATGGCGAGATGGGAAAAGCAGGGAAGAGGAGGGAAATACAGTAAGAGGGTAAAAAGAATTCATGTCAGGAGGTTGGACAGGCAGAGGGTGAGATGAAGGGGACACGAACAAGCAAGGTAATGGAGCAAAAGAAACGGATGGCGGAAGGAGAAGTAAAGATACTGTAAAATGGGCTGTAGAGTGATGAATAGAAGACGAGGGAGGAGCAGGGGAAGGGGGGAGATGGGAGGAAGGAAGGCTGACATGAAGAGTTGTTTTGAAAACCGACAGGAAGTCTACTGACTCAGACCAGTGCAGCAAGGAAAGCAAAGAGGAAGATTAATCAAAGATAGTAATAAGCACTACGGTGGAAAGCAACACAATATGTGGAAGAGGGAAAGATAGGGTCATGTCCAGGAGATTGATTCACAAAAGTGGAGTAGGAGTGAGACTGCATGCAATATTGTTAGTTTGTTTGAGTTTCTGTGTATGCCTATGGGTGTGTACAGCATTTGTGTTGCCAATCCATACCAAGAAGAGGATTTAACTAGTTCAGCACCCACAGTTCTTAGGAAGTGGTTAATTTAATGAAACAGGGTCTTAGTAACCCTTCAAGACTACAGAGGGCTCTCAACAAAGGCCTGCAAAAATTATCTTTGTGTGTCGAGCTGGAGAGTATGACATCCACACTCTGAGCCTTGGCATTAACTACAGCCATCTGACCCAATGATCTGATTGGAGCCCCGGCTTCTGTTGCCTGCCACGGTACAGCTGCCATATCAGTGATGCTTCTGTGTTCTAAATCTGTAGACAAGGTCAACATGTTTTGTTTTTTCCCCCGGCCAATCTGGCTCCCAGTCAACCACAGGAGAAGGAGATTTAACAGGCGGCCGCAGACTAAGAGCATGCACCACCAGAAACCAGAAATGACAATTACAGGCATCACTAAAATAACAGTAGCAAACAGAGATAAGAGGACATTCAAAAGTCTGACAGCATAGATAACTGCTTAATTCCCTTCAGCAGCACTTTCTTCAAAAGTCTGCTATAGTGATGAAGTCTGAATAGGGAGACAAACTACTACTGGCTAGATTGCAAGGAGAAATTCTCTGTTGTTTTGCTTTGGGTGATCTGTAAACCGAGTGATGCCGGAGCATGTGGATGGACATGTATCGGGGTTAAGACGGATTTGGAAAGACCCAATTAAACACACCGACACACTCTTTGCTGTTCCCTTTCAATCCCCATTCCTGTGTCCCTATGCATGTTGGCAGCAACATGGAGTTCAGACCAGTGTGTGTGTGTGTGTGTGTGTGTGTGTGTGTGTGTGTGTGTGGGCTTGTATAGAGTGAGAGCGGCTTGAGACAACCAGCTGTGGTGTCCAGATTGGGCAGGGATTATTTCCCAAATCTCTCCCATTTACCTCAGCTGCCTAACAAGCTCCTACATAACCATGTTAATTCACTGATATTGTGACTTTGATTCCACTGTTAATTACAAACAAATACTGTGGACCAATCAAATGAGATCTTGTTGATGAGGTTTTATACAGATCTTTGTCTTGGTGAATTAACAGCATGAGGAGACCATACAAATAAAGACTAAGTTTCTGCTAGTGCATTTGATCACACAGGAGCCAAGGCAGAAAAAGTTAAGGACCAGGCTTTTTGAAAAACTCTTCATCTAACAGATTCCTGTGTGAAGTCATGAGGTCAGAGGCTGGACAGGATAGCTGAAATAATATTATTAGGTCACTGAAGGAAAAGAGGAGCAGGGTCAGATAATAAGACTCAATCCGGCTGAGTGAAAATGCATGTGAGGGAAAGTGCTGACGCCTCCCTCGCTCTTACTCATCCAATTCCCAGCGCTTTACTCTGTGCCACTGATATTCATGCCGAACTGTCAGTCCACGGCCCACAAACCCACAGTGTTCTATCACCCTGCTGTGGTGATGGACGAACAGAGAGTTAAGCAGAGAAAATGGTGGTGATGGAACAGACATAAGGGGACAATATTGAAATTTGAGGTCAGAAAAGATAATTGTTGTTTCCACTCTTGTGTATCCTAGTCACTCAAGTAGAGACACACACACACACAGCTCAGGCAATAACCTGATCTTGGTGAGAGATGTTATAGGCTTTGACAGCCTGAGCTGAGCCACACAGCCCAGGCTGTTCTCCCAGTGTCAGTAACAAAACAGAAGGATTAGAAGATGAAACTGAGCTAAATCTGTCCGGGCAAAAAAATGGGGGCAAAAACAAGAAATAGCAAGAAAACCATATTGAATGGATCCAAAGCAAGCCTTTAACAAAAGCTATTAAGCAATAAAAGGCCACTTTAATAACAAAACACTTGTGTTCTATTATTTATGTTCTGCTGTCCACAAATACACCCTCATACACTTCTCACACACATACACACAAACGTGTGTGGTCTCCACAACTATCTTCGTTCTTCTATATCATAAAAGAACCTGCATCCTTCCATCAACCATTAACAATAATCCTCACTATGAGCTTTAACTACAGTGAGCAGAGGGCAGCAGTACTGTTACTTTTTGACTTTCCCTCAAAGTATTAGTGTTACCAGAGGTGAAGATTTTGCATTTTTTACCTCAGGAGAATGAGATTCTTTTTTTTATTACTGAAGGAGGTCATACAATGCACTTTTCAAAAGGAGTGATTCACAGATTGAAATTCCGTTTACATTATGTGATTTTTACTGAGCGAGGAGACGGTGTAGGAGTTTTGTCACCTCAACCTGACACCCAAGACAAAGCTTCTATTAAGACAGGCTCTCAATTCAGTGCACTTTATACAGTAGGTTTTGAATTGAGAGCCACAATTCTGAATTGTTGCCTAAAGGTTAATCATTGTAGTTTAGCAATAAGCCAGGTATTTTCTTCAAAACACAGTGTTGTGGTTGTTATGTTGAGATGTTATTTGCCATTTCTATCAAAATTGGACTGTTTGATATTGTAAAGTAATGCTACAGCTTTGTGCAATATGAGCTTTGGGCAGTGGACCGTAGCAAAAAAAAGAGAATTTAAATAAAACTTCATTAATGACCAAATTTAACTATAAGAAGTAAACCATATACTGCAAAATATCTAAGAAATGATCTATATCCTTGTAGCTGCAAGACAAAATAGCTTGCCACCTGCAAGCCTTATATTTGCCTCATATTTTATCGACTTTAACCATCACACAAAACTGACCAACTTTTATTTTAGCTGCGCTGGCTGGAAGTTACATGGCAAAAGGTCCATAGGCTACTTCAGATTGACCAACACACATTACCTGCTGCAGACCAAGCCATTTCATAAAATAAAATGATCAAAAGCACAATGCAGTACAGATTATGGTGGTGTGACGTTGCACGATATGCTGCAGAAATACCTGTCTAAAAGTCTGTTAGTCCATTCCAAACGTTTTACTTTTTATGACATCTTATTTTTTTTCAGCAAATGTCGTAAAGCAATCATAATTTTCTAAGAAGCAGGGAATTGTGTGGATCCTTATACCTTTTATAGCCTTTTCAAAACTGATCACAGGCCAAAATTACCTCACTTCTCAAACACATCCTCATTCTGAAAGGCTAAAACTGGTTCTCACAGGGATAGAAGAACAAGAGCACACAGCCATTTAAAAACACGCAATCAGGCCCAAAAACACCTCTGCCAACAGATGGGCTTATGGCTTTGTTGAGGTGGAGTTTGCCATCCTGCCCGTCCTATTTTCAAAAAATCCACTTTAATTAACATATCAGGGTTGCAAACGAGGCTAAACCTCTTCTCTGCAAACTGTAATCTGCCCAGTTTTAACTGACCAACCACAGAGCCGACATGATAAGGCCTGCCAACCGAAACAAGGATAATCCAGTTATACCTGCTTATACAGCGGACAGCTAAAAGCACTGATCTGACAGGCTCCCTCTGAAGTGCCATAGCTTGCATTTTGATCTAATCAAAGTGTTTTCATTAACTCATATCGTGTGGCTTGATCTGATAGGATTCTCAAAGTCATTTCAGCTCTATTATCTGGCATGTGCTCTACTTGAACAATAAGATTAAAAATATATGGACTGCTAGCAGGCTGCAAAGCATGTTTTTTTTTTTTTAAATTCTTCCCCTGTGCCTTCCACCACTTTATTCCCACCCATACAACTTCCTCCCATCATGTCCTAATCCTTAACCTACCCCTATAACACTTAATGAAATCTATTTATTTTCATTCCTTTACTCCCAAAACATTCTTGCACTCCCACCTTTTTCTGCCCTTATTCTCAGTATCTATTTTGATCTGAAGGTGTCACAGGAGCAATGGCATGGTGACTATGGTTCCCTCCACCTGCAGACTCACAACCCCCAGAGGACCGCCAGGGAAAGTTTAACGGGCCAACAGATGGAGGCCATTGTGTGTGTGAGTGAGGGTGTTTTTGGAAGAGTGTGGCAGCAGTGTCGCAGAAGACATAGGGAGTTGTGAGAGTGAGCGTGTGTTCCTTCCTTCAGTGTGTTTGTGCATGTGTATATAAATACACTTGTTTTTGTGCATGTGCAAGTATGTTTTGTCTCAGTGTGGAGTTGTGCCTTTGTGTTTTTTGGGAGGGGGAGGGGCACACGGCTGTTAAACACAAGATGTTTTAAATCTGTTGCCCTGACAGCATGTCACAAGCCTGCTTGGTTAATAGAGTCCTGGAATGTCCTCTCCTGCAGTTTTAATGAACCCCAAGCCAAAAGGCCTAATGAAGCGTGCTCCGTTTGCCAAAACAGTCCCTCGGCTTGACCTCCCCTGACCCGCACCACTCCCACGCCACTTGAGGGCAGGTCTCCATGGTGACTGGCCTAGAGTTTACTGGGCCAAAGTTGTCAAATGGACAAGGAGGGAGCAAAGTTAAAGAAAAGCAAGCAGTTAAGACAAAAGACATCAGCACATGTGCCGGCATATGTTTAAAAATGGAGGACTTTTCACCAGTTTAAGATATTAAATGTTGCATATCTCTGCTTCCCTTTGTTATCCTGACAAAAAAAGGCCAGTTAGCAAAAAGCTGCTGTTTTCTGGCCAAGAAAAGATTTTTTTTCTTAACAAGCTCTTCCCCCTTACCAACATCCAAAAAGAGCCCAGACACAAGTTGGCCCCCGTTGCAGTTTGTTCAAGCCAAGCAAGAGCCTCATTATTCAATAAGACTAACGGAGGCAGTGTTGTGTTTATTCAAGAGGGATGATGGTGTGTGTGCGTGCATGAGTGTATGCATGCATGCATGTGTGTTAAGTATGAGTTAAGGAATAATAAAGTGCAAGGCACATAATTAAACAGTCTTTGTTTATGCTCTATAGCAGTGGTATAAACTCAGCAGGCACAATACATGGTGGTATGCCAGGTCGCTACGCTTTCATTTGAATAACTACAGACAAAAGCAGTGAGAAAGATGGGGCAATCAACTTCAAAAGATATTCTTGCTTAATTGCAAAACTGTGAGAAAACTAGCAAAGACAAAGGAGAATGTGCTGATTAAAGTTGCATTGACCACTGCGCAATCATACAACATTTAAGTCTAATCTTATTTTAAAAGGTAAGTTGAATACCCTTAGGAGAAGTGTGATAAATAACATTTGACTTGATTTAAATTATTGGATTGAATAAGTTCTGATCAACATTTCGGATGTTTCATTGTTTGCTTTGATGCAGTGAACTGTTTAGGCCCAGCACTATGAGGTTAGAATAACAAGCACGGCCATGCAATGGTTCCCTTCCAGCGCCAAACATAAAAAGAAACAAACTGAGCATGGATGGTTGGACTTTTTTAATAATATGAATCGGTCCTGAGACCCCTCCACTACCCTCCAACGCACCCCCCCCTTTAAGAAAACAGGGTGGAAAACCTGAATGGGCAATCACTGCTGTTCCGCCTGTGCACATTCCTGAATTCAGCACTCTAATAGTGCCATTCATTATAAGCCTTATTAAAATAAACACAGACCTGATGATATAATAACAAATAAGCCAGGCTGCACATGCGGTCATAATCGCCAGAAATTAAAAGTAAGAAACACTATATTACCACTGTAACTGGTCTTTCTCTCTCTCTCCCACACACACACACACACACACACACACACACACACACACACACACACACACACATTGAAATAAAGTAATCAAGGTTATTTGAATGATTGTGCAGGCTGCATAAACAGTGCAGACAGTGAGGAACATTACAGGCTATGCATTCCTGATCTCGCAAGGTAGGTAGTAGCGGGTGTGTTGGGTGGGTGGTTAGGTATAGTTTTGACCTCAAGTGGAGTATATGCATGTAATGAGACCCCACATGGTAAGAAAGATGCTGATGCTGATTTTTTTTTCAATGTAAACTACGTCTTACATGCATTTAGCTTAACCAGTTTATTCCATTCAATATGCTTATTTTATGTGTGTGTGTGTGTGTGTGTGTGTGTGTGTGTGTGTGTGTGTGTGTGTGTGTAACAAAGGGCTTCCTGAGCACTACCAGCTGACATTCCCATGGAATCTAAACACTAATTGATTAAAATGATATGAACATGTGTGTATGGAGATGCTATGGAGTGTGCATGTGTGCATGGCAAATACACGCCATATGGGCGAGGGATTGCGCCTCAACTACTGTGAATGGGGTAAGTGTGCTATGTATTAGCGCTGCCTTGTAGGCTCACATGCTATATGTTTAAATCTTCACAGTCAGGCTTGGGATATTGTAGACTACCAAACAAACATGCCAGATATTTTAATACATAAATATTTGAGGCCATTGAACTGAGTATTGATGTGGAAAATGTGGAAATTTCTATTTCTATTGCTCCAAAATTATTTTTAAAACCATTTCTACAAAATTATATTCCCATCACAAAGTATAGAAAACGTATAAAAATGGGCTAGTAAAAAAAAAGGGTCAGGGTTAGGTGAGCCAGGCATAAAGGATATGTTGTTAAAAACAAATAATGAATAACTTACTAATTTACACGTTATATCTTGTAGGTTTGATCTGTACAAAAACTGAAAAGTCGTGTCACCGTGAGGTTGCGAGGCAATCAGTGGAGACTCCAGGGAGTCACTAGAAGTCACCAGCTCAGAAGTAGTGCAGCACATGATTTTTTTAAAAACACAATTTGTCATTTTACACGTTTTTTGTAGATGAAACAATCAAGATATAATGTGTTAATTAGTAAGCATTCGAAAGGCTGTCAGGCAGATTGGTGTTACCTTTTAACAGAGCCAGGCTAACAGTTTACCAACGTTTCATGTTATCATGCTAAGCTAAGCTAACATCTAATGTGCTTTATATTTTACAAATAGATATGAGAGCGGTATCTATCATTTCATCTAATTCCCGGCAAGAAGGAAATAAGAAAAATAGTTATTCAGTTAAATCATGGCCAGGAAAGCATTTTTGTAGAACATTATGTCACAGTAAAGTTGACCTTTTGGATATAAAATGGCATTACTTAATACTTTTATCCTATTATACATTTCTGTGAAATATTGTCATAATTTGTGTAGGAATTCTTGAGTTATGAACCTGTGTGGTCACATTAACGTTTGACCAACAAAATCGAATTGGTGTGGACGTTTGTGCCAAATTTGACAGACAACGCGTTAACATAATGTCACGGCTGTTGCCGGTGCGGCGACATAACAATTAGTCAATTAGCGTTTTTGGTAATCAATAACTGGAAATTGTTTATCCAGCATCAGGTCTTTTCTCAATCTACAGGTGAAATGTGTCAGAGAAATCTAAACCTGTAATTGAAGCAATTACAAATGTCTCGAAACAAAGATCACTATTCTGGGCTGCCTACAGACAGTGTATTTTAGGCTGACACTGTGGATTCATTAAATGCATTGCAAAACTTCTGTGCCAAATTGAGGATTAGGCCTATTTCATAGTGGTGTGTTTTAATGTAGTGAGAATGTGCATTGGGGGCTGCTGCTGGATGAATCAAAGCTACCACGTTGAACTAATTGCACTGTTGCCTGCCCAATGGGCCGCGTTTGGGACTCGGGAGAGCAAAGAGCTGAGAGCAGGCGAGTACATTACTGAAACCGACTAATTGCTCACACCTGTGCTTGCCCAGTTGACTCTGCTGGGGACTCTAGGGAACGATAAAGAGCAAAGCTGAAAACATATGGGTGTGGCAACAGCAGTAAAAGATCATAGATCATAATCTATCCATTTATATTGATGTGGATTGGTCTATTTTTGTTAAACCAAGTATATGGATATCACACCGTCTACAGTCTACCGTCTACCGTATACAGTCTCAGGTTCCACTCAGGAACAGGAGGTGGATGAATGTGTGCCTTCAGGTATTGCTCACTGTGGTTCTAAAAGCTAGCCAAATGTAAGTGGCACGTTTTGTCACCAGCTCAAATACCTGACTTCAACCGCCTCTCTGTTGTCAAAAAGAAAAAGACTCAAAGAGACACAAGGTGACTGTTTTGGTGCAGCCAGATAAAAAAAAAAAAAAAAAACATTGACTTTGGACTAATAAATTAGGAATCACACCCCATTCCGATTTCTGTGCCATCTGCTTTTAGTTACCTGAAGAGTGGAGTACCACATGATGGAAAGTAAATGGAACTTACAGTACATAAATTAAAAAGCAGCTACTGCTTAACAACTACTTTTACTTTTACTCTGTGTTAATGTTATAATTACTATTGTTGTTATATTCCATAATTACTTTTTCCAAGCACATGGTTCATTTAATGTTTTTACATGTTGAATGCTGTCTTCACATTAAAAGTGAAGGAGGTAAACAAAGAGAGAATAGGAAAAGGAAGTGAGCAGAACAACATGAGAAGAGAGGAAGTGTGCTGAGATAGTTGTTGGCTGACCAAAGGCTTCCTGGGCAGAGCAGAGATGATCTACGAGTCTCGCAGCAAGAATTCCACACACCCTTCACCACACAGCATGAATCCTTGTGGCTCCTACACCGTACGCCTTGGAGAGAGAGAGAGAGAGAGAGAGAGAGAGAGACATACAGACAGATAAAGCATTGCTCCTAGGAAGACCTCACACTCTGACCGATATGGTGTCTGCAGTGTTCTCATTATAATCATCAAAGAATTGGTCTCAATCCGGAAGCAAAACAACCTCTACAATCCCCTTTATCTTTACAACGTTTTTCTATTCAGACCGATCATTTGGAGGATGATGCTGTTCCTTTTGGCCTGCACAGAACCGTCCCATTAATGAGAGCGTCCTGATGGGGAACATCACTGCCTGGTATGGAAACAACACCAAACAGGACCACAATGCCCTGCAGATAATGATTCTTTGATCGGCTGAACATATAAAAGGACATTTTACTAAAGGACGTTTACACCAGGCGTTGCAAGAAAAAGACTAGGAGAATCATTAAAGATCCAAACCTGCCTTTCTCCCTGTTGAGCTTGGGAAGAAGGTACTGGATACACCAGGCAAACACAGAGAGGCTCAGGAAAGACGCCCCACCCCCATTCTATGATGAATCATCAACTTGAAAGAGCTGATGGGATTACATTTCACTGGAATTGTACCTTGTACAATTTCATGTGACAAATAAAATTGATTGATTGATTGTTTGAAATCAGAAACATAAAACAAATGCCTGCCTGTAATATAAAAGATGCGGCAGTTAATGTCAGAAATACCCAAGCAAGCAATACTTACCTCTATGTATTCAGCTTCTTGACTGTTACTTTTACCAGGCAGGGAATGACTGTTCACCTTCCTCTTGCCATAATATAAAAAAGTAATGTGCGTAAATATGTGCTTTCACAACCTCCACTGTGTGTAACCATCTGTTCAACTTTGGTGTGGGACCTTCCTTTCTACATCTGGGGGCACAACACATATCCATTATGTCTATCATGTTTTCCTTTGTACACCTGTGTGATTCTGGGCCCTGTCTATTGTTGTTTGTGACCCCACCTTCATTGTTGTTACACCTTCTGCTTGTACCTTGGTAAGGTTAACACATCCCTCAAGGGGTATGATTCAATGCACCTTATGTACAAAAAAACCCAAAGAGATCACCATCTGTATGGGTTTGGAAGAAAGAGCGTATTTTGTGTGTGTGTGCGTGTCACCATGAGGGCACAAAGCCATCCCCTTATGGCCCATTGTTTTGGAAGGGTATGACTCTTACACCCCTCCCCTGGATGTTGGGGGAATAGAGCACAGCATGGCTAATATTTAACTAATGACTGTGCCTTACAGACTCGACCGCCCTCCTCTAACCAACTGCCAGACCTGAGCCATCTCTGCAGTGAACATTACTGAAGTGTGGCTGTGTAGAATAGAATGTGGAGGGATGGGGCTCTGCACAGTATCAGGGGAGAAGGGTACAGGAGAAAATAACTGTTGGAGAGCCCATAAAGGAGCAGTGAGTGAGGGAGAGATGGATGCACAGTGTTGTGTGGGAGGCCATCGAGTCCTGCAGTCTGAGAGAATGCCATATGCTACCGTAAGGCAGGCAAAGTCTAGCAAAAGGCGGAGGAGAAGCAGAGTTAGAAAAGAGTGGCTTGTTTCCATCAGCACTGATATTATAGGCGTCTGGCCTTCACATTTCTCATCAAGGAGCACACTTCTAAATGGAGGCTATGCCACTGACGGAAGAGAAACAAGAGTAGGGGCTGAAAGAGGCAGAGGAAGGGAGGGAAAGAGATAGGTAGAATGAGAGAAAAAGGCATAATTAGATAATGAGTTCTGGGTTCGTCAAGTGAGAGAGAGATAGAAGGGGAAAACAGGTCTGTAAGGGCAAAATAATAGAAAGTGTGGGAATTAAGGGGAAATTGGGGAGACAGGGAGAAGTAAAAGATGGGTAGATAGATATAAAAGATACAGCAAGCCGGGCTGATTATTGTTATGGTTTCATCAATGTGGACTGAAGCCCCCAGTGCTGCCAGGCAAATGTAGTATTAGTCACTTTAATAATTAATCACCCTGGGAGCATGTCACTGCAGCCATGCACTGACCCATTTCTTGGACATTTTTCTCAACAGTAACATTCCCACAGAGCCCCCTCTTCTTCCATACCTTCATTAAGTAAGGTGGGGGGTGCATGCCCAAATCCTCTGGGTCAAGCCTGGTCATTTATTAGCCACATTGCTCAGGAGAAATAAAAGTAATCTTGCTGCTCTTCTTAACGGCTGGAAACCATGCGGGGAGAGAGAATAGTGGCCTGGGCTATGGCCCAATGACTGACTGTGAAATATAAAACCCATATGTAGGACAGCCATATGAAAAGGGGCCCAACAGGGTTCCTTCAGGCATTGATGCTCATCACCACAAAAGCAGATGGCGGTGTCCTGGTCTTAAAACTTTTTTTTTTGACACCACCTTCCCTCTTCTTTTATCCAATCCTATCCGGCCTATTAGTCCCCTGCCTGTCATGGGCTAGCAGCCTATGCTTAGCCCCCAGGGGGCTTTCAGAGCTATGGCATGAAGTCAAGCTTCCCCATTGACACAGGTCTCACTGGATAGCTTTCAATAGAAGTCAACCGACTGAAAAGGCATGTTTTAGAGGACAAAACGGAATAAGGTGTGGGGTGGATCAATACGGCAGGGTTGTTTGGACTTGAAATGCTTTGCTCTCTGTGTGCCCAGACAAAGCAGTGCTGACTGCAGGTGGGAAAGAATTTTCCCGGACATTGGATGAAAAGTAACAAAGCGTGTTTAATGGAAGAGAAAGCTTCATGCATCTGTCTGAAAGATTGGGATCAAAGCAGAGAGATAACCCACTGTGTGTGCTCAATATGTATTCTTGTCCTCTTCACTAAAACAGGCAGGATTAGTCACAGAGGTCCAATCCCAACCTGTGTGCTGCTCGCACCCAAGCAATTTCTGAACCAGAAAGGCAATCAAGGACTTAAACTCAGACACAATGCAAATAGGTCTGAGCCCATCTGTAGTAATCCAACAGTCCCTCCTGCACTAGTTTGCTCTCTCCATCTCAGCTTCTCTGTGGCACAAGCCAATTAACTGTTTGATTTGAAGCCTGGGAAGAACACTCTAATTGATTACATGGCGATAGTCAATTCAATTATCAATTTAGGCACAAAAAAGCTGAGCAGAGATGCGAAGCCCGGAAGTTTGCTGAACGAGTTCTTTGGTAACTTGGCAGCACAATCGCTGTGTGTTTGTTTAAGCGCAGGGATGAAAAGTAAAGGAGAAAAGCGCGGAAGCAGTGGAAGAGAGGGAGGAAGACTGACACTTGCTGTAGCTACTGCAGGTTGTTTACTTGCACTCTCCGACTTACACCTCCTCTACCTCTTCTTTCTCCTCAACACAGACATTTTTTCTCTGCCTGAAGCGCACCAACAAACACACACAGGCAGGGAGACAGAAATGCACACACACATATAAACACACAAACATTTGCATTATTACAAATACCAAAATATATATATATATATATAATAGTATATATCGATAGGGACACATTATATTACATAGTCAAAATTTACATACGGTACAAAAACATATATAAAATGAAGAGACACCTAGACATTTTCCCTTGCACACGCTCAAACGTGCTAATACATAAAAACACAAAACCACAAGGGTATTCAGGGATGTGCAGCCATTGAATAAAAACATAAAAGAGCTCTTCTTTACCTCATGCCTGTGATTCTGCTGTCATGGCGAGTTGATCCGTTCGATCAGTCTGGAGAGGCACTAGGCCGGGTGGTTGTGCGAACAAAGTCTCAACGTGCCGTCTGTCAACAGAGTAATTTCCCAGGATAGCGCTGTGTTCTCCCTTCATATGGTTCTGCTGGTAAAGATAGAAGAAGGTCAACACCTGAGTCATTGGAGTGAAGAAACCAAATGGGTAGAGCCTCCGATCACTATCCTCCCTCAAGGTTTCAGCGTATACCTAACACGAATAGCTAATATTAACCGGGTAAACCAATGCATTATGTTGCCTATATGTTTAACAATTGCAAAAAACTCAAGATGTCACACAGTATTCTGTTGGACAACCCCATGTTAGTGCATCTTTTTATAAGCAAGTTCTCCTTTAACTGCCACACATTAGCTATTACTATGCCAGAGCCATATTCATTTACGAATAATGTTATGTATTATACCATATACCAGTACACATTTCTGCTTAAATGGACACAGGACAGCATGGGAGAAAGAGCCAATCAATGTAAAGTCTCTTATGCAGCTGTTTAATAATTGAAGAATGTGTATTTAATATTTTCAACTAATGTGGGTGGTTTTGGGGAATACTGTAGAAATGCAAGAGATATGTTCAAGAGGGAATGGTCTCTTAAGCATTGCATAGAGACAAGTCTTTGTTACTAGTTTGGCGCTATTTAAATAATCAAGCTTGTGTTCACCACAGGGTATTTATCTTGAAATGTACATATCTGCACAGTATGAGTCATTAAGTAACACACAATAAAACAAGTCATTGAAGGAAGAAAACATTACAGAACTGTTGGTTGCACAGACCACAAGCTGCACACAGCTGGAACTAATGCAGACCACGATGTTTGCAAAAGCCACAGTGATGCTCGCTAGCATCATGCAAGAGGCATACAGTGGCCTTCACTTCCTGCTGTCCAGTTTAAAGCCCTGGCTCACAAAGAAAACCACCTTCTGTCATTGTAGAACCCTGTCAGGCATTGATGACTGTTCACACAATGACACATACGTTACACCCCTTTAGCATTAAAATGGAATGGTCCAGGAGCAATGTGCTGCTCTGGCTGTGCAGGATGGAGACGAGGAGGTGGTAGAGAAATAATGTACTGACTGTTGTGAGTGATGGGGAGGGTCTGTGTTTAACAATGTTTTTAAAAGATGTTGGAAACAAAAAGTGTGCCAAGGGGACATCTCCATCAATCTGACAGAGTCCATCCCACCCCAGCCTGGATTTCTTAGCATGCTGTGTGTATGTATGAATTCAAGAGTGCGCAGCAGGGGCTTGCATGGATGTAAGGCACTGCAAGTGGTCCTCCCAGATGGTTATGTTCCACTGCTAGTAGGAGGTCTGGAGCTTTTATCTACGACAGGCAGTAGGTCTTAACATCCTCCCCACACACTGGTGGGCTCCAAGCCTGAGGCCCACAGGGCTATGAGAGAGGCAGGGTGTCCCAGCGCAGGAACAATTCCCTGCTTCCCCTTAGTCTTTCTTTTTTTCAATAGAGAAAGAAAAGACGTCAATGACAGCCACTGATCAGAAACGCAGGGGGCAGAGGATGCTCACTTTGGCACACACACGCACACACCCAAGAATGGTTTCTTCCTCCTCTGAGGGTTGACGCTGGTCCAGAGCATCAGCATTGTTGGAGAGGCTTAGTGAGTCAGAGAAGGAAAGTCTGAGAGAGAATTGGAGAGTCAGACACAGAGATGCCAAGAGACACTGCGCCAAAACGCATTCCTAATTGACTTGCTGCCGACTTGCAAATCCAGCATTCTCATCTGGTCTATGCAAGGTCAACTGTGAGATGTACTGAGACAAACTGAGTGAGACAGTGAGAGACATTAGATGAGGAGGGACTGGATGAGTAACGGGTGCAGTGAATAACTGCTGTTAAAAGAGAGGTGACAGGGTCTCGATTTAGGACAGTACGGCTGCTGCTACATAGGGTGAATTCTTAAAGTTGTATGCTTCAGTGTCCTCCACAATGCCACCTTGTTACCACTCAAATCTCCAGGAAGTCATTTTTCAGAGAGTTTGGTGTGTGTCAGTGTGTGTGAATCATAGCAGATAGGGGTTATTCTTTTATCCTTTGACCCAGATTTAAAAGGGAGAACTGAACAGGGGACATGAAAGACACGGACCTCCCAGTGGAGCCAGGGTCACGCGCAGCTTGAACACAGGCGCACACCGGCACAGCCAGCCGAGCAGAAAACACTATTACACACACAAACACACACACACACACACACACACACACACACACACACACACACAAACACAAACACAAACACAAACACACACACACACAAAAAAAACAGGGCATGGAAATTCTGTCAGACACACCTGCCTCAGCTCTCACGACAAGCCTTTTCCTCCCCCACTCCATGGCATAGCATTTTAGTTCCAATGAGGAAAAACATGCAATCACATGTGTGTAATCACTGATTGTTATTGGAAAACAGCTTTTCTCTGTACAAAATCTAAGTCATGAATATTCATATTTACATACAAATACTGACGTCATTCACACATGCAGTTGATTTTAAAGCTGCATTGATGACATTTTCCACAGTTATACAAGCAAAGACATTGGCAGAATGTGAACAAGTTTAGCTGTACGCATGGCAAAGGCAAATGGATTAGAATGATTATAGTCTTTCCTCTCCTTAGATACAGCCTTATTGTGATATAGCAGCCTGCAATGAAGGTTGGCGTGGATGAAATGTCCTCTCACAAAAAGGACAAAGATTATTGAAGCAGACAAGATGCATCAAACAAATAAGTTAAAGATAACAGTGTGTGTGATAACGGTGTGTGTGTGTGTGTGTGTGTCCTTACCCCAAAGAATGACAAAATATAGTGAATAACAGGTGCAAACAGATTTATAGAGAAATTGTAGAAGCAGAATGGGCAGATTTACAGTGGGAAATGGGCAAATTTACAGGCAGAAACTTGGATGCATTGGCGACACAATATTGGGCTTCCGCCAGTGTTAAATATGGACCCTCACCTACAACCAGATGGTTCCTCACTTCTGACCATCCCACTCCCTCTTTCAATTTTTGTCTTTCCAACAGTCTCCTACCTCTCCCTCACGGAGGCTAATAGCTAAATGCTGTCATTTCAGCAACTCGACTTAAAGCCACAACCAATTGTGCTGTCACAAAGAAATAGTCATTACTCTGGATATGAGTGACAGTCTTTGGCCAGGCTCCTACGACTACTACCTATGACCACTGAAATCCCTTAAGGTACACTTCTTGTTAGATGTGACAAGTCAGCTTGGAGAAGAAAGCCATTACCTGAGGAGAAACGTATCAGGCAGCCTCCTGCTGGTGTAAATTGAAACCAAATACAATGGCTCCAAGCCAAGGAAGTATTCTGGGAAATCTAATATGTCCATTTCCTGGGCTTGAGGGTAATTCAAAGCTTTCTTTACCTCAAATGAGAAATGTCTTTGGCAGGATGTTTTCTTTCGGAATTGAAAAGCATGTTTTTTGGTATTTAATGCAATTAAAAAGTCTATCAAACAACAATGTCCCATAGACTCCCTGACAATATTTCTACACTTTTTTTTAATTTTTGAACTTTTGGAAATTCCTCGTCACCTACTTAGTAATTGCAGCCCTCCTCTCTTCCTCCTCTCTAGTCACAGCAAAGCCTGGGAGCTTGGCCACATGGTTCAGGGCTGGCCTACAATGCACAAGGACGAGGGGGGATGAGGAAACTAGTGGGGGTTCAGAGGCATAAAAGTTCCTTTCTTCTTCGTCCTTGCCTCTTTCTTTGAGCCAGAACAGAGGGTTGCCACGGCGATGAGGTTGGTCTGTCTCCCACGGCGTGGTCTGGGAAGAGCAGCAGCTTGCTCTGACATTTAGTCAAGCTGGAGGAAACAGAGACGATAGAGGAGAGAAACAAACACACATACAGCAAGAGGAGAGGAGGGGGCGTAAGCAACCGGCGGTTGCAGAAAGTGGATGGATTAAAAGATAACACCTGTAACATCAGAGGTTGACACACACATGGAGAAGGGGCTGCCACCGCCTTTATCCAAAACCTTTTATCTTCATCTCAGTGTCCATTCAGCCCCAAATTCTATTCCTGGCCTCCCTTGTTTTCATTTAGATCTTGCCAGCTAGTCAGTTAACCAACACAAATTTACATCCTAATCATAAATCACTGTCAAGCCATGCACATAGCCAATGCACAAACACAACCACAACCTAACAGACACACAAATGCACATCAAAACACAAACATACAAAACTATGGCCACCCTACAGAGAGGCCAAGTACCCACATTGTCAACTAATTCTGAAGTCAAAACTGGAAAACGTTGGCAGAGATTCTAGGTAACACAGCTCAATTGCTTTGTGTGGCTATCAGAGGTATGAAGGTTTTGGGTCCACCAACAGGTCAACATAAAGGATCTCCATGCTCCATGCATCTCCATGTGAGACTTAAGGAACCCACAGCAAGTCAAAAACACTTTTCTATTTTATCAAAATCTGTTCAAACACTGTCAGATTCTGATTAAAGGAGACAACAGGCAGCCATATCAGCAAATACAAGCAAGGGATAAAGGTAAAAAGGAAATAAATTATGTGATGTGGGTATAAAAGATAACCTTGAGTATAACATACTGGCAGATACAGTAAACATGTCATGTGTTTTCCTCATCATCAGTTAGCCTACAATCCACAAGATACAGAGAAAGAAGAGAATTGCAATACGCCACAATGCAAGTCATACAACATTTGGCACAATGCTAATAGAAGTGGTAGCATTCAATGAGAAACACCCGTGTGCCACTTTATGGAACTGTAGTACGAACATGCTTATGCACACTTTTCTCTCTATGACACACAAGGCTCTCTTTCAGTAATGAATAAGCTTTATCTTCCCTAAGACTAGAGCTCCAGTGGAAATGTTCACTTTTAGCCTCCTTTTGATTCATCTAAATCTAAATCACAACTTCAATGGGCATTAGCATTTCCTACATGAACACATAGATATAAAAAGAAATTTTCCCCAAAGTGACGACAAAACTTTTCCTCATCTCAGAGAACCATCTAATCCTTATTTCCTGTAGATCACCCCAGAACAGTGCACTTAGTGGCATTTGGTCGTTATTGCTCAAAGCATAAATGAGATCTGAAGAACTCAACAGCAACATTTCTTGTAAAATACAATTGGCAAATCTATGGTAATGCCGACATCTCTAACTACTTTCTACCAACCGTTTATCTTGATGCCATAGGACTAAACTTTCAAAAACAAGGTCTGTGGGTGTTCATGAGCAACAATGTCACAAAGACACATGTAATAAAGTGCCAACAATTCATATTTTAATTACAATATTTTGAAATGGTCCTCTTTTATTTTTCTCATTCAAAACTGCTTTTAGTGACGTTTTACTCCTAAAAAAATGAAAGACTGAAAAACACACTCAACCATGATCCTGATACTATATTGAGGCTTTTTTCTCTACCCTACCTGTTAAATGCAGTGCATGATTAAATATTGGCCTTGCATTAGAGCTCAACCTACATATCGGCTGATATTAGGCATTTCCCGATCTATATATATATTTTAAATATGCATTCATCAGAATCATTTATAATGACAAATAAATGATTCTGATAAATGCATATTTAAAAAATAAAAATGGACTGTCAACCATGTTATGAGCGTTGGTGTTGCATAGTTTGTCCACCAGAGGGCGCTCTACAGTGTTCCATTTGGCAACAGATTTTTTTGTGTGTTTTTGTTCTGGACTTTAAGACTTTAAGTTTCATATCTTAAGTTTGCATTTTTATACATTTTATTTATCAGAACATTAGTATATGTTGATGTTCCTCTGTTCTATTGTGACAATAAAACAAATTATTATCATATTATTTTAGTGAGAACTCATAAATAACTACAAATAACTAATGTTAGGGAAATCTGTTAGGGAAATATATCAGCATATCGGATTTTTAAATAACCAAATTTTCATATCGTTATCAGCCTTAAAAATCGGTTGAGCTCTACCTTGCATTGGCAAAATAGTTTTTACTCTGGTTAGGTCTGCCAGCTCATGAGAAAGATAGCTTAGCAGTTAGCCTTCCATCTGCCTGATTGAGCCAGAGACGGTTTGTGTTGATTTGTCAGTAAGCAGCAACCAGCAGGGGCAGAAGTGACAAGCCTGTGGCCTCCCTAAAATACAGTGATTTCTCTTTAATAAACTAAGGCAGCCAGGACACCTGATTACCCAAAATATTTATCACTGTATGTTTAAATAAAACATATTTTATAATTTTCTGTGGCCTAACAGACCCTTATTATTTCCTTGTTTCTGCAATGACTTCGCCACTCTCCATGGACTTTCCTCAAATGAGTGAAACAGCGCCCCTCTGGGATTTCAACCTATCTTCATGGTCACAGTCGGTATTGCACCTGTAATACAAAATGGAAGAAATGTGAATAGTGCTGTCATTGTCAAGCCACTACGAAATGGATTCATATGGACAAAAAAATCTAAAATAAATTGTGAAGCTAAACAATAGCAAGTTTACATCCTCCATTAAATGAAACAACCGGGAGAGTTAGCTTGTTTTCCAATGCTGCCAATGTGGCCCAGCTAACCTGTTGTCTCATCTGTGAATGGGCCAGCGCGGAAGGCCCGCTAGTTGTAGAGGACAGTTGAAACACTTTGATTTAAAACGTAATTTACAAAGCGGTCGTAGCTATGTTATCACTAGCAATCTACACGTGTCATCTGCCAAATACAGTTGCATTTTCAGCTTTGAACAAAACCGTTTTATTACAAAACCGAATTATTACAGCAAAAGTGGGACATCCGTGCGTAATCTGTCCCTCCTGGACGGGCGAAGGAAACAGCATATGGGGGCCGAAGCCATAAACTTCCCACAACTTCAATATTTTCACATATAGTGAATGGTACTTCCAAAAGGTGTTATTTTAGATAGATTGTTGCAGGACTACGTCAAATTCGTGACCTGTTAAAAATTCATTGCCATCATCGTGAGCGTGTTTGAAACAGTTATTGAAATATGGATGATTCTGCCGTTTTTATAGCTATAATAGTATGTTTTCTATTCACACGACATATAAATGTCGTTTCACTAGGTTTTTACGTGGGTTAGACCACTGCACATCCAAATAACGCCCCACAGCCCGTCAGTCTTCATAGGATAACATGGGAAAACTCGACCCCTCTGGGCCCACATTTTCATCTTTCTAAAACTGCTTTTCCATGTCTCACCTCCATAAATGACTGTATAAACACAGATATTTAAGTACATTTACTTAAAATACATGGAGTTACAGCCAGGTCCGGAACAGGTGAAACAACTGTTTCACCATGCCATTATAGCCTGTTTTGCTTTCCATGTAAATGCAATATGAAAGTCTGTGATTGTGGAAAAAAATTTTAACCGCTAAAGAAGTTTACTTATGACCATTAAAACTTGTTTATGGGCTGTGATGAAAGGAAATAACAGGAAGATATTTGGCTAATAGAAGGAGGTTAACATACTCTATGTTTTCACCTAAGGAAGTCTGTCCATCATCATTACACTCAGAGAAAACAGGAATATTTCATCCGTCTCACTTTTTCATCCCGGCTCTCTACACATATAAGATGTGCAGGCTGATATGTATTTGATACATGCATTGTTTTCTTTGGATGAGAACATAAGTCATTAAAACATTATTGTTAAAATTTCATTTTCCTACTTTGCAACTTATTGTTTCATACTTGGCTTCTGAACCATGAGCATGTGTTAGTTAGTTCAGTTATTTTGATTGGCCCTCTAAAATAACACCTAATCAGTTTGTGCTAGAGCTACCACTGAAAACAGGTTTTACTATACTTACCAATTTCTTATGTATTTCTCTATTTTGAGTTGAAAGGGCATGGCCTAGACTAGCTCAAATCATGTGTGTATTTGGGATAACCCATTGTGCCTTAACCTTTTATTAGCCTACATATAAAAAACAAAATGTATTTTGTTTCCACAATATCTTCAATTTTAACATGTCAGGAATGACATGTTAACAATGGAAGATAAAAGCAAAAAACATCAAAACAGCCATGCCACAACAGATCTGTACAAAATAGCACAAATCATAAATGGAACTATTCCTTTAATTTAGATGTGAAGTAATTTTTCCACTTTTGTCCTGATGCTACTCATCATTTATAGACTCCCTACGATGAACACATAGGTCTAGCTTAATTTGTACACCCTTGTTGTCTCTTCTGTACAGTAATATGGGGATAAAGACTGTCCAAACGATGCTTTGTACAGGATTTATCCATCTTTGTGTATGACCCTATCACTTGCCAAAGGCACTTTGCTACAAAACAATGGGGGTCTTGAACTTGTGTCCTATCTACCCCTCTTTCTCAGGGGTCAGTCATTCTACCGAGGCTGAACTCGGGGATAAAAACAACAGGAGCAATATGAGCCCGGGGGGGATCTTCTCACCCTGAGACGAGTGATTACTTCGCTGGGACTAAGTTATGCTAATGCATTCATCTCCAAAAGCACCGTGATTATTTAGAGTTCCTCACCAACTGTTTTAGATTTTGCTCGCTTGCTATTTTATGCAAAGTTGCTTTTTTTTCCCCAGTACTCCATTGGCACAGCGCTTGCTGAGCTGAGGGAGATAAGAGGGGAAAAAATTCAGGAGATTGTTGAATTCTTTGCCCTTATTTTAATGTGCCCTTGATGTGTGAATGAATGCAAATCAAAATATGTCTGGTTTTTTTCTGTTGAAAGTATCACATGTTGCAATTTTATAAAATGACAGTGGAGTGAAATAGAGCAGATGATACTGCATACAGTGCACCATTTCTGTTATTTCTCTGACCCTCTAAATTGCCCTATGTTTTATTTAAAAGGTTCCAACACTTTAATTCATGTACACTTTGTGTATTTCCTTCCTTCTTTTGCCTGAGAACTGAACCCCCTGTTGTCCCATTTAGACAGTTTTGATGCCATATTCCACCTGGTGCTCTGCATGATGTCATTTGCGGTGAGGCATCATTCTGGCCTGGCTGCGGTGTTCCTGTGAAGCAGCATCAGGGGATATCAGCATAATGCCAGAGTGAATATGTTAGAGCATATTCCCTCTAATCCTGAGCACACTGTAATCAGAGGCGTTCTACCTCTGTGACCTCACAAACACATGCTATTGGACTGCTGACGTTTGCAAATGTGGGAGGGGTCACAAGTTGGGAGGAAGAGGGAGTGGTGGTACCGGGCCTAAAGAATTGAAGAATGTTTTGAAGGGGGCAGCAAAAAAAAGATGAAGAAAGGTAATCACAGAAGAGAAGAGGAAATCATGCTATATCAGATGCAGCAGAAATACATGTTTCAGGAGTTAGGAGGAGGTAATGGTCAAGAAATGGGAAGGGGAAATATAAGAAGTTGCAGAGAGATTTAAAAGGATTCTAAAGGCCTGCAGGGATTTGCAGAGAATTTGGAGGAGATTTCTGGAAATGAGAGCACTGCCCAGATGCGCTGCAGAAAGCAGCATCTGCAGCATTAATTACAATAGCCCCCCTCCGTCACCTCCACCGTACTCTGCCACCTGTTTCTTTGCAATGGCCCCACTATACGTGAGTGAAATCCAGGAATCCACATTCAGCACATTGGCTGATGCAATCACATACAACCTGCATCCCCATCCCACCCCTCCATCTCCAGCCATTCACCCCCCCCCACACACACACACACACACATGCACACACATGCACACACACACCACAAACTGTTCCCTGCGGGTATCTTGATGTCTTATCTATTAGGCAGTGAAAGTGAGAAAGAGAGCAAATAAAAGCTCTCAGTCACCTAAGATCCCTTGTCCATACGGTTTGTTTCTTGCTGCTGAATTGATTTGGAGAGTCAATCGCTTTACTGATGGAGAGATTGTTGGCCCCAAGAGGACAGAAGTGAGCGCGCTCTTTTGCGGCGTGATGTGCACATTTCCATGTCAGGGCTATGTTGTGGCAGCGTTTGTGGTATCTGGATCCCAAGATTACATCTACTCCTCAGCTGGGATTGTTTTCATGCTGCTGTCATGGAAGGATGGTGAAATTGTATCACAGATTAAGCACAACCTATTTCACAGCTTTCCGGCCAGCGTAAAATGTGGGTTGATCTTTACCTTCTGAGGTCTTGAGTTGAGAGGGGAAAGGATTGTGTTCATAAAAGTAACAGAGATTGTAATGCTTTATGTCAAATGTCTCTAAAAGAAAGATCTGCAAAGAGGATTTGTGGTGAACAGGAGATTGACTCTCAGTGTAGACTTCCCTTATAAAACCAAGTGTTAAAGATCTGGGCTTATCTGAATGGAGGGAAAGGATTGATGGGGGGGAGGATGCAAAAAGCAGTACAAGCCTCTTATAATTGAAGATCTCTTGCAGAGAGCGAGCATCCTCTTCTGACAGACCACACCTCCCTGCTTAACCTGCAAGCTGTCAGCTCTATTGCTCGTCCCGTCTGGCCCAAATACTGCTGGGCTTTTCCAAGTGATCAATTAAATAATTTAGTGGCAATTGATAAATTTGTGGGTTAGACGTTGGATCAATGGTATGGACTAAAGAAGTCAGAGTTGCATCTGATACATGGCTGTCCGAGGAGCACCATTTAGAAACAGCAGCAACAACAGTATTGTACTCCTGAAGGAGTCTTTCTCTGTATTTCTTTAACTCATACACACTCGTACACAGGTCCATGCAGGGTTGAAGAGCTCAAGCAAGAGAAAAATATATAGAGTAAGATCAGCAACAGGGGAGGGAATTTAAGCGTAAACTGCAGTGAAAATCATATCAGCTGTTAAAGCACTAATGCACACCAACACGACGACAGAATAGAGATAGAAAACTACATTTACTTTTTTTCCGCTTGACCTCCGGCTGAGATTCAAAGGCTTTAATTCTCCCGGTGATGTTGGGATCCAAACAGCTACAGTGAATAAACAAGATTACCCATTTGGACATGCCAGCAAATCTTATCATATTGGAGCAGGGAGAGGAGCTGTGAAATGGGACCAAAGCAATAAGGTTGACAGAGGCCAAGACGACACAATTCCTACCTCAAACAAATTTTCCTATTTCCTTTTGTGACTTAATGTACATTTTGTTCTTCGGTTGCGGACACACAGTGATGTTTCATATGTTGTGGCAGCAAGAAATTATCCCTCTTCAGAGGCGTGAAGCATGTACTGTATCAAATATTACTCTCTGTCAGATATTAATCACCACTGGATTTGCAGGAAGGTCATTTTTCTTTCTTCCTCTCTCTCTCATTTCATTTCCTACTGAAAACATAGAATCTCAGCAAAATAAAACTCTCCAAAGGTTGCTAGTAGGAAATAATGTCTTCTGAGAAAACGACCATTGTATTTGATGATGCGCTCATCAGTTTGAATTGGATTTGGTGCAGATAAAAAGGTGAAGTCTTATTTGATGTCTATATGCTCAGATTGTAGCCTTTAGTCGTCATTTTCAATGTAAAGTGATACAGCGCAGAAGCCTCTTGTTGTTAAGCGGCCTTGTGCCAGATTTGGTTCTTAGCATGAGGCCAAAAGAAGCTGTACAGTGTGCATTAAGGCTGGGCGCAATGAAGGTCGGGGGAAGTCGGAGACGACAGAATGCACCAGGCTCCACCAGACGCAGAGTCAGCCGGTGGAGCTGTGCCGGTTAGTCAGGGAGTGATTTCTGAATCCATCATGAACATCATGCATCATCACAATCAATTCTTGTGACTGAGATCATCAGAGGCAGTTTTTATGGGACCATAACCTGTAAATAAGATGATTACAACTGCAAACATAATGTGGGCTGGGGGGCGCTGGGCAAGAAACATCACTGCGCTAAGCATACATGACAACAACAGCGATAAAGGATTTGGGGCTTATGAGAGCAGAAAGATGGGGATTGTTACCACAATATATCTGACATGAACATGCAAAAAGAGATTATAAGAATAAAAATGTCTGCAGCACCCCTCCACACATATGGCTTCACTTGAAATAGGGATGACAAAAAGAGGGAAAAGAGAGATTTTTTTAGTTCTGTCTCTGAGCAGACGTTGATCTTCTCAAATCCCTGTGTATCTCATGTTAAATCCGTGTAATGTGGATTAAGACCTGTTGAAACACACACACACACGTATATATATATATATATATATATATATATATATATATATATATATACTGTATATATATATATACTCTCTATATATCACATCACAGGAACAGATTGGAGCAGACTTCTTTGCCAAATCTGGTTTGCCCTGAAGAAAAAAGACAACTGATACAGATGGGTGATAGAGGACACGAGATATACAATCAGATGATATTAATTTGGCTTATTGTTTATATATTGTGGTAAATCTCTTTAACATGTGTGGGCATTTTGTCCATTTTGGGTTATTAATGGATTGATTTTGGCAATATTGGATTTTTATATGATTTTCTTCATCAATGTGATAAAGTACTGTGATTTGTCAATGCTTTTGCTGGATTAGCCAAAACAGATATTCCTGTTTTGGTTATGTTTATTTTTATTATTAACTATTTCTTAATTTTCTATAAAATTGATTAAACCAATTACACAGTGATATTAGAATTTATTCATATTGCCCACATCAAACTGACTGAGCCGACTGTGAAAATGTATTAACATGCGGATATAAAAGATGTGTCTCCACACACACACACACACACACACACACACACACACACACACACACATCTACGATGCCACTTAATCCTTGTTCTGTGCAGTCTGCATCCGCCACTGTCCATTAGGGCAAGCGTTTTTCCTTTCATTCCACCAAATCCTCTTCTTTTTAGCTCAACACTAAAAAAAGATGCAGTTACTCCGTGATTCACTGAGTCTCACTGTCAAACGACCATTTCTTCCCTTTTTCAAATGTATTTCCTAGCCAGAAACATGAATAAATAACCAGCTAGGCCTTCCTTACCACGTGTCTTGAACTCCTGCTACATGTTGAAGTTCTGCAATGTCCCCAACCTGTGATGTTTTAATCCCACAAATAAATAGCAGCCAGGTGAAAATGGGGTTTTCTCCTGACTCCACCAGGAGATTGGGCTCAACCCACCAAAAGAGCGAGCAGATGTCGGCTGCAGGTGAAAATAAGTCCGGAGAGCTGGTAGAGTAATCACTACACCACATCGGAGTGACTTCGACTTTCTAAGACCTGCTTGGCATATTTGTATAGAAATCTCAATTGTGCTAGTAATTCTTAGTCAGCCCCCCCACACACACACAACCTTCACCTGATACCTTTTGATGCCTGTAGGAGTAGAAGTATGACTGAAATAGACAGGGCAAGACAGGCAAGAAGATAGAAATAGATGGAAAGTGTGTGAGAGTGTGTGAGAGTGAAAGATTGAGTATGGTTGTGTGGGTATCGTGCATTTTTTTTTACATATTTGACTGTGATTAAGACAAAGCACTCCTTGTCTGTCTCGCACAATCATGACCCTCATTGCATATCAGTGGTATGCATGTACAACAAGATACTATGAGTGTGTATAGATATAAGTGTGTGCAGGGGGGAAAATAAATTAACCTGTTTTGATACAACCACTGATCTGGTCTTGGAAGGGAAAATGACCATGCTTATTGAATCTGAGTACTGTAATGAGGTAATATTACCACACCAAATGATGAAAAATGAATGTTACAAGTTGGTGTTTGTGTAGACGGCTCTCGGGATTTTCATTTGCTGTTTGATATTCTTACTTGCCAGCTCAGCAGGTACTATTGTATGATTGGAACAGAAAAAAGACACTTAGGGCTGAAAGCCCAAGCTATTACCGTGAATAGCCTGTAGACACAGCGACACAAGTGGAAGAGTGTGTTTGTGCATACGCCTCTGTGCTCTGTTTAAGAGTGCATGTACTGTATCTGTATGTGTGTGTTTGTTTGTGTATCTGTGGGCAGCGCAGGTGAAGGCATGCATACTGAATGCTAAGTGATCATCTGGCCCATCTCATTGGCATTGGAGAGCTTGTACAGCTCTGATAAGTGTATTTATGGAAAAGTCAGCACAGCTTTATGTCGTCATTGCAGGTTAGATCACAGATAAAAGGATTGGACTCCAAAAAGTAGAAAAAATAAAATATCAAGCCTGAGATAAGACACCAGTTTCTCAGCTATATCAGCTTGCTTCAGACTCACACTGCATTGTGACTGCTCATCAGTATGGCCCCTGTCACTAACCCAGGGCTCAGTATGTGGCCTTAAGACTGCCGAGGATTGTTCAGATAACATTTCAGATTGTGCTGCTTATAGTTGTCTTGGGCTAATTTTTGATGTCACATGCAAATATCTCCCCCCAAGGCTACAGTGGACCAATCCTGGGTAAAAACATGATTTACTGGTATGTAAATTCAGACAGTTGTAGCTTCAAAGCATTTAATCCCACTTTACTGTTTCCATACACCCAGGTCTCCCTTTCTCTTCTTTGCCATTCTCTGCATCAGTTTTCTTCTGTATCTTATTAATACATTCCTTCCTCTGATCCACCTCAACTCATTCTTCTAAAAACCTTTTTTCTCCATCACATCAACAGCCTTTAGTTTGGTTGAATCAAGCTTTTTTTTGTCCCGCTGGTGCGGTTGGTTTGGGCAGGTAAGAACGCAACAATCAAACTCTGGTGCGCACCAAAAGCGGACCAAACAAGCGTACTAAGACCTGCTTGAAGTGGTGGTCTCAGTACGCTGTCAAACAAACTCTGGAGCGGTTTGTTTTTTGGTGAGAACGTGATCCGAACTCAAACTCGAACTATACAACCTCCGCATGTCTGAGCTAATGTCTCCTGTAGTCAGCTGTGTTTAGCAATCTGCGATCAGCTGTAGCAGCTTGTTATCACAGAAATAGACTGCAGTCAAGCTCGCCGTCCATCACTCGTATCTCCGTAGTCAAACAAGTAGTCGCTAAAATTGCAGACAGATGCCAGCAGAGCAGAGCGAAGTCTCGTTAACCAGATCAGATGTAGTAATGTCTCTTGTGAAACAATGTCTGATCATTTTAATTAAATGAGCTGGTTTTACCCAAGGGGTAAGGAGCGTCCACGAAGCATAGCTCTTATGGCGCCATTTTATTGCTACAAAGCACTCACCTGCCATTAGCATTCCATTGACTGCCATTCATTTTGGCGCCACTTTGAGAATGAATAACTTTACATCTGAAGTGTTTAAAAACTTAAGTTGTCAATTGTTCATTTCTAAAGAAACACGACAATGTATAAAAGGCTCCATTACTTTATAATAGGGTGACCAGACGTCCCCGGTTTCCTGGATCTGTCCCCGGAAATGTCCCCGGTTTTCACTGTGACTGACAGACCCAAAATTGGGATAAAAGAAAGAAAACTCTGACCAAACGGAGTCGATCGAGCAGCGCTGCTTAGAGCTCAGAGATGTTTCAGAAAGCCGTATTTTACGATGCTAAAATTACTGATTATTTACATGGAGTCTGGTGGGTTTAGCAAACACAATTTCGCAGACTTTTATGTTTTAGAAAATGATCTTAATCTTTAACAGAAAGGTCAGCCTCCTTAGAAATCCTTTCCATAATGTTGTCAGACACTTAGAATATTAATCCGAGTCTGTCAGCGGCAAAACGTTCATAAAGTTAATTATCCCATTAACTTCCATTGTTGCTTGTTTCTCTGCTGCCAACTGCAGTGATCTCGTTTCATACTGCATCAATGTCAAAGGAAAATCTTTCCTCAATAGTTTATATTGTATCCGATACTCATCTCTAGGTCTAGTGTCCCCGTTTTTAAATTTTACAAAAATTAAAAACATGACGTGTTTTGGAGGTATATACGCTTCTGAGCTGAAAATGTCCCCGGATTTTGTCTGAGAAATCTAGTCACCTTACCTTATACCTTACATTATTACATTATGGCCTCCGTAGCAGACGTTTTTGTAAAAAAAAAAACCAAATAGGCAAACAATTACTTTACTTGTCATAACCAAGCGACTTGCGGTCGCATAGTCGACAAATCACTGTATTGTCAGGAGAAGCATGTGGACAGTTTTGACTTACATTAGCGGTTTAGGTTTAATTACAAATGTTAACTAGCATTTTAGTTAGCAATACTTAGCCTGTACCTATGTTATCTCCTAACATATACCTACGCTCTCCATCTGTGCAAGATTGTGAATGATTGAGATTTCTTTTGGCACAACTAACAGCAGACTTACAACTTTTAGACAGGTTGCTCATGTCATATCTATGTCGGCAAGCTCAGCTGGAGGCTGGGCAGTAACGCTCAGCACTCACAGGAAAAGTGCTTCTAATATCCTTCACTGGTCTCCGTCCAGAACAACGTGATTTGTTGGTCCATTTCTTTAACTGTCTACGGTTTGACCACTAGACCAGAGCACAGGACCTTCTTCCTCTATTTACTTTCTTGCTCCCACCCCCAGACATATCTGACCAATAAGAGGGCTGGACGTTTTTTCCTGATTTGTAATGAAGCAATTTGGTTTGATTGGATTTTTCCAGGTGTGAAACCAGTTTACAACCGATTCAGACCAAAGCAGACAAACTACAGGTGTGAAAACCAATATCCCCATTGCTTTCTATGCCTTCAAACCTTTCTGTCCTTCTCTATATATGTGTCAAAGGCTCCAGCAGTGGACCCTGAGGGCGATGGTGATGGAATGCATTGTGGGCCCAGCCGCTTTCTCCCTCCAATGTGCATGCAAAATCATCCCAATGGGGAATCACTGGCTCCTGTTTACAACACCAAGAGGGGTGCAGGCGCCATGGTAACACCATTGCTCTCCCTAAAACCCTTGGCAAATAGGTCTGCTCAATCACTCCCAGTTAAAACGTTTTACTGTTGGATAAAGAAGAAAAGCTGAGTAGGAAAAAAAGGAAGAAATTGGCCGAAAGTGTGCTGGAGCACATCCAGGCACACTGTTTTTTTAATTCCTGTTTCATGTTTCTTGACTTAGAAATTAAATTTATGAACGTGACAGAATGAAAGCTGCCTCTATAGTTGCAGAAACACATACTGTATACATAAATCCTGCTGGAATCAAGTCATACACACTAAAAGTACAGTCAACAGTGCAAAAGGCACAACAAAGGGCTGCAACACAAAATCAAGAATACACATATGCACATATATGCATGCACACACACTGCTGTTTCTCCCTAGCAGAGTGCTCAAGAGATAAAGCTCAGGGTAATTCATATATATTTTTGGTGAGACTAAATGCTTTACCCAGGTTTCCATTTAAAATGTATTGATTTCCACTGTGGAATACTTTTACAGAGTGACCCTGGCAGTTAAATATTCATAAGCCATTAAAAATAAAAGATGCACATTTTGTATGTTTGACCCGTTGTTATGTACAGCACAGTCTATAATCTGTTCAATCCGGTACACTGTCCCACTCAGAGGTGAAGCGAGCGCTGTTTTGCAAACAGAAAAACACCATTAGTTTCCCACATGTTCAGCGTTGATTAGAACTGGATGAAAGAGACTGCAATCTCCTCATTTGGCAGATAGAGAGGCCCACAAATATCTTCATAACATTGTTGTTGTTCCAAAAATACAGTTTTTCTCTTCAGATTTAGAAAATTGCCTTCCATTATACCATTTAGATAAGATAACCGGAGAGGAATGCAAAATTAAACTTAGGAAAGCCGTAAAACCTGTAATTAAAATGTGGATAAATTTGAGAAGAGAGTTAGTGTATTCTTGGGCATCCCTTTATAGAGAGTGAGGGAGATGAAGGAGAAACTGGTCGGATATAGAATGCAGGTGAAACAGGAGTAGAGAGGTGAGCTTCATCCCCTTGGATAAAAAGGAAAAAGGAAATATCTAGCTCCTCTTTATTCATACTCCATCCGAAGGTGTCAAAGAAAAGGTCCAAATGTGTTTTTCTTTCTCATCTGCTCAATACAGTCTTATTTAGTTCTTCAATAAGCTTTTTTCACATGTCTGACGTTGCAAGATTGGGACTCACTGGCTCAGTGTGAGTCCCCCCCATCTTGAGAAATTATGCATTGGCTGCGATGCTCCCTGCTGAATCCCTGCTGTGGTTGAGCGGTATTCTGGGATGCAACCCAAGTCTAATCATCCGATACATGTTTAAAAGTAGCCATGGCTAGTTTTTCAGTGGTGGGGAGGAGGAGGAGAGACCACCAAGAGGGGGCCCTGCAGAGATGCTCTGCAGAGGGAGTAGGCAGCTTTATCCAACTGCCCTCACATGAAGCAGGGCAAGTAATAAAAGGCAGAGACACAGATGATTGATCTTCCTGCAGGACTCACCGGTCTTGATTAGTGCTTGTGTGCTTCTGTTCTGACTGCAAGTGTGCCATTGTTTCTGCAGTCATCAAATCACTCACTTCACATTACATTCACTATTCGACCATCTGGGCAGGTAATATTTTCAGTGGCCGCTTATGTATCCTGTGTCACCATGCAAATATTTGTTAGTATAACCAGGAAACTGATGTGCATCTTCTGTGAATATACCATCTCATTATTATTGAACATATACAGTATATCAGTATCTGTAGGGCTAATGTATGTATTCCCTTAGACATCTAATGGAATGGTTTTATTATCCTGCCTATGGTTGGTATTGTAGCTGTTGAGCATGAGTGTAGCAGGGATGGGCCCAGATCAAAATGTGTTACTTTTACTGAGTCATAAGTGTGATCGTGTGATACAATAAGTGAGAGGCATCATGTACTGACGTACTGTATAAAAAAAACACTAAGCAACCGAAGGAAGAAAGAATTCAAACTAACACCCTCAAGACCTTGTAAATGCTTTGAGATTCAATGAGTTTATCACTCCTGGATATGCTTAAGTACACACAAGGCTGTGGATAACACGGAGGTGTTTACAATAAAACGCAAAAACCCAAGGACAGATAATGAACATATAGGGCAGATGACTGATGTGTTTTCAGCCTGTCACTCCAAAACAGCAATGAACTGCAAACCACTAGTGAATGTTATTCTACCCAATAACATATAACATAATAACATAAAATAATGAACTGCGTGTCTTTCACTTGTGATGCTGGTTTGTGTTGGACACTGTCCTGAAAGATTTCCAGCTAGAGATACTAACAAAGCAATACAACCAATTTACGTGTCCCTCTGCTCACTACTCACTTATAAACTGAGCATCAAACAGAAACTTTCTGTTTGATGCTCAGTTTATAAGTGAGTAGTGAGCAGAGGGATGCACCTCTTCAGAAATGTAATTACAGTACACATCAGAGACTGAAAGAATTGCCATTGACCCTTTTGAGCTGCTTTGTGTTTTCCCCTCACACGTTTCCAGGGCTAGTAGGGTTAGTTGACAAAACACAAGATGTGGCAGGTTGAAGAAAGGTTAAGTAATTTTGTCTTTTGCAGTAAGGCTAGACAAATTCCTATTCTGTTATCTAGCAAAGTTATTTCCAGCTCAAACACTCTCCTTGCTGCAATAGTCGTTTTCTATCAATATGTGAATGAGAGACTGTAAAATCAGTCAATGAAAGCATAATTCAGCATTTAGTTTGTTAAAGTTTGGGGTGCATCTGCTCAGTTGGCAGTAGGGCATTTCACTTTACAAGTTATTTTACTCTTTTAGTGACTTGACATATGGAGCTGTTCTAGGGAGAACCAACAGAAAGTTAATCTGCTCCTGATTCCCATGGCTTGGCCAAACGCCCCCTTTTAATAAACTAGGTCACAACTGAGCAGAGCCAACCTAGAAGAAGAAAAAGCCCCACCAACTGAAAATAAAAAGTGTGCTACAAAAATTGGAAACAAAAACAACAACATGGGAAAAGAATTGGATTTGAATTTAGATCATTCACAACTTTATACTTGCACTGCAATGTAAAGGGGTGGAACGGCATTGTCTTTGGACTAGACAAGTGCTGTATAGCCTACAAACACAAGTCAGAACGCAGCCTTACACATGAACACCAAGCTGGTGTGATCGTCTATAGACATAAGCTGCAGGATGTAATCGAAACAGTGCTGACAGCAGTGCAAAAGACTCACACAATTGAAGGAGGGTGAAAACGGCAGCAGATGGTACTTTTCTTGTGGTATGTGATGCCTTTAGAAGCTTGTGTTTAGCTTTCTTGGGTTATCCTTTCTGTTGAAAATATTGTGGACACATTTCCTCGGTTATTTCTGATAACACAATAGTTAGGATGTGTCTTGCAGACTGCTGGTCACCTTTCTTCCCAACTTCTATCCTTTCCTCTCCTCTCCCGGGTCTTTCCTGCACTTTGCCGTGGCAACCCTGCAGGCATGCTGTCTCTCCTCCTGAGCTCAAAGATTCTGCAGCACCTTGGATGTGCATCTCGCGGGAAAGAAGACGAAAAGAGAGCCTAACAGCAAGAGAAAAAGGTAGTATGGGAGAGGCGAAAGATGGGATGGATGGAGGGAAAAATGAGTTGTGTTTTCATGTTCACAGCCTGTCCTTTTGATGTACACACCAAAACAACCTGAGGCCCACAGCAGCCAATCCCAGTGGCTAACATGACAGTCAGCTTGGCAGCCACTCCGCACGCTCAAGATGCCACTCCGCCTCTATTCCCGCCCTGTCCTGCCGTGCTCACTACCATCCCCTCCCTATCCTCTACCTTCATGGCGCCCCCCACTTCCCACTACCCAGCTCCCCCTCTCACATGCCAAAGCACATTTGGCACCCCAGGACCAAGCCTTTTATTTCTGCCAGCCAGTCTCACTATGATGCCAATGGTTTTGGAAAAAAACTCAGCACCATGAAACTGGCACCCAAAACCTGGCACCCAAAAATAATGCCCACTTCCACTCAACTTTCTAAATAAAAACAATAGCTGGGGAGACTCCCCTTTGTGTGAGAGATCTCCATAAAACATAAGAAATGAGAAAAGGAGGAACAATGTAGGGTGCAGACCCACATACAGAAGTATTGTATTAGCACAGCTCCACACAAACACACATACGAAAACACCGCACATTATTCATTTTCATTACAGAATTCATAACAATGATAAGGCCGGTGCCAAAAAAAAAAATAATTACAACAAAGGAAAGAATACTAATTACGATATGGATAATCATTATATGCATACATGGCCAGCAGTGTTGTGATCATCACTGTTATTGTTTTTTATTGTCTTTCATCTCTGTTAAGAAGCGATGAAAATCAATGGCAGGCTCTCCCTGCGGCTTGGCAACCGACTGCAACCCATTGAAGAGGATGGAGATGGCTCTCTGCTATAACATTCTCCTTCAGCGCGCGCACGCACACACACACACACGCACGGACACACACATGCACACACACACATACACACGTGTTTTCACATTTCATACACACACACAGACACACAAACTTCTCTCACCACTGGCTGCTGCGGAGGGAGATTGCAATCGGGGTGAGGCAGGGTTTTAATTGATCTTGGTCACAGTTTAATGTGAGGCAAGGATTAGCTGTTATCGGTAGAAGGAAAAAGGGAGAGGGAAGGCTTTGGGGAGGAGATATCACAGTCCCTGACGTTAAAACCCGCCGCCCTTGATGACAGGAATTCTGTGATGTGACCCACAAAGATGTGAGAGTGCTGCTGGGAAAGTGCTTTTGGAGATCTGGGCAGCGAAGAGACAGGCGACATCAAGCTGAACTTAATCCCAATTTCCCTGTGACGTTTTGGGCCAGATCTTGGTTATTTCTAGCCTTATGTGGATAGATGGATAAAGCTGGTGCCATGAGTTTGGCCTGTGCTATTTAAACCCACAACTTGTTATTAAGCTTCATTAGAGAATACGAGACATGAAAGTGAGGCACTTTTGATTATTGGCAGGTGTATCACCAGAGAAAGGGCATAAAAGAACATCCTATGGGATTCCCTTTGCATCATACTCACGCACTACTGTCTTCCAGAGTCTGCGATTCCCTTAGGTTCAATAATGCAGGATGTACTGTAAATAAGGTATAGGGACAGGGTCAACATTAATCACCAAATTACACAAGTTCAAAACATTGCTGTGTGTTCTGTGGCCGCCACACATCTGTGGGGACAGATATAACTTTTATTTTTTTGAGCCACAGATTTCAAAGAGTGCTTTTGCTGTAGCTTAAATGCCAGGGCAACATGAAAAAAAGCACTAGAGTGTGCCAGTTGGTGAAGCTTCAAACTGAATGAGGGAGGAAAAACATCACAGCTCAATAGGGATGGCTGTTTCGTTGTTTCTCTGTTCACAGATTTTTGTTTTGGGGTTGTTGTTTTTTTAACAAAGAGAACATTGTGAAATTCCTAATCAGACAAAAAGAAACAGGGAACTTTGGAACAGAGACTGTAAACAACACAGAGAGTAACACAAGATACTTGCTCCTGGTAACTCTCCCATCCCATGACTTTGTACATGGCACTGAGCTTTGCTTGGTTTTGCTCAAGTGTATTTCATTGATATTGGAGGCTGGTAGCTTGAGGGGTGTAGGCAAGCAAAACAAATCATCCCAGCCATGAATCTGTTGCTTCTTCTGCTTCTCTTTTCTCCTCTTGGACAGTTTTCTCATTCAGCACTCTCCACTGACAGTAGACTATAGTTCAAGAGCCTCTTAACAGTCTCCCTCACCCCTTAACTGTCTCCCTCACCCCACTCCACCCCCAGCCGCCTGCTTTTCTCAGAGTTCCCAAGACAGCGCTTAACCCAGACGATGGGTGAAAAATCATAGGCAGCCGAATGTTCAATTTCTCCTTAAAGGATCCAGTAAATGAGATGGGATTTGATTAAGACCGAGAAACAGAATAGTATCAGCAATCAAGTCCTTTTCTTACACTGAACTCCTGATTTATGATGCATAACACGCTAAACCATGCTATTTGCATACTATTGATTTTCATATTGTATAAGCTAATTAAATTAGGAATGTTTTATAACCTCCAGTACGAAGCATTACACTGTATAGTCTAACAAACACACAAAAACACACACACACAGACCCCCCACACACACACACACACCTTTATGAGCACCAAATGTCTCTTTGCCCCAACTCATTCAGGTCCATAAAAACATATTTATGAGAGCATCAGGCCATTGAGCCACAGCAATGTTTGCCATTTTCTCTGCGCTCTATGATTCCATCCAAGCGTCAAGATTGATTCTGAGAGCTCCTACTGTGTCACCCTCCATAAGGAATATGTATAATTCAACAGCCTGTATTTTTTTTTTTTATATAAACATACACTCATACTATTACCAGGCCTCAGCGAATAAGCTATCCAAGGAAAAAAGAGGATTGTCTGCTTGAGGGACAGAGCGGAGGGGCGGGGTGGGGGGTTGCTGGTGTTGGTGGATTGGTGCAGCTTTTTATTCCCCTCAATGCCCAGAGTGCTGTGAACACAATTCCCATGTTGTTCCTCATGCAGGCACACTAACAGACTGTCTCATTGTAGGACACTGCCAGCTGAACAATCACCAACACCAATCCTGCCTGGCAGTTGTCAACCTGTCATTTCTAATGGCTACGGGGGGCCAGACACTTTCAGCATAGGCAGGGCAGTTGCAAACACGCAGCAGCCCAGACTTGGTACCTGAGCTTAGCAGGCAAGCCACTGCTGTGATGGTGTGTCTATGTGGCTCTGTGTGTCGACACGGGAGTGTACTGTATCCTTAAGGGGAAGAATAAATGAATGTGTACAGTATAAGTGGGGTTTCTTTGTGCAATTGTGTGTGTGTGCATGCATGAATAAATGTAGATATGAGGATGCATGGTGTGTGTGTTTGTGTGTGACTTTGTGGGCCCAGTAAGTGTGCGTTTCTGTCAGGTTCCTTCCCGGCAATGGAGGGCTCACTGGGCTAGGCAGGGCTACAGTCATTACATCCATGCTCTCGCACAAGCAGATGGCAAAACAGATGATCCTCGCTCATCTCACTCATGACCATCCATATTTATTTCATGGTTGCTGGCCCACAGACTTCCCATGCCTATCACTTATCCATGAGTGCCTTGGCAGAGAGGGGGCTTCCGATGCACACAAGTGTTTGGAAAACAAAATAGGCTTGAAAAGGGAAGCAAGTGAGAAAGAAAACAAGTGGGAGCAAAAAAGCTATGAAAACCAAAGAGGAAAACAATGGTACTCGCTGATGGCCGCCCGTCAAAGCAGTTAAATAACGTCACATTTATCAAAGACAGCAGCAAATCCATGTGTTGTTGTTGTGAGCTACTGTTCATGACTAAGGCTCTGGTCGATGCTGGTTGACGTGATTTATACAGCTTCTTGGTGTGCCAATAAATGAAATGTCTGATTGGCCCAGTGTAGAACTGGACAGAATGGCTCTTTACTCACTGCCTTTGATCTCCTGCTACTTACTGAGGAAATGAGCAACCTAACCTGAGACAAACTCACAGAAAGCCCCATACATTACAATTCTATCCCCTGGAGCTAAGCCAGAACTAAAAAGCCCAAATTAGTCCGCACCAGTGCTGTTTAATGGAACTCCGTATGACAAGAGGCCCTTTTTAAATAACATTATGACATGAAAAAAAAACATTTATGCAGCATATCTTTCACTTTTACCTGCTATCCTAATTATTTTCATGCTCACTTTGTTTTGTTTATGTATAGATGTGCACATTAATGGGAGGATTTATTCTGTCAATCATCAAATCTTACCTTAGCCCTTTGCTCACCCCTTTCCTTTTCCTCTCCTTGCTCTTTTATTGTGGATGTCTCCCAACATACTTCTCGGCCTTACCAAATCTGGCAGCAGTCTTGGACGATGGATGAAATTTAGGTTAATCATAGGAAGTGACACAGAGGTGTCCCCCAGGGCAAGTGGCTGAGTGAGCAACTCAATTAAGAGCAAACTGCCTCAGACAGGGCCACCCATGCAGGCTTGATCTCTGCGAGCTTCAAGGGAGAGTGTGGGGAGATCTCAGCAAAGTCTTGCCTGCCCTCTCTTTACTCTCCTTCGGCAGGCGATGGATTCAGGACTGGCAAGGCAGAGCCAGGGGGCAGAGTGACCATGTGCTCCAGTTACTCTGTCGCAGATGATTCACCATAACTGTTGGGGGCTTTGTGCAGGACATGTGACACACACACACAGATGAGTGGACAGCAGCTTTGTACCATTATCAGTCAGCCATGGGATGCAGCAAATGGGAGGGTGGGGAGCAGGGAAGTGCCGCAAGAGCGGGAATCATAATCATTCTTCAAACCACTACTACCCCTGAGTCTGGCTCGGGGGAAGGGGGGTGGGGGGTATAGCCAGCTCTGTCAAGGCTAAAAAAAGGGCCCTTGAGTCTAAGTGTCATCATTTCCAATAGCAACAACAGATAAAAACAGCTGGTGCCCATGGCAGAACTCTGCTACTGATTTGTTTAACCCAAGGACAGGAGACTGAGGTGAAATACAAAAAAACCCTGTGTTGCCAGAGTAACAGTTAATATGGTGCTTGTGTTTCTTTATTGAAAATAATTATTTTGTGGGAACATTGTGGGAAGAGACACGGATGAGTAACTTGTAAATTAAGCTGTTCAAGCCTATAAAATGTAGCGTCAGTGTTAATTGTATGTTCAAAAAGTTGTATCGGAAAAAACTAAGAGTTTGGTAGTATTCAAAAGAGCATGTGCTCTTCACTCACCGCCTTTGATCTCCTGCTACTTACTTATCAGTGTGAGTATGATGACCATAGAGCCCTTCAAGAGCCTTACGCTCCTGAAAGGACAGAACTGGCAAAATGGGGAACTGTTATCTATTAGTTTAGCTATGAGATGGTTGACATGAGAGGAGCATGCAGGCTGGCTGCTTCCTCCTTACATGTTACAAAACATGGCATGCAGCATTCTACGAGAGAATAAACTCAGACTGCATGGTGCGGCGGGGGGGGGGGCATGGACACAGGAGGAGGAGTGGAGGAACAGGGTGATTCTAAAGCCTAGACTCAGAATGTGCTTTGGCAGGTAGATTATAAACACCTTGCAGCTTCTCCATTACATCCTTTCTCTTTATCATCTGTATGGCCATAATATTAAGTTCTTCAGTGTGTGGGCGAGACTCTAGGGAGCATTCTCAGGCCTCTCACACCCATTACAGTCATAAACATGATCACAAAGTAGAGCTCCATAGAGGCAAGAACCCTGAGGAGGCTGGAGTTGGGGCCGTTTTATGTGCCTTTTCTAAGTTACTCTGCTTGGGTTTTTGGTCCACCCAGTGCATAGGCTATCTGACTAAAAAACAGGCTCATGTAAATAAGGAGAATTTCTAACACTACTTCTACTGGTGTTTTAGGAAATCTCTGCACTAGCATACCAGTTAAAGTATGTGCACCAAAGAGCTATTTTGGCTTTTTTTTAAAACACAGATTTCACTTTCAATTTGTTGTTCCAGAGGATCTGAAGTAAATAAAGCATCCCGGGTACAATCAACAGGAAATACTGTACATGTCTTGTCAACCAAGCAAACAATAATGGACGGTTCCTCTAAGTGCTCCTTAAAATAAAATGACTAAATATGGCCTGAACCAGGCCTTTTATCAGCTCAGGTGTGCTTATGTCAGGGTTAGGCCCACCCACACACCCACCACCATATAATATTTCAATGAATAAATGGTTAAAGTAGAACATGCTGTCATTCATCAATCCCAATTTCTCCTTCAAATCTGAAATTTCAGAAAATTAAAATTCTTAGCCTTGTCCATGGAGCTGTGGGAAATTGCACCAAGTCAGTACCTGCAATGTCAAAACATTTAGGACCAACAGGACTAGTGATGCTGATGTCCCTAAACAGACTGCATTACCCCCATCAACCACCTAAGCTCATAGTCACTGCCGGCTGTCGCCTCATCTCATCCTTCTAATTTTGTCCTGGCTCGTTGGCTGACTAGCAAATAAGATAACAGCAAAGGACCATAATGTGCTGTCTAACGTCACCTCTGAGTTCTGCAAGTCTTGTTGCTGTGGCGAGTGCAGAGGTCAGGTTGTGGTGCCCTGACCTGTAGTCTCTCCAAAAGGATAATGAGCCTCTTGGCTCCCCAAATGAATGGTGTGGGCGGCCAAGGTTCAGTCTGTTTCCCAATAATGAGCTTCCATCCTAGATAGATTAGATTTTTATAATTTCTTCCCCATCCCAACTAATTCTGGAAGAAATAACTATGGACAGAAAGCTTCAGAGTTCAAATATGAAAAGAGCCTTAAGCATGACCAGCAGTGACCAGTGTGTGAAATAGTGAGAGTAAACAATAAGAAATGCAACACCAGCTGACATTTTGAGGTCAGCGTCATCTGCACTTCATCTCTGGCTCCTCAGCATTCCTGATTAGCTGTAGTGGCTTTGAGCGGGCACATTCTAACTGTTGATCCATGGAGCTAATTAAGAGAGACATACAAAGCAACTAACAAAACAACATATCAGCTACATTAAATCTCTTCTAAAGCCGCTGAGCAGTACAAACATGCCACTCACTAAACCTCCCCTTCCCCCCCCCCCACCCTTAGGCTGGGGTGTGCTTTCAGCTAAGGAGACAGAGAAGGTAGACAGTGCAGTGATTTTGGCCATCAAACACATGTCATCATCTCTGAGTGGGCAGGGAACAGAGGTGGCTGAGGGAGACAGTTGTTGCAGCACACTATTGTGTGGTGGGTGAAGGAAAGCAGTGTGTATGTGTGTGTGGCAGGGGCTGAGGGGAGCAGATAAGGGGTAGACAGGAGAGAGAGGACAGTCGCTTACAGCACAGGGACTTTTCAAGTGCGAGCCTGTCAAGCACGGACTCCTATGACAGCCACACTGAACTCCTGGTGAGCTACTATTTCCTCTATCATGGTCAAGATTACAATGATTGTTCTCACTGCACAGGCCACACATGAAGCTGCAGACACAAATGTTTAGACAGACTAGCCGGGATTGGCTGACATTCCTGTCTGTGGAGGTATAATGTGGACACAAGCTCTCTGAAATCAGCATGTGAAGCTGTGTGACACCTGGATCTCTTGTGGCGACTTATGCAAGCATGTATGTATGAATTAACATTTCAAGCCTATTCAACCATAGTCAGGGTTTTGGGAGTGCGAAGAGTGATAGTTCACAGGAAATCATCCACGTCAGTATAAAGGTAAAGTTTAATGAACACCTTTATGGGAAATATATGTTTAACTTGTCTTTTTGTGTGAGAAATAATTTCAGGGGCCTGCTGAGGACAGGAAATGTGCTAATGCCAGTTTTATGATAGACATAAAGACACCTGTGGAGCAGTGATTTTTAAATAACCTCCATGATATCATCACAAATTCAAAACGCCTCCTTTCCTCACCTTATTGTTCGCTAATTAGTGGTAGAAACCAGTGTGACCTTGGCCCAGTTAAATTAATACTAAGAGACGGTTTATGCTGCAAAGGCACTGTTCCCCATAGAGCACTGTTGGATTGAAGGAGATCTGGAACCTGGCCCTGCAAACAGCCCTATAATGACGGCTCTCAGCAAGACTCTGATTTCATTGAGGCTTTGATGTGACCGCTAATGTTAACTGACTGATAGGCTCAGACCCCACTCATCACGCTGCTTCGTATTGTACTTCATCCAAGCCTCACTAAAACCAAGCTCTGGCTTTACTAAGAATTGATTTAATCTGACCTTTGCCAGAGCTGTGTTAAATCCACATTAACCCATCTAGGATTAATGAAGGAGTGCAAAGAAGAACCTGCTTGTTATAGTTATCCAACAAAGATGAAGCTCAAGCTGGTGACAATAGGCTCTTTCCGACCGGAGGAATTTTTGCAGTTCCTAGAACATAACGTTTCTAGAAGCCTTTTTTTCTCAAGTTCCGACTGGACCAATTTGGGGATTATTAAGTTCCTCTGACCGCAGTTCCTGTAACTCTTTCAGCTCCTACTTCAGGGCAGTGTCTTTTCCCTTTTCTTCATTGGAACCCTTACCCCCAATTTCCACCGGTTGCGGAACGTCTGCGAATCCGCTCCGGAACGGCGGCAGAATCATTGAGTTTCCATTCAAGTCAATGCATGTATTTCCATTGACTGCGGGCGTCCAGAGGAGATACGCAGAGCTTCTGTTTTTGCTGGACGCTCTGAATGGGATGTCCCATGTACTCTAACATTCGCCCCAGTAATCCACGGGATGTGTCTGTTTCTGGTCAGACTTGCACAATGCCATGTTTGTTTAAAACGTGCAAACAGATGTTAAGCAACACGCAGCTTCTGTCATGTTGTATTATGTTTCATGTCAACCAAGGAGAAATACAGCCCCTCATTTCATGCATACATTCATTCGAACACAAACACACACACCACTTATGAATACTCTGCCAAAAATGGACATGCAGTGTCAAACACACCCTTAATCCCATAATAGACTGTTTATATCTCTACTACCCTACTTGAGCTGTGGCCTGGCCAGCCAACCATAGTATTTTCCATGTGGTAGTCACAACAGCTTTGACTCGTCATTCGGCCCAGTCTGTGCACATTGAGTTAACAGGTTTCAGATGAAGTGAAGGCTTGTCATCCCAAAAATGCACTAATCAATCATATTTCACTTTGAGCTTGCTCGAGGTAAACCACAACCTACCATCATCATCACTCCCTCCTACAGCTCCTCCTTCCTTTGCTTTCTCTGTGTCTCTTGAGCAGGAAACACTTCATAAATCAGACAAGTTCTTCACACAATAACGACCAGGTTTTGGTTGAGGGGAACCACAATTTCTGGTTTCCACTAAGGTATTTAAGCTAGTGTTACAACCGTAATGAATAGTACCACAGGGATTTCTGTTAAATATGTAGTAAAGATAGTACATAGTAAAGATTCAAAAGGTCAGTACTGCACCAGACTTACACAGGGAAGAGTTTTAGTAAATGCATACAACATTTTATGTTACTAACTTGACGTTAACAATCTTAAGAATGTTAATCTTAAAAAACTGTTTAGAAATTCCTCTTAGGAAAGTAAATTAGGTTACACAATGTAAACAAGGAAAAGGCATATCTGTAGCAATAAGGCACTTTAGAAGGCTTTGATGTATTCATGGACAAATTGCCATATCCCCCACCCCCTGCAATGGCCCCTAGGACAACATCTTAACTGATATAAATCAGTTTTAGTGCAACTGGTCAAAATGTACTTATTCACATCACAGAGCTTTCAAGCGATCATCTATCAGCAAAAGTAATCTATTTTCCTCTCAAAAGGGGTCTTTTTTCATTTCAATTCATGGGTCCATTTAATTTAAGCACAACCTGTTTTAATACAACACGTATTATGTGGAACGGTTGTACCCTTGAGCAATGTACTGTACCTGCTTTTTTTTTTAGTGTTAGGCTCAATTTGCAAATGGGTTCTAGAATTTGTGAGTCACCTGGGATGAAAGTCGGTGCCAAGCCATGAAATAATAACACTAATATTTACATAAGGTCTCCATTCCTCCTACCTCATTCATTTTCTACCAGGTATAATGATTTGGGGGCACTGATCGATGCATCATGTAATCCATGTGTTATTGGCTGTGCTTTTTAAAGACACATCGGCTTACAACCTTCAGTGTAAAATATACTGTAATTAAGTCTCAGAGGTAATTTGGGCGTGTCTCGGCGGAGGTTGTGGGCATGTTGCTTTGGTGTGGCCAGAGCATGATAAACTTCCTCTCAGATCCTATTTTCTAAAAACAGTTCTAATCATGGTGGGTTGTGGCCTTATACAGGAACTGCCACTGCCAGAGAAAGTACACACCACACTAAATCTAGGGCCGCAGTCGAGATAGAGGATGAAAAATGCAATCAGGAAATACTGGAAGGAAGGCAACTGCAGAGAGCGAGTGCCTGCTAATAATAGCTGATAAGAGAGCAGTGTAACCCAAACAATATGCAGACTAACTGCTTTAAATCTGGTCTTGCAGGAAAATGAGTTCATCATTTGCACGACTCCAGCAGCCCCCATGAGCTGGATGTGCAGATGCAGATGAAATATTAGCAATATTATTACATTTTGTAGATTTTCCTAATGTACATAGTCTACAACAAGGTTAGAAGATCCACATAACAACTAATTCAGTTTTGCATTATACATATCAGAGACATATTAGTTGGGTGATTTAAGTATTGCAAAAAACACTTTTGTAACAATAAAACATAATGACATTTTACAGTTTCCCAATCCTAAATATGATCCACTGACACAATCTCCACTGGAAATCCTAATTTGTCATCTTGACAAGGTCAGGAGACTAACAGAAAGCCTATGTGGTAAATCACACCTTCTTTTTGAATCAAAACAACCTTTTCCTCATCCATAAACACAATCTGTTAGGCTGCCTTATCTCCCAAGATGTCCACAGGAACAGATGTTTATCCTGAGCCTATCGAGAAGAGATGAGGGAATGAGGCAAAAGGAAGTGGTTCTCCAGATCAGAAAAAAAAACAAAAATAGGGCCATGTTTTTTTTTCTCCAATTCAAACAAGAAACAACAAAATCTGAGCTGGTGTCTGTTGCAGAATGGGTGAAGTATGAATTTCAATAAGATTTTTTTGACTGTGTTGTCTTTCATAACATTGATTTACCAATGCTGACCTAAAACAGTGGGGGCTGTAGGCTCATTTTGTGGGATGGAAAAGATCTATTGACCCTAAAGACAGCTGAGGTACACTAGTAGTTTAGCTCCCTTTCTTGGCCAGTCTTTAGCCCTGAACACAAGGGACCTTTGTGTCTCTCTCTCTCCTTTGGCTGGCAGCTGTGGGCTAAGCACTCATCCATAGTTCTACACATTTGAAATTTTGAAGAGGTAGGAGCAACACCAGTGTATGATTTTTTCCTTATCCTTCTTTCTAATCTTGGAAATCTTGGAAATGAGGCACACTGAATGCCGCCACGGGATGTTGATTATTCGAGCTGTGTATTTGCATGTTCTTATTTCCTCCAGACATGCTGATTTTCCTTTCCAAAGAGCACCGAAATAACAAGAAGACAGAGTGTCGTGGAATGATGGACAGTAACTGTCAGTCACATAATCTGCAGAAATGTAATGGATTCACTTGACATTACAGTATTTCTAAATATTTATGCTTTTGGAGAAGCATCATGAGATGATTACTGCCAATGTGAGTGGCTACAATGATCACAGGAAGATTAAGATACATGCTTGCACTGAGGGAATGTGGTATTGATTTAGAGCATATGGGTGTTAACTTACAGGCTTTTTAGGCTTAAGTAGGGGATATAAGTATGCTGTGGTATATTTTGTTTATATCTTTCCTATATTCATGTAGGACCATGAAGGTATGTCAAATAAGTATGCCAAACCTATTCCAGATGTTACATTTTAAATCATGTCCACTTAGTGTTACAGTCCACAAACTCCATTTGGAGTAAATGCCCCTTAAACCATATAGTTTTTCAAGGTCTTTGGTGGGATCAGCTCTCTTTGATCCACTCTCCTCCTGACTGCCGGTTGGCTCCCCTGACCTTTTGCAAACTCAATGTGACATCCACTTTTCGAGCTAAGACAATTTGACAAATAAGCAATGACCACTCACATTTTTAATTTAGAAGTATCATGAAAAATTAACTGTGGCCAACTCAGAACCTTGATTTGTATTTGTCTCTCCCACCCTCCATTTCCTCTTTCTACAATCTTATCTTGTTTCGTTTGCTCTCAGTTCCTCCTCTGCTGATCTTTTCCTCCATTTCCCCTCTCCCCTTCCTGCCCCATAACTAATCCTTATTATGCCTCTCACATAAACTGTGGGTCTGACACCAGGCTAACAGGAATAGGGTGATAGAAGAGATTGGAGGAGGATTCTTAAGTTGTAAAGAGCCAAGAAGTGGCACAAAAGATGCTCCACAGACCTGGTTTCCTTCCCTCATTTGGGACTTCTTCCATTATATTCCTCTGTCATCCCCTACTCAACATAATAACTCCTGAAAGGTAGATAACTATTAATAGAGTTCGCACAGCACTGCAGTCATATGGATTGCCCCGCAGCGCTGTGACTAAGTAGAACTGATGTCTCCTGTGACAAGTGCTGGTGTTGCTGTGATCCAGGACGTGCAGACACTCTGCATACATTACTGACTCCTGCTTCCCCCTCTTCGTCCCCCATTTGGATGGCACCACAGCTGTCCCAAAGTGAATCCCAAATGAGAGTATCTGTCAGGGTTTGTTTGCTCGAGGCCTTGATTTGATGCTATTACTCTGCAGATGGAGAGACTGGCTCAGTCTGCGTAAGCCAAGAGCTGCTGGTGGGCAACACTTGCCTCTGGCCGGGTGGCACAGAATCATATTTTGAACAAACAGAGAGTTGAAACCGATTGGGTTGAAAAGGGTTTTAACTTTCTTAGTGTCTCCCCTGAAACTACATCCTCCTGTTATTCCTCGAAACACCCTATGTTTGTGTTACAGAGGCCAAATGACTAAATCTTGCTCATATATTTATCCCTACCTTCAGCCAGATGTTCTTTATTCATTTTTCTTAGACACAGCTGCATATGTAAATAATCCATGATTTCTGCTGCTGTATTGTAGCATATTGTGTGGTATTTTAAGTAAGCAGTTTTCTCTTTTGCACCAGTGGTAGGCTATAAACCTGTTTTGACTTTAAATCAGTGCTGTTAGTTTTTCAGTGGGTCAGAGGGCAACAGAAAGTCTGTCTCAAGATGATGAGGTCAATCCCTACCCACAGCTGTGGCAGGACCTTAGCACAGGTTATCTAACGCAAGTAGACGGATGACATCTTAGCTGAAAGTGCTTAGCTACCTATTCCAGGTCAAGGCAGATTTCCTGCTGTTGCTTTTCTAGCAGAGGCTTGCTGTACAACCCATCTTGTTTCAGGCCCCCAAAGCATCTCTTTCTTCTCTGTGGCAACCATCAACTGCACTAACCCAGAGGAAGACTGACAGCCGACCCACTGAGGAGGTGTGCAGGCAAACCGACCAGAACAATAACAAAACTGGAGTCAGAAGCAGAAAGGGGAAGAGGACAGACCCTAATAATGGCAGGCCGTGGCTTGACATGCTATGAAAAGTGACAGTGGACGAGACATCCATTATTTATAGCAGTGCAGAGCTGGTTTATTTATTTTTTCAGTAGCATGAGCAGCAAGGGATCATGGCACAAAACAAGCAGCCAGTCGTGGCCCATTCATGTGATTGTCAGCAAACAGTGAGGAAAATCCAGTGATGATGGAAGCTATGACTGTAGTTGAGACCTAGTATAGACACTGTACCCAGGACAAGATTCACCTTGACTATTGCTGACTCTGTCTCTGTCTCTCTCATTGCCTCTCTTGCATGTCATAGGCATGAGAGGTCAGTGTCACCTGTGGATTGGTCAAAACATTGTGGCTGCTTACTTTTAACTTGCATTGTTAATGGTATGGTGAGGCTCTGCTGCATTGATAAAAGTACAATGTTGGAATATAATTGTGTTCATCACATTGTTATTGTGTTGGCAGTTTACTAAGTCTATTGTCTCACAACACATTAGAGTTTGCTACACAGGGAAACGAGTCAGAGTGGACTATTCAACAAATAATCACAAACTGTTGATAGAGCCAGCAATCAACTGACACATCCATCAGTAAGGGGCAGAATTGCTGATCTGCGAGACTGCAGTGGCTAATCTATGTGTATGGATTAACAGAAGTGTTCAATAATTCTGTCCAGGCGACTGGATCACTATCGTTGTCTCAGATATTTATTGCAGCTGAGTGGAGGGGTGTGAGTCCGGACATGACTTAGTACAGCAGAGATGCCACGGACGCCATCAGGGCATTTCTGGCACACAGGAATGAGCATGACATCAGGAACAGATGTTGCACATGGTGAGGCCTGTCAAGGGACAACAACTCTGCATCAGTGCATGAATATTTTAGACAGCTTACTGCTGTACTTATCAGCAAAGACACGGCCAGGCTGGCAAAGGACCCAATCAATCTGAGCTTAAATTTTGGGGGGCTGTTGTAATCATTTTATTGAAGAAGTAGGGGGAAAGACACACCAGATTGATGAAGTGCTGTCTTGCAAAAAGGAGGAAGAGTTTTTTTTAGATGCATATTAGAGGATCTTCATCTGGGCTCCAGTACCAATACCAATAAATATGCATTGGAGCTACGGAGTACGCGGCTTCACATCCTTTTTGTTGCGATGACTTTATCACCATGTCAACCTGTATACCATAGAGTCACTATGGTCATGACTACTGTAATGTCAGAATGCAGATCTTTTCTGTATATCTGTAGAAATGGAGTTTAACAGCCACATTCCTGTAATCCACACCCTTTTTCTAAGCGCAGCTTGAACCAGAAGCCTCAACCTCTCCTTGACCCCCGAGGAAAAGAATCCCTCAACCCGATCCCCAGAGGGACTTTCATTACAGACAAAAACAAAATCCATGGGTGGCCAGAGTCATATTCTGATATTAGGGCAGAGGACATGGATTTGATATGTGGCTGGAAATAGTCCTATAGACTGCAGAGTGAGCCCCAGGTCCATGTTCAGCTTTAATGGCCCTCTTCCTGCTCATCAATCACACATAAAGAAAATGCTTAATTGCAAATTTCAAACCAGTGCAGTGGACTGACGTCATATTATTGGAATGGGGGAGAGGAGACAGGTTTTGAAATGCTCGCAAGCTAGGCAGATGGATACAACTGCCTAGCAAAGGTATATGTCCTTATGAGTTATGAGCTTGTAGCAGCATTTAGAGTTATGGTTGACACAGATCAGCTCAACATTCAATATCACAATTACAGTAAAAGCTGGTGTAATGTTTCTCATATGGATGGCATCATAAACCTTAGATCCCTAGAGGAACTCAAACCCTGCAACAAAGACACACAGTACATGTACTCTACAATATATAGAGTAGGATGTTAATATTCATCAGTCTATCAGGTTATATTTCAAATTCCAAGACAAAGCTTATTAATTATGAAACAGATTCAATTAGAAGGAATGATTAGTCTTTGTTTTAACAATGCATGATGATGGTGTGATTGTTTCATATACTCATATGACATTCTTTACAATGTATGTGCAATGTGTATTTTCATTAAAAACTATGTGGAGTTTTCCCATAACAGTAGAAGATTTTTAAACCAAACAAAACTCACATTACTCAACTTCTAGCTCATGTTATGCTGAGTTTACTTTTGAGAGAGAAATGTCTTCTTTTCCTATGGTAGATAATGAGGTTGATTTTATTCCGTTTAATATTCATACAAACTAAACACGGTTTGTGTCGGCATGAATATATTTTCCTCCACTTGAACATTAGATCCACTTTCCAGCTAGACAAAAGAGAAAGCAAGCGATTGTAATTTTAAGACCCAGCATGCCGTTCACCACGACTGACAACTCTTTTTTAATTGACCTTGGGTCAAATAGTGACTGGGATAATATTTTGTTAAATTATTCTCATTTCCCTATGAATCACATTTCCATATATCTCCACTTCATGCCTTATTTACAACATCCTTACAATTACCATGCAAACGACGTCTTAACTGTCACCCCTTTCTCCCTCTGAACAGTTTAGCAAATATCAAACCATATTTATTATTAATAAACCCACAGCTGAAAACCCCCTTTTTATCTATAAATTATTCACACACTCAAAAGCTTGGGGAGTATGGGCGCCCTCCATTTGATGCCACGGAGGCCAGCGTAATTAAAATTATTGGCTCAAACTGATGCTTGTGCACACATCATCTGTTTTGCCCTCATCTATCTGTCCATCTGGGTGAGCCATAGGAGATCATACATTTCAATCTCAGCATCATGCCCGGTGACAGACTTTCCACAATGGATGTTGATTTTATTATCACAGCACAACTGGTGAAGTACAGCCCCTGCTGTTTTACTGCTCACCCAAACCCCCTGCTGTCAGTCACTCATTGATGGTTTCACACATGCACGCTATGTCACACAACAAACACACACAAACACACACACGCACACACACACAACTAAAAGCACAATTTATTTTTATTACACTATCTCTCACATTCAAGCGTCTCATCGCAACCTAAATCGCACTCTGACATATGTAAAAACAACAAACAAGATTCTATTCCTGCACACAAACCCACCCACACACACACACACACACACACACACACACACACACACAGACATGCTCATTTACCCATGTGCTTACTCACACTAACCTGGGTTGGCTTCCCAGCTGTGCAAGCTGTTTCTTCCATCAACATGTGTTTACTGGCAGGGGACCCTTATGTTTGCATTACAGGGAGGCAATAAACAGGAAGGCCAGCCCCAGGGTTTGAAAACTACTGTTTTGGGGGAGGAACCCGCATGGGGAGTGAGTCCTAATCATTGTGCGGTTCAGCCTTTAATTAAATGCAGCGTGAAATGTCAGAAAGAAAGACTTATTTTTGTGGATGACGTTTTCTGGATTCCACACATGCTGAAGTCCTCAGTGTCCAAATCTACTCTTTGATGAATTTTTCACAGTCTTGTGGAGCGCTAACCACCTGGTTGAGTTAACAGGGCACATGTGTGCATGTTTTTTGTGTGTGTGGTTAACATTAAATTAAGTCGTTGCTTGGTACAATACACATTCAAGTGAAAGACTGATTAACCAGATGACTGCAAGGCCTTTTATTTTGGTTAATCAATAGATCCTTGAATAACTAATGAACAACATCAAAGACCAAGTCTATAAACAGCCACGGGCAAGTGATAGACTGCACTGTTTTCATCTCTTTAGCTTTTGTTGAAATATGATAACGATTCTGTTCTCTGTTCATTTAAGCACCCACTGTATGACAATGAACAATAGGCTCATTTTAGATCAAACTGCACCTGAAAAAAAATTAAGTTGCGAGTCAACTTCAAAGAAAATAATTTGCAAAAATACTCAAAAAGCCCATGACTTGCATGCAACTATTAAGATCTTTAAATTTGAAAACTCTCATTGTGTTGTAGTTATATGAAAATGGCGTTGGCTAAATAACATTAGTTGTTTGGGGACAGCTGAGAAAACAAAAGACATAATATGCACATGTAGTTAATGCTGACAGTTTTTATCCATTAATTGATCATTTATTTGTTCAAATGTTCAAAAGTCAAGAGGTCCTTTCACCATTTGGCAAAACATCTGCAGCTGCTTCCGCTCTAATGCAACTACTTACACATAATTCACCTCAATTGCTTTCCAAATCTGTTGGGTAATGGAGGGAAGTGATTGAACTGATTTTCAACAGTTGGATTTCTTTTTAATCAGAAATTGACCAATGACAGACAGGAGTGAAGGGTTTTTCTGTAACTTCATACAGAAAAAGGTAGTGTTTCTGTGTAGTTACGACAAAATGAATACGCACTGGGAAGTCAGTTGATAATTGGGCTGCAACTGACAAATATTTCATTGTTGAATAATTTTACAGATTTCTTTTTAATTAATTGATTAGTTGTTAGGTCTATTAAATGGTCAAAATCTGTGTTTTCTTTAAATGTCTTGTTTTGTCCACAATGGAAAGATATATTTTGTTTATTGTCATAAAGGAGTAACAAAACCAGAAAATATTCACATTTAAGAAACTGGAGTCAGAGAACTTGACTTTTTTTTCTTAAAAATGACTCAAACTGATATATCAATTACAATTGACACTGATTTAATGTACTAATTGATTAATTGATTAATCCTTGCAGCTCTGGTTAATAATATTAATTAAACCTCAGCATTAAGTTAAGTGACTGAACATTACTTAAACTGATGTTAAGTCTTGGCATGATTGAATCACTAAGATGAGACAGACCTTGTTGTCACCTATAGGTGATCTGTAATGACATTTGCAAAAACTGCATCTCTAGATTACAACAGTAGCATATATAAACCTCTAACTGCAAATCCTGGACCACATTGCCTGTCTATCATTAATATGATTGAAGTCTCCATGTGGGCTACCACATCCAAAATCTCGGGGCAGTCATGCCACTCCGTACAAGTGTTTTAAATACCCTCCCCGTGACGCCCGCTCAGCCAATAGCGGGGCCGCTGGACCCCTCCTGTAAGCATCTGAGGGGCTCCTCCGACTCAGCTCCAGCCCGATATGGTGTGCACCCCCCTACCAGAAGTGCGCATTTCCTATTGGCAAGAGGGAGTGAGAAGTAAACAGAGGAGATCGACTGGGGAAGAGTGTGTGTGAGAGAGAAGCAGTGAGTGTGTTACAGTGTGTACAGGGTAAGAGACTACAGCGAAGGGGGCGAGAAGCATCTCCACCGGGGTTCATCACTGCGCACTGTCGAGCACGAGAGATCGCTTTCTAGCACAGCATGCCCAAGAAGGTTAAAAAAGTGGACTGTGGACGAAGCTAGGCTACTGGTTGAAATCTCCGATTCACTAATGGACTGTTAGAGAGAGAGAGCGCAGTGAGAGGTGCCAGTCGTGCGTGCACGGAACGGACCCTGGAGAAGAAGCTGATGCAGTGGGGAAAGTTACCAACTATGGAGATGCTTTGTTAACTGAGAGTTTACAAACTGTTCAGACCATTCAGAGTAATTTGTTTAAACTGGATGCTATTATAGACGAATCCCAGTGCTTATCCATCCGGTGATATCTCGGTGCCGCGGTGGACCATATCAGCTCAGTCACACAGACGGAGCGAGTGAATCCTTCCACGCAGCACAATCAGCGGCCAGAGCTACTAACATGACGGCGTTATACCTCATCTTTTGCCTTATGGTCACAGGTAAGGCATTATTTTGTTTATCATTTAGCATGCAGTTCGTTAATGACGGAGAGCATAGACCGCGCTCCACACTGGCGCGCTGCGTCAATCCATCCAGTGCGCCGTATGCTGCAATGCTACAATTCACTACTGTTAATTGCCGGTAAATGTTTAATTAGTTTTGAAAAAGTCATTACAACTGGAGGTTTCCCTGTCTGTAAGCCGACCTGGAGCACCATAGTTAATAATGGCACTGCGTAATTCGGGGAAGCTGTGATTGTTTCTGTTGTGGTTCAGATTTCAGACGTGAGGGAGACGATCTGTGCTTCAGTGGATAGGCATGAGGTTGCGGATGCAGGGCGCACTAACGGAAAGTTTAACTTAAAATATTAATATGTTTTACAAGGGGGATGACTTGCTCTTAACTGCTATGTGATTCAATGTGTTAATTTACAATACATTCTCTCGTGTTTTAAAAAGAGGATGAAATGCTTGGATATGTAAGCAGGTAAAGATGATACAACTAAAGCGCGGAGAGATGAGATGCCAGCGCCGTGCTGAGCTCCGCATCTTCTTTCTCCCCGAAGTTAGTCAGCGGTCCTCAGATTGATTTCCATTAAACAAATATAACTGCAGAGGTGTGGAAATGATGTTTTCTACTGCTTCTGGGTCTGTAGTTTTTTCTCCTATGAGTCGTAATCCATCAGAATCGTGGTCACTATGAACGGTGCGTAAACAGATTAAAGGTGGTCTATCATGAGGGGGAGCACTGTCCCTCGGGTGTAGAAGCAGATAGTGAGAGTGAGTGCGAGAGGGACATGGAGAGGGGGAACATTTGTTTTTCTGGAGACAGGCAGAGACATAACGCACCTGTCCGCCCCCCCCCACCACCACCACACCACTACCACCCACTGCTGCTTTTTGATTGCAATATCGGGTTGCCTACAGTAGTTTGCTTATGAATTCTTATAACAAAACATCATATCTCATACTCAAACTAACCAGTCTCAATGAAAATCCGACAGTGTTGTATGGAAAAATTACACAAATGAATTGCTTTATGAAAAACAATGAATTAGTGTTTAATTGAATGCATGTCTGATTTATAGTTTTACCAACTTTATGTAGAATCTATGCATCACCTTACCTATCTTATAATTAAAGTGATCCCGTAACATAATTACCATGAGACAGAGAAGGAAACTAGATGTTTTTCCAGTATAAATATAATCATTATGAACAAGCAGCGCTCTAAGCAGCTGGTAAAATGTACTCTAGTGCTGTAAATGTCGTTGATAAACTCATGGTCTTAACATGTCTCTGGGAGGGACAAAGGATGGAATAATTAAATCAAAATCCCATTTTTATCTACTTCTCTGCTTTTGTCAGAAGCAGCATTTGCATAGCTTCCATCACAAGCGGTTTTAAGATCACAAATGGGAAAGTGTGCTTAATAGCCATTTATTGTGAGTAGCCTACCTTCAGCCCCAGTTCAGCATGGTTTTGTTATTATTCAGAGCTCGGGGGAGGGACATGACACCAGCAGACCTCTGCTCTCTGACAGACTAGCAACAGCTGGATGAGAAGGGGCAGTAGCCAGACAGTGGCATATTTTCCCCCGACCCTAACACACACACAGACACACACACACACACACACACACACACACACACACACACAATGATAATAATGAAAACAGTAACAGCTGCCCTAATTAGAACCTAAGAGACCCTAGACCTCATTTATTGAGCCTCTCTTACAATATGGCCAGAGCTCATGACTTCTCTTTGATATGGCATATATAACACATTTGTATGTATGTAGTCTTGTACAACACAGATCATTTACTTTCTCAGGAAGTCCCCTGGGCTCTCAGAGGAATTGAATTCCACACTGCATCAGTATTCTGAGTAATCTTCAGTGAGCTCTCCTTTGGAACCTTTTGCTTTGGGTCGCATGCGTCTCATCGGGCCAAGTTCAAAGGCTGCGAGCCGTGATTACAAGTTTCTCTCCCTTCCTCTTAACTCTTGTCGCTACTCACGTCTCACTATAGTGTAACGGCGTGGAAATGTTCCATGTGTCCCATAGTCACACATAAATGTGTGACTATGGGACAGGAAGACATGAGAGCGTATCTGCTTAATGGGCAGACTTTCACTGAGGGTTGAAAGCCTGTTCACACTTATATTTAATGCAAGCACACACAAGCACAAACAGAGAAGTGATATCTAGCTGGGGAAGTGGTAATCCCTGAGCAAGCCCTGTCCTACCCACCCCATCTTCCTTCCCTTTCCCATTACAAGAGATTTGTCTTTTCCTCAAGAGGGGCCGATATGTTTGTGGACGCAGTGGTAGCATGGCCCAAGAGGGTGGCTTTATGGAACTGTGCATATTTTATGAACTACCGCTCTTTGAATTCTTGTGGCAGTCAAGATAACGCAGAGGGAAACACAGTTCAAGATGAGGAGTGGCGAGGGGAGTCTGGTTGCAGGGATAAGACTCGGGTGTGTCACCAGTGTCTCGATGATTAAGGTGACAAACAGCAGGGAAACACAGAGGAAGACTGCTGAGCATCGTTAACCTTTTCTTCATCTTGATACTCTCTCTGTCACACAAACACACACACAAACATGCTCATGCTCAAATCTCTCCTTTTGGTCTTTCATTTCTCTCTCTCTATCAATTTCAATCCTCTATGGCACAAAGAGATTGAGGATAGTTGCAGAAAGTTTGAAGGCGACCCCAGCCAGCCGATGTGGACTGTTAAATACGAGGTGCACAATAGTGCAGACGAAGCAGAATCCGAACATAGCTTAGTCTTGAACAGAAGTGTCTTGCATTATTTAGGAGACATTCATGGCAAAGATATAGATGAATTTTGGCCTACTTTGATTTCCTGTGTATGTGAGCTAATAGCTTTGCTGCTGGTGTGGGGAATTTTCTAAATTCCCTTGTGGCCATGAATCAAATGTAAAGATATACAGTACATGTTTGTATCTATATCTTAATCTATGTCCAATATATGTATTTGAGTTATTATAACCTAAAAAGTGAATGTTTCTTGTACAACGCCTCAAAGATTTTCACTTTCATTTGGAAATGCAGACACCCCCACACACACACACACACACACACACACACACACACACACACACACACACACACGCGCGCCCCCATGTACGCACAAAGGCGAGCACAGACAGACAGTAATGAATGATCAGGATCTTAAACAATGGCCTGCTGTTTCTTCTCATCCTGGAGACGTGTCTTGTACACATGCCATTGTTTTTCTGCCCCTCTTCACAAACAGATATCTTCCCATTCCCCCTTCCCGCACACGCACTCGCTACGTGTACGGAAGGAGAAACTGGAAGGAGAAAGGAAACAATGGGGCTTCATAATGTTGCCTGTCTCTAATCAGCTTTGCCATGCGGGTAAACACAGATAAAGAACTTGGCAGTGTGTCCCGAGGCTTTGTTATCAGCCGCTAGCAACTTAACTGGATGTGTACACCGGTATGGCTCAACACAGGAAGCCAAAGAAGCCATGTAGCAAACTGTGGATGGCACTTGGCCTCTTCCAGTATTATTTTTACCTCTACCCGCCCATCCTCTTTTTGTCTTTGCTTTCTCCTTGTGTCTGTCTCTGCACATCCTCACCTTGTCTTCCTCTGGGGCAGTCGGAGGATCTGGGGAGGAAGTGACAGGGAATGGGACAATGGAGGGGCCGTGTAAGCTTCCTGCTATCGCCTGGAGTCTTCTTCCCCTGTTACAGCACTTCAGGCTGTATCATCGGCATACAGACTGGGGGGCGGAGGGGGGAGGTTACAAACAAAGTAATGGAAAGAAGAGAGAGGGAGAAACAGGATTTCTGTGCATGTTATTAAAAACAACAGCCCCCCAAGGAAAAGAGTAACATTTATACAGTAGCAGTTATTTTAAAGTGCTCATATTATGCCCATTTTCAGGTTCATAATTGTATTAAGAGGTTTTACCAGAATAGGTTTATGCGGTTTAATTTTCAGCAAACACCATATTTTTCTTGTACTGCGCATTGCTGCAGCTCCTCTTTTCACCCTGTGTATTGAGCTCTATGTTTTAGCTACAGAGTGTGGCATCACACTTCTATTCCATTTTTGTTGTGAGTAGCACATTTGCAGTAAGTACTGCCAGCAGCCAGATGCAGAGTGCCACGCTAGCAGCTAGGCGAGCATTATAACGTGTGTTGCAAAGTGACGGACATTTGTCATAGAAATAAAGGCTGGACAACAATAGAGCTGTTTGGAGCAGTTTGTGAACAGTTGTTTTCTGTTGGAGATCGTAAGTCCCTTTGGGTGGACTTTGCGCTTTTCACTTCTTAAATGTATAACATGCACAAAAAAGATATATTACACAATAAAGGAAAGGGAAAAAGCCAAAAAGCATAATATGAGCACTTTAAGAAAATACTTGGATTGGATTTAGCTCACCCTACAATGTAAGTGTCACTTCCTTCAAGATAGATTTATCACCATTTCAAAAGACCCTAAGCCCAGAAACCAACATACAAGAGACAAATTGCAGACATACTAGACCACACATTCATTTTGCAATCAATTCCTGCCCTGCAAGACAGGAATTTCATATCTCTTGCAGAGATACAGAAACAAACAGCAAATTGAAATTTATCTTCTGCGTTGCAGCAATATTGGTTCCTGTGTTATCTTCACCAGCCGTGTGCCTTAACCTTGTATTAAAGATTGCTCTGTTGGAGAAGGATTCTGGCAGCTGAGGAGTGGCTCAAAAAAATAAGTTCAGTTAGGAATACAATCAGACAACATTTATTTAACACTAGATGCTGATTTATTTAACTTTGCTTTCCTCATATGAAATGTATAGTCAGTGGCACATACTAAATAGATTTGGAATATATAGCTGGCTCTACCAGGGCTTGTGGCATGTGGACAGCATCCAGATATGACTCATAAGGAGCTCACATAAGCAACATCCTGAACACATGCACACACGCACACAAACACACACACACACACACACACGCACACACAGACAGACAGACAGACAGACAGGTCAAGGGCACACACAGGGGCAGAGGATGATAAGCTGAGATGAGTGTTTGGCATCTTCAGGGCTGTGTGCCCTTTCTGGAGTGATTAGTCAAACTACAACTGTCTAATTAATGATGCTCCAGCAATCAGGACATGTCATCTCCTTAGCCAACTAGGGGTAAAAACATATTCAATGAAATTGCATGCTGCTCACTTTATTAGTGATGGAAGTGCCCCCCCCCCCTCTTCTTTTCATCTCTCCTTCCTGACAGTTCAAACTGCCTGGAACGCCAGGGCTAATATTATGTTAGTGACTCAACCATTAACCAAAATAGTGGGTTGTCTGTGGCTCAGTCTCTTCTTCCTCTGCACAATGAAATACTGCAGTGTTGTTGTAGGAGGCTGGTTGAAGGGTTGTCTTTTATTTCCATTTTCCATTTCGGATGGGGCTGAGAAACTTGCCCTGGGAGGTCTGTTAGAGAAGGCAGCCAATTTGCTATCAACTGAGGGGTGTCAGTCAAAGCTTATCGATCAAGCTTTTAACGGCAGCTCCCTCACTGGCAAAACATGTTAATGTTATTGAGCTGTGTGGAGACGTGAGGAACAATGAAGTGCGGTGGTGGGCGGTTGGACCGGTAGGAGGGTAAGGTGTGCCTCTCCCCTGACTTCTGTTTGGCCAAAGAAAGCCAATGCAGAAACGCCAATGGGCTTCAGCATTAACATAGGGGGAAGGTGAGAGAGAGAGAGAAAAAAGGAAGGATGAGGGGTCAAAGGGATTTACTGCCAGGAGCCTAGCATTTCAGGTAATGGATATGCTTGTATCAGTGTAAACCAAACCTGCTGTTTTTCTTTCAGCATGGCTGAAGTGAAAAAACAAAGGTGTAACTGACTGCAAGTCTGAGGGGGATTAATAGAAAGTTGATATTTCAACACCTCAGGCTAAACATTAGATCTCAGGTGTACACTTGGACACGCAGCCAGCTTTTGTGAGAGTGCATGCATGTGTCATTGTGTGAGTGTAGAGTTGTGTATAGGAGGGTGTAAGAGGGTGAGGTAAGGTAAGGTGTATAGTGGGAGGCTTTCTCCTGCTGCCACGTTCCTATGAAGCTGCAGCAAGGAGGGCAAGAATACATGGATAAGTGCTTCCCAAGCTGGCTGAGGTGAATCTAAAACCCCTCCTAGAGGAAGCAGCCCAAGCATTGTTCCAGCACATTGCACCCATCTGACTGAGGCATCCTTGTGCTGTGCAGATCCCAGGGGTCTGGAAAGAGAACGAGGCAGCGGAGGAGTGGGACTGATTGTTCCCTACTCAGACTATCCACAGATGGGGCTACGGCACAGGATGCTGGCTGTGTGCTTTAGAAAGTCCCAGGCGTTTGCTTTGCGGCCGTGGTGTATAGAATGCTCTGGGGGATAGAGGAGAGGAGAGTGCCAGTGGAGACAACAGCAGGGGAAAGGAAAAAGAGAGTCGAGCTGAGAGAAAGAGAAAGAAAGGGATAGAAAAGGGACCTTGCCTAATATGATGTCAGTGTGAATATAGTGTCAGTGCCAGGAAAGGAAGACAGATGATACAGCCATACAATGATAGGGTAGTTGGGCAAGAGAGTGCTCAGGTCCTTCCCTGTTTCCAAACAGAGACATATAGAGCTGATAATGGAGAAGGAGGGCAAGTAAAGAGAGTAAGGGATGAGATGCAGGGAACCCGGCTGCATCCATCATGGGGTTTGGTGCAGAAGCCATTTGTACCTTTTGTTCTCCATAATTTGTTTTCTCAGAGCCTGCAACGGGAGGGGTGAAAGGGAGAGACAAAGCTACGGCAGCCATTTATTTTTGCACTAATTACATAAGTGAGACTGCATAATTAGATGTATAGCTTAATAGACAATAGGCTGAGAGAGATGTACAGACAGAGATAGACAGGAAGGTGTAAATGCATTTAAATAGATGAGGCATGGCCCTCTCTATTTCACATTCAAGAGTATAAGGGAACATGTTAAAAGAAGCAGAGGAGATGGAGAAGGAAAAAAGGAAAGGAAAAGCGAGAGTAAAGGAGATGTGCCGATGGAAGGGATAAAAGATAAGAGGGAAAGAGAGAAAAGCCCTCTTCACAGACGGCACTTTGAGGTGCGGCCCAATGCTGCTGGAATAGTCACCTCATTTAATACACCTGCTCAGCAGGAGGGGATAGAGAGATATAAGGAGATGTTGTAAAGAAAAAGAGAAAAGGGCAAAAGAGAAGAAAGGAAAGAGGAGACAGATCTCATCTCTGCTTCTTCAGATCAAAGGCAGAGAGTGGGTACAGAAAGCTGTTTGTTGTGGCTTGTTTGGGAGGGTCTCTGTCTGTGTGAGGTCATGGTTTCACCTGGCCTGCTATTTTCTTCATGCAGTATTACACTTCAACACATCCATATGACAAACCCTTGAAGGCATCACAGGACATGGGACAATTTTCTAAAGAGAATGTGTGATGCTCTGGGGTGGCGAAGCTGTAGGAAAGCTGATAAGAAGATGTAGATTGTCCGTTAAGAAAAAAGTAGAGAAGTTGAAAGACTGTTGTACCAGTAAAGAGAGTGTACATCTTTTCAAATAACTAAAAAGGACCATGTTTTAGCTAGTCGATTGTTGTGTTGCAGAATGTTTTTTGTGTGCTACCGTAATGCAGTTGTGCATCTGCTCAGGTCCATGTGTAAGTGTTGCGTGGGTGTGTTGAGCATGGCACCACTCTTTCAGGGCTGTGATACAGAACAAGGTAAATAGGCCCTTCATGAAGCCACTCAATCACAAGCCAGTTAAAACAGCTGACCAAAGATTTAAGGGCAGTCAGGCCTGATTGGAGGCCTATTGAAGCCAGTCGAGGGAAGCTCTTGAGCCGTCACACTTTAGATTAGCCATTCAATGCACCATAGACCTCTGGCCTAACTGCTCTTCTTTCTCTAAACAGTCCTCTGACACACTATAGTATAGCTCCAGTCAACTCCCTGATTGTGCTGGAGAGTTCTTTAAAAGCCAATTTAAACCCAGTCCTTTGTTTAACTCCCCAGGAACTCAAGCTTGGACACATTGTGTGTGTGTGTGTTCTTTTATTGAGCCAAGGTTTAAGATTTGTGTGAGCTGTCTTTGAGCATGTGATGTTTTGTTAAAAAGAACTGGGCGTATCACAGAACTGGCAGAGACTAGTTTTTGGGTGAAAGAGAGGGTGCATGAGAGAAATCAATGGCCCAATTCAACCTATTACAGCCATGACTGTTGCTGTAATGGTGTGGAAATGGACAGTGGTCATGTGGATCCCTTTTCTACCTTCAGGCTTGGATCACAACTGAAGCTCTGATTCATTTCCTCCCAGCTTTGATTACAAAGTACTCTGAGGATTTCAAAAGACTCTCACATGATGGTGACGAGAGAAGAGATCCTTCCGTTTTGGGAAGCGGATGAAACCTCCTTTCTGCTAGGTTTGCCGAGGGACAGACATAACACTGGGCTGCAATTTTCCTCGACAAATAATGACTCCTCTAGTCCTCTCTCCTTCCAGTCTGTGCTTCTTTGATCCCAGCTAATGTATTAACAAGCAACGGGTTCATGGAATACCCATACATTAGTATGTGAATTCGCACTGAGGTGTCAGAGTGTGTGTTTGCACATGTGTGGCTTCATGTGTGTTTTCACACCAATTAATGAATTGCTTTATATGCCTGCTGAGGTGATGATGGCCTGTCTCCAGCAGGGCATTGCTTTTCTCTCTTTTGTGTCAGCCTCAACCCATGATGGCCAGCGCCCTCTCTCACACTAACACATTAATGAGACCAGTCTAATTAGTCCCTGTGGTTCCACATAGGGGAGACACTGGAAACCAAAGCACCATTGTGAGTTGGCTGTATCAGGGGACCACTCAAAGACAGAGGACCCACTGCAAACGGGGAGAAAGTTCACACATATAGGGAGACCTGTTTGGAATCACACTCAAATTAGTGTCCTTAATTGGGACAGGAGTACAAAAAAATGAACTGGTCATATTTTCCAATATGTGACCACAGAGGTTCAAGTTGTCCTGTTCAGCTCCATCTCTTCCAACGGCAGCGCTCCTTCCAAGGGCCATGCAGAAAAAGGATTTTGCTCTCCTTCATCCCTCTCCCTCACTCCAGATAATTCAATCAATTCAATCTCAAATAATCACTCCCAATTTTTCAGCCCATTCTAACGTTTTTGCTCAAACAGATACCCCTGGGGGATGAGCCTTGTACCACCTTGTTAAAAAAAGAGGGGGAGAAAGAAAGGGAGAGAGGTAGCCCAGGAAAGAGGGATGGCAAATAGTTCTCAGTGGAGTGTTTTTAAAAGCCTCTCTCTCTCGTGGGCCATATGTGAAACAGCGGCCAAATAGATTGAAAGAAAGAAGAACAGTAAGGATAGAGCGATACAGAGGAAGATAAAGGAAGACTGAGAAGGGGGGGGGAGGTGTAGGTGATGCAAGTTGTGGTACTTAAGGTCTGGGGCTCTAACTTGTGTCCCACAGCACTTAACATACCCCTAGCCATCTCTCCTGGCAGTTAATTAGAATCCAATAAGGTTGCCACCTGTTGGTCATTATTCCTCCGGTGTGTTTACCCTTTCCAGAGGCTCCATTCACTGCTTAATCTGCCGAGAAGTTGAATGTCAATAGGTCAGACCAAAACTCCATAGCCCTGAGAGCCAGGGAGAGACAGAGTGAAGGGGAAAGGAGACAGGATCAGGGGGATGAAGGAAAGAGGTCATTTCTCTCCCTCTCTCCTCTCAATATTTTCCTGTGTCGTTTCATTCTCGTTGTTGTTTTTTCCCCTCCCTCCATCCCTCTTGCGTCTCCTCTTCTCTTCTTTTCTTCTCACTTCTAATCCGTCCTCTTGATTGTTCTAAGCTGCTTTCAGCCAGCCCCTGGGAGGAGGGGGGGGGGGGTTCTGTTTTAATTAAGATTTAAAAGACGACTCCCTCAAGAAGGGAGATTTAAGAGCAGGATGGACTGAGCAAAGTAAATGAATAAAGGTATGACAGATTGTAGATAGGGCTCAATAAAATTTATGAAATCGGGAAAAGGAGAACATTTAAAAGCTATTATTTTACACACGCAGATGCGCACATCGCACACACTCGTACATGCACACAAACACAGCCAGGCAGGAATTCGAGTTGCTAAGCCAAATGGGATTTTTTTTTCATTTGTAATCAAGCGGCACAATCTATATAGATTGATCTCAACTTCCTGTGATTCATACCATATCCTGCAAGGGTGATATGGGATAAGTGGTAGCCAGCAGGCAAGCTGAGGGACTTATCTCCACACTGTCTAATAATCGATCATCTCACCAGATGGGCTTAAGAGCCTGTAACGCTTCACTTGTTTATCAGAGCCCCAAACCTGGGGCATCTCCATCGATGACCTGCAAAGAAACTCTTGTTTTGCAGACAACCTATGTTTTGACAGATAGGATGCATGAACTAGAGAAACGAAAGAAACGTGAGAAAAAAGAGAAACAAGACATGTTTTGCTGTCTTTGCATTAGGACCAGACGTGGATAGAAGTTGAAGTCATTTCCCTGTGTAATGTGGTTCTATTTGGGTGGTAATGTCACCACTGTGAAAGCTCTAGACATTCCTTAATTACCAGTCTTATCGCACTAGGACAAAACAAGATTTCTCTGTAGAAGTCTGGCCATCAATGATACAGGCACTGTACTGTCCGGTGTAGCTTTACTTCTAGTGTGCAAACAATGTGTTACAGACAAAGTGTGTGTCCGTCCGTGTGTGTCACTGCAGCCGAGAAAAGGCGCGTGCTATGTGTTTGGTAAAACAGTCACATAGCACACATCTGTCCCTGCTGCAAAGCGTACATTCTTCATCCAGAGTAAACCCTGAAAGAACCCCCCAAACCCCAAAAACAGAGTACACAATGAAGTGTTTAAGCTATCAAGCCATAGACTTTGATGCAGCCGGTAAGGTGTTAAAGGCCAGGCGAGGGTCAAGAGCCCAACCCACCGCATTCTCTGCCTTGGTACATCCCAATACACAGCCACCATATGTCCAGGGTTTCACAGTCAATGCGCAAACCCACCCTGCATCACAAAGACCTATTCACACCCAGTTGACTCTGAGGTAATCTGCAATGCCATGGTATGTTTAGGACAGAATGCAGCACTAGTTCAACCAGTAGCCGTTTGAGAAAAACAATAGACTAGAGCGTACGGAGGAGTAAAAGGAGTGTTAGGGAAAAGGGTTCGTAGACAAAGAACTTTACAAAGCATTTTGAGCAGATAAACGCAAGCATGATCTTGCCCTCAGCTTGCTGTAGCTCCATTGCTTGCCTCCATCAAAGCCCCTGGAGATTCTCCCAGCACACTCTGCCTCCGTCACTCACAACTCTGTTAATAAGGCCAGCAGTAAACGCCCGGAAAGATATGCAGGGATGAAAGATCCTTCTCTCATGTTTTCGCTTTGAGGATGCGTTTCCGGGTGTCAAGGCGGAGGGGGGAGGGAAGGTTATAGAGTAATGCTGCATTTTAATAGAAATAATAAACCCATCCACTTGTAAAATAATATTTTTTTGTCCCATATCCTGTTGTGTTGCAGCTCTAGGGAGGGACTTTTGGCAGACATGAAAAAGAAAGCCCCCACCTCTATAAGCTAAAGGTATAGAAGAAGCTCATGCCAAAGAATAAAGTGTGCGGAGGTCCTGGGTGAGGGAGATGTCACACATATATTCTTTCACTGCAGCGATTAATATCTGGGAAAAAAAGGTCAAACTTGGCTTAAATGGTCCAGTATATCACAGTTACATTCAGAGCCTGCATTTCATACATCAATCCCTGCTGTGACGGCTCATCAGCCTGGTCACACAGGAGAGACACACACTGCATATTATCAAAGATTGATGGGATGTCCTAGTTGAAGATGGAGGGGGGAGAAGACTGGTCAGAGAAGGGAACTTTGCATTACTCTCTGCTTTTTCAGAGGTGTTGACTGTGGGTCGCGTTACCTTTTTATAGCCCAATGCAAACACTACAGTAGTTGGCAAATGTTATGGCAGCCTTCACTACTGCGTGACCTAAAGACCTGAGTCCAATATATATCGGGTGGAGTGGGGAGGGACTTGCAAATGCAGTCTTTTGAGGTCAATGCTCTCACACAAGATGACGCCGGCTGACTCAGGAAGCCCAAGACATAGAGGCTGAGCCTTCCATCTCCCATCCGCCCTCTTCCTCAGCCTCCCCTGTATTGGAAGACAAAACAAACTGACAGAACAAACAGGCAGATTATCCTAAATCCTTTTTTCTCAAACACACAACATAACCATCTCTTATATCCACTGTTCACTGTCATCCTACCCGTTTCTTGTACAGAGTGCTTGCTTAATAATTAATTGATTAATTAGTTTGCTCATTAATCATTTATTCATTAATCATGGCCTGATTTTTCTAGAGGAAGCAGCGCAATCTGAAAAAACCCTGACTTCACATTTCACTCTAATTATGCTCCTTTACTAATCAACGCTTAAGAAATGGAGTTTCAGGAAATTAGTTTTCCCTTTTCTTCTTTTTCTCAACAAAAAGCAGGATGTATTGAGGTCGGCAGGTAACGTTCTTTCCCTCCTCTCCTTGTGTTCTGAAAGCTCTTAGTCATCAGTCATTTTAAAGGAATGATTCAAGTTACAAGCAATCTGATGAACAGAGCAAAAATGTAATGTTAAATTAAAACTCGCCTTTTCTCCACCTCGAGATGAGAAGTGAAGAGAAATTCTGGTCACACACTAACCACAGGCATTGATTAATAAGTGGCAATTTGAAGACCGTTTGTAAGAACAGAAAGGCAGCAGCATTGTGAATCACACACCAATTGTTTTCACGGGATCCCCGGCTCTCCTGGGAGAGAAGGTAATTTGTTTAATTGCCAGGAGTTATGTTCTCTGGACAGAGAGATGGGAAGATAGGAAAGTTCAGAAATATATTCTGTAATGTGGAGCGAGCGGGAGAAGAAAAACATTTCAAGCAGGCTTAATTAGAAGTGTTTTGGTACCTTTGTGGTCCTGTTGGATGCAGAGTTCACAGCACAGCTCAGCTGCTCTCTGTGAAGGGGCTCTTGTCAGCTGCTGACAAAAAAAGAATTATGCATCAAATTAAAGAGAGAACCAGTGAAATGGAGGCAAGTCGGGCATTAACCTCTAAGCTTTAAAAAGCACACACATATTAAGCAACACTAATGAGACTCTTATTGGGCTTGCTGTGTTTTATATTCAAACACACACACAATAGCACAGCTTTGACTTCAATGTGCCATTGCTGCTTCTGAATGAGGTTGTCTCTCTTATTCATCTTACCAGCAGCACACACTGCAGAAGTGAACAATAGTGTAGATGTCCCTTTTACTCTAATGAGATACATACATTTACAACATTACCACCCTCATTAAAAAATAATAATAATAAAGGGGGAAAAAAGTATTAATTATGAAACGCACTACTTCCTATCGTGAAGAGCCAAGGGTGTCTCCACTGGGCTCAATTAGGAAGAGTAGGCCGCAAATCCCTAGACTAAATTAATTGACACCCCAGGGCATTAGGCCCAGAGTCCCAGTACAGAATCTATGTAGATAATTCCTTTGTTTTCATTTCCACCGCCTTTTAAAAAAAGCAAGAGATGAGGGAAATTTTTAACATGATCTCTTCACTGTTTTATGGATTTTAATTTGTATTATTTATTTATATATGTATTGCTTACTTGTCATGTCTGCAGCCGGGAATGAAAAGATTTACTTTTTTATTCCTGGCCCCATCTTGGAGAAGCTTTTTTTGTCACATGTTGCACACTATTGCTGTTTTATCCACCATGTCAGCTGTTGTGTACACTAAACCGGGGCTTTTGCAAACAGCACAAGAAGTTAATGATTTAAAAGCACAGTAAATTATACTGAAAGCCCTTCCATCCAAACACTGGGGAAAGAGGGGGAGGGAGCCAGAGAGGGAAATTGGGATACAGAGACAGCAAGAAAAAAGAGAAAGAGAGAAGCATGGGGGACAGAAAAGGGCTAGAACTGTGACACAGATCCAGCCAGCAGCTGTCTTGCAGTGAAAACACCAGGGGGTAAGCAGGAATGACACAAAATGACAAGACTAGCTCAATCAACATCTTGTCAACACTGCTGGCTGATGTGTACAGACAATTTCATACCGCCACCACTGGCTCTCTCCCCTTTTCTCTCATTTTTTATATGGCTTTTTATTTTCCTGTCTTCCTGCCAGCCAGCCAGTCACTTGCTATCTGTCTACATAGAGTCAGCTCTCAGCTCTTTGGCTGTTGGCTTCAAAGTGGGGGGAGCTGTTTAAAAGCTGTGCTAGAATTATACTCAGAGAGATACTTCTGCCCACTAGAAACCCTAAAGATATGGGAGTGTGACAGTTAGTGGGTTTGTGTGTGTTTGCGAGAGAGAGAGAGAGACAGAGAGAGAGAGAGACAGAGAGAAGACAGTATAAGAATTAGTGTATTTATGGCACATTGTCGGGCACTGCAGCACAGTGACTGCAAGAGCCATTCACATACGCTCATACACTGACTACTCACATCAGCACTCTTGGTCTCCCCCCTGCAGTCTCCTGCTTTTTTCCCTCCCTTCTTCCTCTCCTTGTATGCATACCACTCTATAACTCTATCCACTGCATCTGCTGTAGCAGGTACCTGGGGAGAAACTCTGCCGCTGCTCACCCATGCGATCAGCCTCACTGCTGCCCTGATGTGTGCAGTGCCCTATTCTAGTAGAGAAAAACCTTGTGGTGACAGCCATGGAGACAGACTGATTACAGCGTTCCATCAATCCCCTCTCATGGCCTACTCCTTTGCAATTGAAAGCTGAAAGGAGACCACTTTTCCATTTTTACCTTACCTCAGTTTTTCCTGTCTTTCTAACATGTAGTGGCTCTTTTTTCTGTTGTTCCCCTTACCCTGCTTCCTTGAGTGTTGTGTTGACAAGCTGACACAAACCCCAGTGATTTTCACACCAGGGATGCCGAGAGCTGGAGCAAGGGACAGTAAATACAAGAGAAAGGGAGAGGGAGAGATGGGAAGAGAAAGTGCAAGGGAGAGGCTGGCAAGAGATGACAGCTGACACGGAAAAGCAGAGTGATGGCAGAAAGAGGCACGGAGAAAGCAAATCAACAATTAGTAAGACCTTATATAACTCTCAAAGGGGGCCTGCTAGGCATTGATTTCAGGGATCATGGCTCACACTGACTGTAGACGTATGAGTAATAAACAGAGAAATGAGAGGGTAGGGCTGGATTGTAGAGCAATGGAAGAGAATGCCCTGGATGGGGGTATCAGCAGAGCAGCAGGGAGGGCTTGGTGGATGAGCGGGTCCACTTTCTAAAAAAAGGGTGTAGGTCGGAGCCAAGATTTTTACAATGGAATAAAGGCTGTAAGGGAGGGCTAGGAGGATTAAACTCCAGCAAAACAGTTCTTAAAAAGCTGTTAGACTGCAATTTGGGCACAAAAATGCAGAATGGGAGAAAAGATAGTGAGAGTGGGTGGGTGGGAGTGCAGCTGGAATGCAACGTGGGAGAGTAAGGATTGAAGAATGGCCGGGACACAGGAAGGTATGAGGGAGAAGGCCATCTGCAGGGACACAAGCTGAAGTAGTACGCAACGGTCCAAGTCAAAGAAAACCACTGCATGAGTTGGGTGCCACACTGTCCCGTGTTGGTGGGTGGTATCTGTTGTTAGGCCCCTTCAAGCCCTCAGAAGTTCTGTAGGAGTCTTGGTAATGAGCTTAGTTGCCAGATCAAACATGAGATGGGTGCAGGGTCCTCTTTGGGATATAGTTATTGGTTCGGCTACCTCAGCACTACTATCTGTACACACACACACACACACACACACACACACAAAGGGGAAAGACAAAAGAGCCTGACTCAAAACAAAGGGATAATAATTCCATACAGAGAGAAATGGAGCTTGCATTTTCCAGCCCGATTTAGAAGCCTTATCTAGACAAGGCACAATGGATGGCATTTGGGGAAAAGGGTTGTTTATTCCAAGCTTGACACTTTTTGCCAATTGCCTTGTTTTGTGCTGTTTTTTATATATTTATTTTTCCTCCTCATTTTCTCCTTTCTGGCTCTTATTGTGGAAAACTCAAACAGCTAACCCTAACCCTGCCTTCACCACTGGGGCAAAATGCAAGTGGATATCTGCCGCTATTTTTTAACATTTTGAATTATTAGTGCACAGAACAAATTGTCCAGTCAAGTTGAGAGCACTTATATTTATAGACCCCACAGGACTGGATGTTGCACTCTTTGCACTGAATGGGAATGAGAACACGGAATAAAATCTGGACTAAAATAGGGACTCTCTGCAAACGCAGCACGGAGCCTCTTAAAGTGAATGAACATATGCAGTTGAGTGTCATTGTTGCTACACAGGGAAATGGACATTGTCTCAGCTGTTACAAACCAGAGTCTGGCAGATTATGACTGTGGTGACTCGGTAGTAAATGCACTGTACTGTGTGTGTGTTAGATTCCGCAGTGCCATTATCTTTCTTAGTCTTTAGCATCAGGGCCGGCATTCACACACACACACACACGCACGCACAGTGACTGGTTCAATCTAATTCTATCAAGGCAGATGTCCAGTGGTGGACGGATCATTGCTGACATCTGTCCATCTCTTCCTGATCCTTCCTGATGTGAATGTTTCCCTATCAGCTCAGATGAAGGAGAGAGTGCAAGCTAGCCAGGGTCGACGCAAAGCTCTTTAATAGCTTGTGTCCAAGTCGGAGAGGCTGTTTTGCACTTAACTCCGACCATGTGACAGAGACAGCAAAGTCACTGTGTCAAAGTAACTGCTAAATGTGCCCTCCGGTGCCTGTCAAGTCGCTTTTCCTATTAACACTGCCCTACCCTCCCCACTCATTCACACATTCAGATGTGTGCGCACACACACACACACACACACACACACACACACACACACACTTAGCCCCATGTGCATCCAGCAGCGTGAAATGATATTCCATTTCGAGAAATCCGGATTAAAATGTATCAGGCCAAATGTGTTTTGACCTTGTTACTGGGGGATGGAAAAGCACACAAACACACACACTCACACAAACACACACACACACACACACAAGAACAGAGTAAATGTTGCATTTGTTTTGCGATGAGGACTTGTAAATCTAAAATTGAACTGCCTTTAAAGTAACATTAAGCACACCCGCATGTGGTATAACTAATCTACAGTGCACATGTTTACCTGCGTAGCATTCTAGAAGACATGGTAAATAAACTCACTGCTACTGCAGAAATGTTGGGATTTCAAGGGGATTCAAATCTTTCTTTTAGAATGCGATTCAATTGCAGCCAACAAAACTGGGAAAAGCGATGGCGCCGTGGTGCTTGTGTACCTGCATGTGTGTACGTGGCACTGCAGCACACCAAGAACAAGCCCCCTCATACCCAGCTCCCTACTTCTTCTGACTACCTCTCCTCCACTGCTTTTTTGTCTGGTTCTGTTCCTCCCTCTCTCCCCATCAGAAATGTATTCATGTAATTAAGCTGCTAATACACCGTCAACGAATTGTCTAATTCAGCAAGGAGGAATTAAAGGAATCTGGCATGAGTCATTAGCCAGTTGAGATGTTCTGTTGAGCATTTTCAATAAGGGATCTGGAGAGCAATGAATCACTCATATGGTGTGAAGACATTCGCTACAGCACATACTCTGTACTCTATATTTGTACGCCTCCATTTGAATGTGTGTGTGTGCGTGACGTTAATTGCCATATGTGAGCGTGATAAATTGTGTGTGGGTGAGGTACAGAAAAACAATTCAGTGCATGTAATCCATCCAAACAATCAACCAATGCACAGAATGATTACCCATTGTAAACATTTAGATACTCTCGGCAAGATACTTAATTGCAATCAATGTTTGTACTGTTGCAAGTATAAAGAGGAAAATCCCTAACTCACTCTGCAAAGGGAGGAAAACGCTCAATAGCTCATAAAGGTAGAATGTTAGGGCCAGGCAGGCAAACTGTGAAAACAGCATTTTCGAAGGTATGATGGGAAAATGCCAGCCTTCACTAAATGCCTAATAGCCTGAGCTAGAATACGTTTCACTTCTCATTGACGCTCTCAAATTGGCCTCTTTTGATCCACAGTGCGTGACACACATACAGCCTACCTGTTTGCACCCGCAGCTCAATAAGCTTTTCAGACACTTTGGTAAAATGATGTACAGAGATACATTATTGGTGAACTAACATGCATTGTTCTCTGATCTTTTTTTCTTTTCAGCTATCTACTGTATTTGCATCTCTTTTGGTCCTGATGGAGAGTACGAAATAATGGGCGCATGTGAAAAGTGTTTTTTTGAGGCAGTTGTTGAGAACCACAGCCGTTTGAGCCATGGAGAACTCACGTTCCTGATGAACTCACTGTTTGGCGGCTTTTAATTGTGCTGTTGGGTGTCAGAGACAGGAGGGTGCAAAGGGAGCGGGGAGGTGAGGGGCAGGGTTCAGTCCATGGTGCATCCCAAGATGAAGTGGATAATTGAGTGTGGAATAAACACTGCCAACAACCTCGGAAGCCCCCCTTTCAAAACGAAAGAAAAACTTGAGAGAATGGAGTGAGAAAGGGGGGAAGGAGATGGAGAAAGAGAAAAGGGGTGTGAGTGAGAAAATCCCAGCTACCCTCTGGGGGGGGGAAAGCTGCTATTGAAAAGCTATTAAACTTGCATTTAACAGGATTGATTGGAAATGAAGAGGCCTATTAACAGAGAGGGACAAGGGGACAATAGCGCGTCTCTGGCCGCCGTATGTTGCCCTCCTTTCAGCAGCTTTCTTTGCTTGGGAGGGGGGCAACCCTGTCTGTTTAAGCGCTCCCACCAAGAGAAGCAGTTCAGGGGGGGCTTAGCACTGCCTGAATAGAACCCTCTTTATCTTCCTCTGTCCCCCTTCCATTCCATTCTCCACTGAGCAACAAAGAAAGAGAGAATGATAATGAGGGAAGGTTTTTTTAAGTCCTCTTCCAGGCTCATACAGACACCCCACTTAGATAACCAACCAACTGCCTCTCTCTCTCTCTCTCTCTCTCTTACCTTTCCCCTACAGATTAGTTACCTCTGGAGTCTAGCCATCTTACCCTGCCAGTAGGGTTTGTAATACTCAATCTTTAGCATAGTGGCACAAACAGTTGGAATCGTGGATCCATATTCACACAGCGTTTCTGTATGCGTGTGAAGGCAGGCCAACCAATCCAGTGAGAGCGTGTGCCATACTTAAACACAGCAGCAGAACAGCGGCAGGTGTCTCCGCTGACTTCCAGCAGACTCAAACAGATAGGTCTCCTGGGAACTTTAATGGAGTTTTGATTGTTTAACATCCATTTTTACAAAAAGCACACTAACTCTGCCCACACTGGCAGATTTTTCTCCCCAGAAGTGTGTTTGCTTCATGTCAGCGAGCACACAACCATATGGTCTTGAGAAAGAGTTAAATAAGTTATGAGCCGCAGCTGACTCTTCCTCTTAGACACCACATTTATGAGGGTAAAAAATAATATTTTCACACATGTCCACCTCTCTCAGCAAGTGCCATGAAAACAAGAGAGTGAGCAGACCAGTTCATGGGAGTTTGCCCTCTTTCATACAACTTTTTTCCACACCCCTTACAGTGCAAGTTTCACTTTTCTCATGCTACATCTCTGCTGGCACTGCAGAAACGTTCTGCCATTACATTCTTTGAAATGCCATTAGCAGTATTCCTACCTACATATTTTATAGCTATTTTGTGAATTTCAGTATGAATTGTCCATCTACCACCATGAAAACCTTTGACTTACCTTGCTTACTCTTTCTTTTCTCACAGCAGCCACCCAAGCAGCCTACTTCTCCCAGCAGCCCCAGGACCAGGTGGTTGTATCCGGTCAGTCAGTGACTCTACCCTGTGTCATTGTGGGTTATCGGGGAATGGTACAATGGACCAAAGATGGCCTCGCACTGGGTGGAGAGAGAGACCTACCAGGTATTATCACTGACCTCTTATTTTATTTTTTATTTTCCTTTCTGCTTTCTGTGTTTCTTGCTCTCTCTCTCTGTCTCCGTCTATCTTACAGATCAATGACAAGTCTCATTGGAAGCCAAGTCTCTCTATGTCAAATGCCGGAGTTTTACACAAATGAATGTTTAGAGAACAATGCTCTGCAGACGGTCGGCTACTGCTGCACAAACCAAACTTTAATTTGTTGTTTAGCATTTTAAGGGTCTTGCAGGAAGGTAGAACATCATATGGCTTTTGTCATGCACTGACATTTAAATGTGTGGCAGACTAGAGAGAAGGTGGAGAGGCCTCCTCTTGACCTCAGCCACCCCATCTTTATTGTGTCTGTCTTTAAAGGACAGGCTCGTCATGCAGCGGCCTTTCTCACGTGTTGCATTTCCAGCCTCACGCTGCTCTGCTAACACAACGGCTCAATGCTTGGCTCAGTGAGGTGCTGCTTGCTTTCATCTGTGCCTTAAAGAGCCTTGCCACGTTTCTCCTGCCTTTGTTCAACGCACAAGTCATTTTACAGTCCTTTCATTATGTGCTTTTTGTTGGGTAGTTTGTTTGTCTCTGACTCTATTCTCTGTGCTGGCTTCACGCAGGCTGGACCCGCTATTCCTTAATGGGCGACCCGCTATCAGGCGAGCACAGCTTGCTGATCGATTCGGTAGAGTTGGAGGATGACGCTGTGTATGAGTGTCAGGCTACACAGGCGGCATTGCGCTCCCACCGTGCCAAGCTCACTGTACTAGGTAAGATACACAGCTCATGCATGATCCTCACAGCCAGCCCTTGTGCCAAGGCTGTCTTTATCACAAAACCCAGTGTAGACAAATCTACAAATAACACGTGTCGTACACAGAATATAATCAAATCTAAAACACAACTTAACAGAGACGAATAAACAGTATATCAAAATACTTTTGCACCACTCAAAGATAACAACATTGCAAATCTAGTTTCCTGGTTTAAATCTCGTCCGGAGAATATATTTCAAACCAAGCAAGTCTCAGCCAAGAGATTTATCTAGAAAAAAGAAGGAAACCCGTCTACTCTCAGTAGCGATAATCAAGACTGCGGACGTCTAGGATAATATGATTGCTGCAGTTACAAATGACTTGCGTAGTTGCTTGAAAGTCAGGTTCTGCACAGTTGGCACATTTTACAGTGAGCTGCAACATTTGTCAACCGCAAGGCGGTTTTTACATTAACATGATGTGAGTGATCTACTTCTTCACACAGACGTTCAGAGGTGGAGGGTGGGGGGGACGGACGAGGGCCAGGTCTTATGGGAATTGGAATCGGCAATGCATTGCTGGCATCTGGTGGCATGCAAAGGAATATCACTCTATTTATTTGTCTTGTAAATTGTCCTTTTATCCAAATATTACACATAAATATGGGAGCAATTACCAGTCATGATGCTGCAGCTTATGCCACAACACAATGCAAAGCTTTTCCACACAGAGCCTGTTGTCCTTGCTTCTATCTGATGCCATTAAAGGTGCAGTCTTGTAAAACAAACTTATATTATATTAGATTTGCTGAAACTCACCCTATGTTCGAGTGTAACTACATGAAGCAGTTAATTTAACAGTATAATATTAATAATAGAGTAATATTTAATAATAGGCATAATAATAATCCGGCTTCTCTGGCACCACCTACAGCCTGTAGTGTGATTTGCAAAAATCCACCGCTCCCTGTTCAGATGCACCAATCAGGGCTAGGGGCGGTGTACTGCGTGTATATCACTGCTCATGCACACGCATTTCACACAGCCACACATACCCATGTGGAAGCAGCAAAGAAAGTTAATGAAACTGACACTTTTACATTTAATGGAAATCACGAAATCAGGTGAATTGCTCAGGAATCTGCGGTTAAAGAGGGGGGAGGGGGGTTCTGTGTGTGTGTGTGTGTGTGTGTGTGTGTGTGTGTGTGTGTGTGTGTGTAAATCAATGTGTCCAGATGAGACCAAAGCAATCCTGCACAGTCAAAGGAGTCAACGGCAGGAGTGCAGTCAGGGGAATCGGCATGGAAATTAAAATCACCTAGCACTCGGATTCCATTAGTGTCCGTGCCGCGGCAGCGGAAGGACCTCTGACAATTCAGATACACACAGTGAAATTGGTTCGGTGGAGGGAGCGAGAAAGGCCAGTACAAACCCCATGTTTACGCCTTCTCATATTGGTTGGGGAGATAGACGCCTTCATCAGGGGTGTCACGCTTGGCTTGCCAGTGGTGCGTGCGAAACCATGCAAATAAATGAACAAATAAGCAATTCAGTTGAAACATCACTCTGCAACAGTAATAGCAAATAGAGTAATAATGCTAGTCACAAGAAAGGAAATAAATATGGTTGAGTCTGTTTTTCCTCCAAATGACAACTGTTCTCAGTCTTTTCTCCTGTCTGAAACTACACCTTGTTAAACACAAGAGCCATAAGAAGATATTGTTTGTCTCTTTTGCGATATATTGATGTTGAGCTAAGAGCAACAGCTAGCTCGATCACAGTATGACTTCTTTGTGGCTCTGTGCTGGCCTGGAGCTGTAATGACTTTTTTTGTTTTGAGTGGTATGTTTGTTCTGCTTTACAGTTCCTCCTTCAGACCCTGTGGTAGAGGGTGGCCCTGTTGTACGTCTGAAGGCCCACACACCACACAATCTCACCTGCAGAGCCTCAGGAGCCAAACCTGCTGCTGAGATCACCTGGTACAGAGACGGAGAGGTCATGGAGACTTCAATTTATTCCAAGGTACAGTAAGAACACATCTATGCCCAGATTGAACCATCATTCAATCTCTAACACCTACACAATATTACAACACGTAACAGCGGGCAGATAAATGCAAAGCTATTCAAAAGAGAAATATTTTCTCTTAGGCTATGGTACTCTTCCTTCTCTTCCATTTCTCTTTTTATTTTTCTCATCTTCTTTCTATGGTCTCACAGCTTTTTCTATCACCACCGTTCTCTCACACAATTTGTTCGCTCACTCTCTGCAGTCCCCCTCCCATTTTCACTCATGCCTGACCCCCCTACCTACCTCCTCCTCCTCCTCCTCTGAACTCCCGCCCCCCCCCCCTTTCCCCTCAACTCGCTAACCCCCTCCACCCCCCTTTTGCTCGCTAATGCAGCGACACTACAGCATAACTGGAGCATGCCAAAGCTCAGACAGGCATGAGTGTTTCATACAGTAGAGTTTCTGCAGAGAAGAAATCGCCCACAACAATGCAGAAACACAATGGGGATGTGCCAGAGCGTAAGCCAGCCACGGCTGGGAAAGTGTCACATTTTTCATGCTTTCTGACCACGCTAAACGACGCTAAGCGTCACATTTAAGGAGGCGAGAGCCTGCAGTGAGAAAGGAGGGAAGCAAATAGGAAGGGGGAGGGAGGAGAAGAAAAGAAGAATACAACAGAAAAAGAATACAGAGTTAACTACTGAGATAGCTATTTGAAAAAAGCATTTCTAACATTCGGAAATGAGACTGGAGGCAGAGAAAGCTTTGTTCTAGTGAGGGGTGGTGACAGGGAGTGATGTGATTTTTATCTAGCATAAAAGTGCTTTTTGTGTGTCTGGCTGAGGAAGTGAAAGCCTGCATCCATTGATTTGGCTGTCCAGGGAAAAGGCTCTACTTGCCCTTGCTCTCTTTCTAAGATGTGTGACACTTCTTTCTCACTGTCACCACCCAAAAAACAGATACGCAGGCACCTTGGCCATCCCAATTTGTTTCTGTGTTTGTGTGTGTGTGAAAAAGAGGAAGAACATGAGAAAGCAGTGAGCCATATCCTCAAAATCTACACCTTTCCTCACTTAGGCGTATTGATTTCTGTAAGCAGCAAATAGATTTAAAAGATGATGACAAACAAGGAGTGCTGATGGGGAACACACTCAGAAATGTGGGAACAGCACAATATCCCTTACTGCATCATAAAATATATGATTTGACTGCCATGCCAAAGAACAGAATGGCAATTTTAACTCCTCACACATGAAATAAAAGGACCTGCAGTGTCATAGAGATATTCCTAAGTGGTGCGATCACAAATGGCAAGCAACTTGCTTGTGTAGGCCATTGAACTGATGCTTAGTTCTGCACTTTAAAAGCATAGTTTCACAACTGCTGCTCAGATGTCCAGCATCATCTAACGGTTGTTTTGCAACTCTACAGACACTGATGGAGGATGGAAAGAAGGAGTCGGCTGTCAGCATGCTTCCAATCGTCCCTGAGGATAGCGACTCTGGACGCACCTACACCTGCAGGGTTCTTAACCAAGCCGCCCCAGCTGGACGACAGACATCGATCACTATCAATGTCCAGCGTGAGTGTCCCGGTATAAAGATCACAAAAATATCACGTTGTAGCAGTGTGCCTGCTATGTGCAGTAATCCGTAAAGCACATTTGATTCTGTTGCACTGTTAAAAGGTGAATGGTTCCAATAATATTACTAAATCCAATGCGTGTCAGTAACATAAAAGGTTTTCCTTCTCACAGACCCTCCTTCAGTGACACTATCAGTCCAGCCTCAGACTGTGACTGAGGGAGCCAAAGTTCTCTTCATCTGCTCTGCCTCGGCCAATCCTGAAATCACTGGATACAGGTATCCATCCTGCATATTAATCTCAATGTCCCACTCTGATCCTGCCACCATACATGCAGAACCAGCAGTCTAAGATGATGATACAGCACAATCATATACAATTATGCTGCCTACTTTTCAACCAGAGTAAAGATGTCATCCACAAAAAGCAGTACAAGTGTGCTTAGTGTTTAGTAGATTCATTGGGTTAAATGGGCTGCTTGATTGGCAGCGTTTGATTGTGATTGGCACAAGCTGTGAATCAGCTAATAACCACTTTGATACGCATGATTAAGTACCTTCCCTGAACTAATGCAACTGTATAATGTGATTATTCATCTGTCCTAGGTGGTCGAAAGGAGGAGTTCCCATCTCTGAAGCAAATGGGGACAGCCTTGAGGTGACAGTGGACTACTCTTACTTCACAGACCCCATATCTTGTGAGGTGTCCAACTCTGTGGGCAGCACTAATGTCAGCACCCTGGTTGATGTCCAATGTGAGTTTAATAGACACAGTATAGCTATGCTGTGTATTTAGAGAATTTCTCAGGGTATATGTTATTTTAAAAGCAGTCTCTTATTGATCTGGCTGCCTGTGCTTCACCCTAGTTGGCCCCAGACTGCTGTCAGAGCCAAAGCCAATGACAGTGGATATCGGGATGGATGCAGCCTTTACTTGTGCATGGACTGGAAACCCTCCTCTGACCCTGGCCTGGACCAAGCAGGGCTCCAGCGTGGTAAGACAACAATCACTAGTCACCACCTCAACTTTGTGGTTAAGCTTAACACCCCCCTTCAACACCATTCCCCCAGAGAGAAAGATTAACACATGGCCTTGAGGCATGAATTTCTCACACATTTCCCCCCAAAATTTGAGGCTGAATCTTCAACACCTCCTCTCTTGCTCCCTGAGGCCTAAAGACTCTGGCAGAAAGTTGTCTGTCCACGGACAGATTCATACAGCATCATCAGGGCAAATGACATGCTGTCATAACTCTAACTAATTGATCAATCTATCAATCAATGCGCCCAGCTGTGGTTCCAAATAACATAATTACAACTTTTAGAGCAGACATTTCTGCCTCTTAGACATAAAAAAGGCCAGACTGCACTTGAGTATTCATTTTCTCAAAGTCAGTTTTGTAGGTGGAACAAATGGGACATTTCCCCCCTTAACTTTACATCATCCTGGTAAAAGTCTTTCAGTGCACACCATCAGTGGGGACATCCCATAGGAGCCCCTTTCCGGGCGACTAATATCATTTCTGAGGCGATGTTGGAGAAAACACCCCTAAAAGAATGCTGCAGGATGGCATAAGCAATGCTGTCATCTCAAAGAGTAAACACTTTCAGCCCCGCTGAGGGAAAAGCACAGGCATTTTTCTAATCCACCCACTGCCCCTAACAAAGCCACGAGTAATGGATTAATTGGGTTACTCCATAAGTGTGTTGAAATAAAAAAAAAAAAAATGGAGAGAGTGAGAGTGAGCGTAGAGAGGAATGGAGGGAGGGGAGTGGGGGTAAATGGATTAATCACAGCTTGATGGAATAACAGGATCAATGTGCTGAGGAGTGAGTGAGTGTAGCAGCTCCAAAGGCTAGGGCCCACTCACACCATAGTGCGCTCTGTTCTGTCCCCACTGTTTAATTACAACAATCTCCCCAGCAGCACGGTCACTCAGCGGTGGCTGGAGTGCTTAATGCTGTGATTAAAGCTCTTCACAATGAAATTAAACTCAATCCACCAGCATTTGTTATATTGGTCAGCCCACCTCTGTTCTGCTTCTACAATGAGTGGGCCACTGATACAAGTCCCGGTTTTCTTTGTCTGCCTCGTCTCCCACCGCCTAGCTCTTTCTCACTCCTTCTCTCTCTCAGACACGTCTGACTTGTCTCTCTGGATTCCTCACTAGGTGCTCAGTAATGGCAACACCTTGCAGCTGAAGGCTGTTACCCAGGAGGATGCTGGAACATACACCTGCAAGGCCATCGTGCCCCCGATTGGAGTTGCAGAAAGAGATGTCACTCTAACTGTAAATGGTGAGTGTTTTTTTCAGTACACATGGTTGCTTGTAATGTTTGGACTGATGTGTTGAATCAGTAGCATCAAAATTAATATCTGGCGATTTGGCAGTGGTCAATATTGCAAAATATTCTTTTATTTTTTCATTTCTCTGCTCTGCTCACACTCTTTCTTCCTCGCATCAGGCCCACCTATCATCACAGCGGACGCCACGCAGCATGCTGTCAAGCACTCCAAGGGCAAGCTGGAGTGCCGAGTGGGAAGCAGCCCCCCACCTGATAAGATTGTAAGTGAGCCCTTTTATTTCTGTTGTGCGCTGTTCACTTATACTTGGGAGCTCATATACTCCATGTTTCTCCTTGCCACAGCCACATGACAGTGATCACTCAGTGTAGCTTTACCCCTAACCTCACCTTCACACCTTTTGCACCAACACATCTCCACCTCACACGCTAACAAACACACACACACATATTCACAAATGTAATTGCACCGACATTGACTGTAGAGACAGTCGAGTTGGGGGAGCTGTGGGAGACTGGCTTCCTGTAGGTTTCAGCCAAACCACATTCAATTAGCAGCCCAAGAGGCATCACTCGGCTGACCCTGTTGAACTGCTGAATGTATGCTGGGCTGAAAAAGGATAATTAGGGTGTGAGGAGGAGTGAGAGACAGGTGCCCTGCTGGCCCTGCACTAGAGACAACAGAGAGGAGCGTTATTTCATAGTGCAGCTACCTAACCATCCTTAGGCCTCACCTGCAGGGCAGACGTAGGAGGCAGCTTAAACATGAGCCTGTGAGCTGTGTCAGCCACGAAGCACCTTCGAGGTTCAGAAAGAGAAACTGGTGTTCAGTCAATGGCAGGCCAGGATCTAAGGATAAACAGCTGGGCAGGCCTCTCTGCTTTGCAGTGAGGAATCTTTCATAAAAAATTGACTTACTCCCTGTTGCCTTTTCTTCTGCTCCTCTCAACAGGTGTGGACCTTTGGAGACATGAGCCTGTCCTCTGGTACCACCGGTCGTTATTCAGTGCAGACAGTAACCAGCGACCATGGAGTCATGTCTTCCCTGGTGCTGTCTGAGACGCTGGCGCAGGATTTCGAGTTGCGCTACAACTGCACCGCATGGAACCGCTTCGGCACCGGCACCGCCCTTGTCACCCTGAAGGAGCAAGGTACACACTGACAAGAGTTACAATCCCCACCAGAGCCCTCTGCAGAAGTTAGAGGGATACTTTCAATCCTTGCTGTAAAGGGGGCAAGATTAGGTGAAAGCAGCACTTTCTTAGGTGAAAGCAGCACTTGGTCTTGTGCTTATCTTAATTATACTCCTCTAAATCGATATGATTTAATCAGCAGATGGTTCCTTTAATGAATATGTTTGCCCCATAACATAGATATTGATTTGGGGACAAAAGTCAATTAGAGGAAGCCACATGCGTTTGCAGTTGGATTCATATTCTCTATCACTGTCTCAGAGCCAAGTTCAGCATCTCAGGCTGCAGCCCCTTTAAGTGATCTTAAAATTAGGCAGCAGTACTACGACAATGATGCTGTTGGAAGCCTTTGTTGAAGTAGACACCAAAAATAAGGTCCTCGCCAGTAATTTACATCAACGAAGCAGAGTGGGGTCTCCGGAGAAATGGGCAGCGGTATCTCCTGGAATCTCTAATTAGATTACTGTCTGTTGCTTCATTGCATGTCAGGCCTGGTTACCCTTCTTTCAGAGAGATTAGAGACAATAGCCAGGCTGTGGGATGCCGGATTGTCTACATGAGCATACGCTAGCTGTGAGCAGGCCGGGGCTTACAACAGATGAATTTATATAGGCTCTGACGTTTCTAGGATTAGCAAGACAAATTAATGGATCTCTTACTTCATTTTTGCTCTGATTTGCCTGTTCTTGACTCCAATACTTATGTTCTACTATCTGTTATTTCTTCCCTTCCCCTTCTCTTGACAATCATCAACCCCCACCCCTCTACGCCACCCTTTTCTTCTATTACTATTCTTGTTACAGAAGCCCTGCCTATGTTGATAATTATTGGTGGAGCAGTAGGTGGAGGCTGTGTCCTGCTCATCTGTGTCATCACTCTGGTCTCCCTCTGCTGCAGGCACACAGGCAAAGGTGAGCTCAATGGTTAGTATGGGCGAGATGGTCAACACCCAATTCTTCAAATCAAACAGATTAAAGTCTTTGTCTTTTGTAAGCTGAAAATTGAACAGGTTTTGTTCAGTTTTTCTGCTGTTTCACCCTGTGCTTAAAGGGGTGCTATGCAGTTTTGGCCATTTATTTACTTTTTGATCATAGGTTTATCTATAGAGCTCTCCCTACAGCTTCGGAATATATATTTGGCAGCGCCGATGTTTACTTGTGTCTGACTCCTCGCTTGGTCAGTCTGCCGTTTCCTCTTTCTCTGTTCCTCCAACAATAGTTTCTGCTTCTTTTTTGTCGACTCAGCCATGACGATAGTGTGAAAAACTCCATCACTGCCTTTTACGTAAGTCGGTTCCTGAATGGGCGTATGTGTGCAGTGGCGTGAAGCCATTTGTTACATCGCGAGACCTGATATCAAGCAATACTACCTGACGCTTCAGCCGGCTGCAAAAGTTGAAAGGGTGGTTTTTCCACTTACATGCTCTAGGGAGAAGCGAGACAACCACCATTCTCGAAAAAAAACCTCGAAAAAAGTCATATAGCCATAGAAATGACTCCAAAGTGGTTCAGTTAAGCTTAAATTAAGCTAAAAAAAACATCTGCATAGTTCCTCTTTAAATAGAATCGTTGATCGCCAATTTTGATGTACAAGTCTGCCCGGTGATGTCAAGTAAAGCTTTTCTTCTTTTCAATCCATACAGGTAAAAGGTGCACTCGTCTTTCCAAGAGTGACATCAGAGTTCAGATTGTTCACAGTGATCACAACGCAACACGTGGCAATGATGATGAGGAGGATGTCAAAGAGCCCATGGTAAATTTCTTTGAGCACCATCTTTGTATGCCGTGTAGATATCTCTATTGATGGTTTGGTAAACTTCACATTAACAATGTAATGGAATGATAAGACTTTGTTTAGTTCTTATTCAAGTAAGGTCTTGCTCATCCTAGTAATTCTTCAGAAATGCTTGTTCTTCCCTCAGGCACCGAACAGCAGCGAGTCTCCTGGAACATCGCGCACAGAACACAGCGACCTCCTGGAAGAGGAGGAGGATGAGAGATCGGACATCAAGGTAAAACTGAAAATACTGAAATAACACAGAATGCATTGATTTCATCAATCATATGTAATACTGAACTATGCTAAAGTCATGATTTATTTTTCTTTGATCTTCTAATAGGACCCCACCAATGGCTACTACAATGTCCGTGGCCATGAAGACCGGCATATCCGCAGCAGTGGATTCTCTGAATATGTGCCCAACACTCGGCCAGTCTACACTCCATCACAGCTGCCCTCCCCCAGCCCCATGTATGGTCAACATAGCACCCAGCCTCGTGCCTATGACTTCTCCCAACGATATGCAACTACCACAGCAGGCAGAACCGCATATGAACAGCAGCAAGCTGCCCAGCAACAGCCCACCCAGCCAGCCAGCATTTATCCCACTGATCCCCTCTACAGTGGCTCTGCCTACCTCCCTGCTACCTATGGTCGCGCCTTCACCAGCTACGTTAAGCCCGCTTCCTATGAAAAGGTGGATGGGTATGACCAATCAGATCAGGCCAGCAAAGTGTCCAGCTCGTCTCGCTTCTCTTATGCCTCCTCGCAAGTATCCTCCCAGCAGTCTGACTATGGCCGTCCTTCACAGCGTATGCAGACGCATGTTTGATTGGACCAAAGAACTGGGAAAAAAAGGAGTACAGGAGCAGTGAGTAGATAACCATTGTCACCTCCACATACACGTGTGGCTGGACTAACATGAACAGAGACTTACTTTTCTCGGACGGTCCTTCAAGGATATGTTTGGAGGTAGCCATATGGTTTATGGGGGTTATGGGATAACCAACCTTTATTTGTTGTGATGGATGGCGTGATCTACAATATTGCTAACCGTAGAGCTCCTGAGCTGGAGAATTCAGCAGATTGTGATGTTCAAGTCAAACTTATGATTACAGTGTGATACCTCACCAGGTTATCTCTACATGATGACCACCCAAACCTGTGAAGATATTCTGTCAGTGCAAGGGCCAACTAGAAAATACATCAAATGCATTTCTCAAATTTGGGTAGCCAAAATGTTTACTTGCCTCTCAGAGTTTACTTCATGTCAATCATCACCTCTAAAATACTTTAAAAGAAGATATTACAAGTGAAGACATATTTGAGGAAAAAAACAGATGAGCCCCTTATTGCTGTCTGTCATTTGGTGTTTTGTTGGCATGCAAAAGGAATTCTAAGCACATTTGTGTCACTATCATCCACGAAAGACTGAGCTTTCCACATCCAGAGACAGACAAACTATTCCGCACAACAGGCTAGCTCTACTGACCAACAAGTGCTACAGGCACTATACTGTATGAAAAGTTGAATCAGTGGTGGAATACTTCTGGCCTGAGCTGTATTCCTATAGCTTCTTCTGATAATAACCCAAACATGTTGGACGTAGCTGTGTTGCTTACTGGTGGGAAAATATAAAGAATGTGTATTTTAGCCATCATTGTATGCTAACTGTGTGTTGTACCAAGATGGACAAGGTAAGGCCATAAAAACCCAAAGATGGTGTTAATTGTTTAGTGGAGAACTGGCGCCGAGGCTAATTACTGCTGTCCTACCCCTGGTACTGTTTTCTGATTGTAAAATGAAGAGGAGGCTATGACCAGAACAATCAAAAGTGGTGGTTTGGAAAATGGTGGCAATCTTGAACTTGAATTAAACTTGAATGCAGCGTCATCTTCAGCAGGCTCAGGTGGGGAAAGACGTGTAAGGCTGTCCTAATGTGGACCATACACTCAAGTTTTACAACTCAATCAAACTGTCTCAATATGTTTACAAGAAACAGTACTACCCTAAACCACTAAGTATCTGTACAAATGGCTGAGCCCATACTTTCTCTCTGTTGCATGCCAATGATGTGTCTAGTGAAATCTTCAGCATTTATATTCATGTCCATTTCATAATTGAGACATTGGTTTCTGCACCTGAACCACATGCATTCCACTTCCTGGATGTTTCAGTATGGACGCCTGTACTGCCATTTGTCTAAAAAGCTGTTCCCAGGCAGCCTGATGAGAGAACAAATGCCACTAAAAGTAAGGAGGCAAACATCATCGCTTGTCTTTATTTTTATATTTTATATAAGCCTTAATGTACAGCGTGTAAGCTGCTCTATTGTAAAGTACCTTTATATACCTATGTATCTATCTTGGTTGATTTATTTGGGTTCCCAGATTTTCTTCTCCAAGTTGTTCATCAATCATTGAATGCAGTTTCTATGCTTTTTTGGAACACAACTAATTGCCATTTGTTTGTTTATTCTTTAATAATGTATTAAGACTTTTATTTGCTAAAAATGAGCTATCGTTGCTTGTACCTTTGTACACATATTTATATTTAAATAAAACCATTTCCGATAAAGAACTGGCTGGTGTGTTAATCAGCCTGGTGAGTAGCTTCACTGGGCATGGGGAACAGCAACAAACAAAGCTTCCCATGTAACAACAATGATGAATACATAAATTAGCAGCACTGTCTATGTTGATTTTCCTATTCCCCCAGTGGCGCGCTGCTTTTAATGAAGACAGATGAGATAGTGGAACCCCCACTGTATGTGTATCCTGCCCATCTCGTAGGGTAATAGGATAGAGCTGTGACAAAGGCAGGTATTATTTCACAATATGAGTTTGTCTTGTCACCTCTGTTCCTCAGGTAGGCACGCTGCTCACGACGGGGAGGAGAGGTACATGCTCATTACAATTCCACCGTGAGAAGGGACAAGGTCTCCCAAGACATGCATTTATTATGCACAACATAATACAAAACGAGACCTCGTCAAAGACAAATAATACAAATAATGCAATTAGGTACTGAGGAATTGGATAAAAGATGTTTATTACTCTGACTCTTTCATAAAAAAAGTGAACATACACAAACAAAGGTTTTAAAGTAAGATATTCCAAATCACACTGTACAATGCTCATTAACACATCTAAGTTGTGGCTTCTCCCTACTTTTAAAAAAATAAATTTACGCTTGCATAGTTTCACTGTAAGGCTCTATGGAATTATTGAAAGAGGCCCTCTGAGTGAAAAACCTCAACACATTTTTCTTCTTAATTCTTTCCCCTCCAATAAATAATACTTATGCAAATCTTTGATTTGCTTATCCAGGATACAATATTCTCAAGATAAGTCAGAGATAAAGGCAAGTAGAGTAAAATAAACCATCCAGTCAAATCTTAGATTTAAAAGTTGACTGAGTTGGTCGTGAGCAAAAAGAGAAAACTCTCAGAGATAGAAACTCATTGCATTGCTTTGGCAAACTGATGAAAACCCATTCATTGGTTTGCCTAGGGTCAGAGTTGTGTGAGTGAAGGCCTTAAAAACCCTGAGCTTAACTTGAAACCTGTGCCAAAGCCAACTCAATGTAATAGTCATCCTCTGATTCCCCCCTTTTTTTGAATATCACTTTTTGGCAAGCAATTCATTCACAGACCAGACAAGGCCAGTAAGCATCTGTAATATAAATACTAATCTAGGACCCCTTTTCAGATCAACAACAACTTAAAACAACTTTAGCATCACACCAGTCTTTACATTCTGGACTTTTTGCCCGTTTTAGCCCACTGACTACAAATCTGGTATACTTAACATCACTGATATAGGCTTTTAGATTGATTATTGCATTTTATACGCTTCTGGTTTCAATTATTTTTAGTATGATATGAAAATGCCCCTGCATGGGTTTAAGTAACATGTTGACTTTTTTTTCTCTTAACTTATGTTATCACTGGTTAACGCTTATACTTTTCTGATAAAAACAGACTAATGGCTGTGTGGCAGATCAATCTAAATAATCAATCTAAAAACCTATGCTATGCTTTGGCAAATAATCGTCAGTAATGTATGAGTGTTTTGTAGCAAATAGGCTAAAAAAAGAGTTATGGTCCTTTAAGATACTTTGATAAATACAATCCCAAATTCATAGCTATATAAAGTGTGAGCCCACTGGCAAAGTAAAACATTGACTGCAGCCAAAGAGGATGAAGGCATCTCACCAGTTTAGAAATGCACAACACTAACGCTTAAAAGCACTACCTACTTGTACACTATCAAATGTGTAAAAAGTTACCTTGGACAACTAATTCCCAGAATTTGCATATTTCATCATTTGCACTCAAGGTTTATTCACCAGTGAAATATGACATTATTGATGGCTAGGTAAAAGACATTGTGCTGATTTATGCCTTATACTATTTACTTAAACTATACAAAATATGAGTTGGAGTGGACTGTGTAACTGTTTGTGTGTGTGTGTGAGAGAGAGAGAATGAGTGGGAGTGGTAAAATGGGGGTTGGCAACCAAATAAAGTGCTTTAAGTCACTCATGTGAGTAGTTGGGTCCGTGCAGCAATATCCTCAGTCTGCTGCTAAATTAATACATTTCGGAGAGACTTGTCCCAAATCCGACTCAAATGTTCTGTCTCCATTACCTTTAGCACTATGATGTTGGACCACATTCTCCATCCCTCTCTGTTCCTACCGACATCATCAAATCCCTGTCTCCTTCTTGATCCAGTCTACTAGCTTGGTGACACGTGAGTAGACACCAGGCTTGTTCCGACGGGCGCAGCCCTCACCCCAGCTTACGATGCCGGCCTGGAACCACTTACCACTCTCCTCAAAACATACCAGGGGGCCTCCGGAGTCTCCCTGGTGACCACGGTGAAGGAAGAGTGATTATTAGATTGGATTTTGATGTGAGAGCATGCTAATTATTTCTGCATCATCTTTATCAGCTCTTTATCCTTATACTGTACTGGATAACATGTTGCTCGGTTGTACCTGGCATGCGTCAACTCCTCCAGCCAAGAATCCACTGCAGAGCATCCTGGAGGTGAGTTGGCCCTCTGTGACCACATCACACACCGTGTCGTTGATGATTTTCACTGATGCTTTCTGCAGCAGCTGTGACTTTGAACCTGCAAGAGCAGGACAAAGGGGTCACATGACCTCTGTGTTCGCCACTAACATCAAAGGTGTTAATGGGCTGGATTAGTGTTAGCTAATGAAGGTTTAAGAGGCATCCCAGGAGAGCCGATGTCTGTCTTGATATATGGATATGGAAGAAGGCTTAATGGAATACAGCAGATTAGAAAAAAAGATGAGAGGGAGAGTTGAGCAGAAGAGAAGTATGTCACGATGGAAAAGATAAAGAAATGGGAGGGGCATTAAAGGAAAGGAAGGCTAAAGGATGAAATGAGAAAGAGATGAAGGGAAGACAGAGGAAGCAGGCAGGGAATGAAGAAGGACAGAGATGAATAGCTTATTGTGAGTAGGATGGGGGAGGAGTAGGATGTCTTAATCTTGATGCAAGTTGGATATGCTAAAAAAAAAAAAAAACACAACTGTAGATGCAGTCACACATAATTGAGGAATAACAGTATAAATATTCAAAATTAGTATATCAGTTACAGCGAAAAACAACAAATGACAACAGTTCTACCCAGAATCACCAATTTCTGCATAATACCTCCTTCTCGGAGCGCGCCCCAGCCTGTGACCCAGCAGGACATGCCTGCAGGGAAGATGTGGGAGGAAGCGGGTAGGCAGATGGGTTGAATGGTGTTGGTGAATTCCAGCGGCTCCCTGAGTTCCAGCAGTGCAATGTCATAGTCAAAGGTCATATGATTGTAATTTGGGTGGGGGATGATCCTCTTCACTAATCGGAGCTGCACTCCATCCTGCTTGTACTGGTCCTGCATGCCACTGTAGGTTTGCCAGTTGGATGCAACAAGGTTCCTGTGGTAGCATCGTGGGGCAACGGTTATGTTTCTGTATCGGTAAACCTATACCAACATTATGATCATGTGTGCAATGCAATACAAGCCCACAAAACAGCCCTGCAACATATGCTACTGTAAGGTTACAGTTTCTGTTGAGACAAAATGATAACACCTTCCAACATATAGCAATCACAGCAAGACCTAAACATTATAAGTAGGTCTAGGCAATATATCAATATTATATCAAAATCAATATATGAGACTAGATATTGTTTTAAATTGTTGATATCATGATATGACACAAGCATTGTCTTTTCCTGGTTTTACAGGTTGCATTACAGTAAAGTGATGTACTTATCTGAATTTACCAGATTGTTCTGTTATTTGCCTTTACCCACTTTGTCATCATATCCATTTTTGGTGATTATATATCTAAAATCTCATTTTGTACATTTGTCGTGAAAGCACCAATAGTCATAACCCTACAATATCGTGCCAATATGGACACTGATGTATTTGGTCAAAAGTATCGTGATTTTTGATTTTCTCCATATTGCCCAACTATATTATAAGCAACAAAAGGTATTTGGTTAGATTATTGTACTGGATTGCATTCAATGTTCATTATATTGTCTCCACACCTGTACAAAAATATGCAAATATACTACTTATTGTGATAGAAGACATATATGATAACTGTTGTGGCTTCCATATAAAGTCATCTGGAAAATGCTTGCAAATTCAATATAATTTTTGTATAGCAAATATCAAATGTGAATCTTTGAAAATTAACACATTCCTCTCTCAAAAACAACAGAGGTGGCTCAGGTCGAAAAGCATGGTTAGTGCTCCACCTACAGGGCACTCTGATGAATACAGCTCCATGCTTTCATAGATGAAATGTAAATTTAGCCCCCCTCCCTTCAAGGTTTTTCCAAATTAACTGCATCATCAGGGGCTAATTTTCAGACTTTGCAATTTGTATATAAATGGTCCTCCGATGTGCTTTTTTTTCCTGAAGAATATGTCTGAGCATATTGCATAATGAGATGTAATCGATTCAAAAGTGCTTTTGCACACCTCTTTTCTAGGGCAAATTCACCTGAGGAACAACTGTTTGACTGAAACTCACTCTGCGTTGCTGGTGACAAAGCAGTGGGAAGCCGAAAGGATCCACTTCTTAGATATGATGGAGGCCCCGCAAACATGCCCATAGGTCAGGAAGTGAAGGCTGACCTGCCAGGGCCACTCCCCCAACTCAGCGTTCTGCCCTCCTACGATGCGGTTCAGCTTATAGGGCCTGGTGCCACAAGCTGACATTTAACAGAGAATATAATTAGAGAGGAGGGGCGTTGAACAGTGAGTGCAAAATACTAGGTGAAACTGGCATTTGTGATCAGAGGGAAAAATCTGAAAATGAGATTAAGTTGACTGGAAGCTATCATGATGCAGGCCTTTGCTGTGAATCCTACTACAACTCTTTGGAATCCTAATAAGGCACACTGGCATATTAGCTGATCAAAAAAACTGAAAAAAACACAGACACACCCTGAGGCTTAAATGGAGGAAAAAACAAAATCTTCAGAGATGACAAGCGCTGCTTTCAAAGACAAATGAAATAAATAAAGCAGTCAAGGCCTAGGGCTCTTTTCTAACAGACAGCCCTAATACGCAGCTCAAACCAGCTCTTCTATAATCTTTGAGTTTGAATGACACTGAAGAGATTAGATCCACTTTCAGCTGTTTTACAAATTGTAAAAAAAAAAAAAACTTACCGCAGCTGGCCTCGTCAGAGTTATCAGAGCAGTCGCTGACACGGTCACATTCGGCATTCACCTTGTTGACACATTGGTTGTTCCCACACTTGAAGCTGTAGTCAGAGCAGGAGCCCACCGCTACAGCGAGGTGGAGACAGGTCCCAAAATCAAAACACATAGCGTATTTCAACCACGCGTTAGAGCATTGCTAAGTAATAGTAATACTATGCAATCTAAGTGAGGCTTGAATGCACAATGCCTAGTGATTAAAGAGCAGATTGCATTGACTGGGGGCATTGATTGGAGTTTAGGTTTAATATCCCCCTTTATTCACAGAAGTGAAAACTAAAAGGAAATGCAAGAGATCCCTGTGTGTGTGTGTGTGTGTGTGTGTGTGTGTGGAGGAAATAGGAGAAGGAGCTAAAAGAGAATAGTGAAAAATATTTTTGAATTAAGAATGAAGTCTTCAGTGCAGCATGGTTGTAAAATTCTAAAGCTTTACTGACAAAGGTTAATCACCTAATAGTTTGTAATTGTATAACATTAAAATCACTCTGGTGGGGCTTTTTTTAAATGTGTGACTGGCTGGGAAAACAAATAAGTGCTGCCACTTACCGCCTTCACAAGAGGCCTCGTCGCTTCCATCTTCACAGTCCTGTTTCTTGTCACACACAACTTCCTGAGGCATACAAACCCCGTTACCACAGCGCCACTCGCTATCATCACAACCTAGAAGCAATGAAACATAGTGAAGAGGAAATCATTATAAAATAAAGATGAAAACTTGAATAAAACCACAAGACATCCCAATAAGTTTCAGAAGGACATTAGCTGTAAAGCCACGGTGGATATTAGCATCAGCCTCCATTCTTCTTGTGTGTATTACACATGATTAAACGTCTGGAGGGATGCTGAGCAAATTGAGCTTCAAGGCATCAAACAAACTCCATTACCGATAAAATAATGACTGCACACAGCCCAGGAGTCAGTGACCAGAGCATTAGCAGTGGTGTGCCTTAATGTTAACACATTTAGCATAGCATTTTATAGGGTTTGAATGCTTTAGAAATACTTACTGCAACTTTTCTCATCGCTCCCGTCTCCGCAGTCATTGACGCGATCGCACACCCAGAGTTTTGGTTTGCAAAGGCCATTGTCACAAGCAAACTGATCCTTCCCACACTCTGAGGTAATAGAAATGCCAAGTATTAGTGCAACGAATGAAGATGCTTATAAGAGTGATTGAAAAAGGGCATGTTCACCAACACAAATCACAGGATATACCTTACACCAGTAGGTAAAGATAATTTGAAAAAGGTAATAGCTAGAGCCTTAAAGAAATAGTCACACACTTTCTTTTATTTCTTACCAAGAATTTAATGAGAAGATTGATAACCCTCTCATGTTTGTAGGATACAGCCAGCAACCAGTTAACTTAGCTTAGCACATACTGTCAACCTTGTAAGAGTTTGAAAAAGGGCTACCTTTACAGCTCACAATTTAAATTAAGTAACAGGATTGGATGTTCCAAATGCAGTTTATATAAAGTGACGAAAATAAGTATTTGAACATCCTGCTATTTTGCAAGTTCTTCCACTTAGAAATCATGGACGGGTCTGAAATTGTTATCGTAGGTGACAGACATAATCTAAAAAAAAAATATCTAGAAATCACAATGCATGATTTTTTAACTATTTATTTGTATTATACAGCTGCAAATAAGTATTTGAACACCCGTCTATCAGCTAGAATTCTGACCCTCAAAGACCTGTTAGTCTGCTTTCAAAATGTCCACCTCCACTCCATTTAGTATCCTAAATTAGATGCACCTGTTTGAGGTTGTTAGCTGCATAAAGACACCTGTCCACCCCATACAATCAGTAAGAGCCCAACTACTAACATGGCCAAGACCAAAGAGCTGTCCAAAGACACTAGAGACAAAATTGTACACCTCCACAAGGCTGGAAAGGGCTACGGGGAAATTGCCAAGCAGCTTGGTGAAAAAAGGTCCACTGGTGGAGCAATCATTAGAATATGGAAGAAGCTAAACATGACTGTCAATCTCCCTCTGACTGGGGCTCCATGCAAGATCTCACCTCGTGGGGTCTCAATGATCCTAAGAAAGGTGAGAAATCAGCCCAGAACTACACGGGAGGAGCTGGTCAATGACCTGAAAAGAGCTGGGACCACCGTTTCCAAGGTTACTGTTGGTAATACACTAAGACGTCATGGTTTGAAATCATGCATGGCACGGAAGGTTCCCCTGCTTAAACCAGCACATGTCAAGGCCTGTCTTAAGTTTGCCAATGACCATTTGGATGATCCAGAGGAGTCATGGGAGAAAGTCATGTGGTCAGATGAGACCAAAATAGAACATTTTGGTCATAATTCCACTAACGGTGTTTGGAGGAAGAAGAATGATGAGTACCATCCCAAGAACACCATCCCTACTGTGAAGCATGGGGGTGGTACCATCATGCTTTGGGGGTGGTTTTCTGCACATGGGACAGGGCGACTGCACTGTATTAAGGAGAGGATGTATTGCGAGATTTTGGGGAACAACCTCCTTCCCTCAGTTAGAGCATTGAAGATGGGTCGAGGCTGGGTCTTCCAACATGACAATGACCCAAAGCACACAGCCAGGAGAACCAAGGAGTGGCTCTGGAAGAAGCATATCAAGGTTCTGGCGTATCCTAGCCAGTCTCCAGACCTAAACCCAATAGAGAATCTTTGGAGGGAGCTCAAACTCTGTTTCTCAGCGACAGCCCAGAAACCTGACTGTTCTAGAGAAGATCTGTGTGGAGGAGTGGGCCAAAGTCCCTTCTGCAGTGTGTGCAAACCTGGTGAAAAACTACAGGAAACGTTTGACCTCTGGAATTGCAAACAAAGGCTACTGTACCAAATATTAACATTGATTTTCTCAGGTGTTCAAATACTTATTTGCAGCTGTATCATACAAATAAATAGTTAAAAAATCATATATTGTGATTTTTTTTAGATTATGTCTCTCACAGTGGACATGCACCTACGATGACAATTTCAGACCCCTCCATGATTTCTAAGTGGGAGAACTTGCAAAATGTATATGCAGTCTCTCTCTCTCTCTTTCTCCTCTCCTCCTCTTCCCCCCCCCCTGTGGAGATGTCAATGACTTAATGCGTCTTTGTGCAGTATGTGCTTAATGTATGGAACTATACCTTTAGGGGCTGAGAGTGGAGGATATAGAAAACAGGATAAGAAATAAGGAGAGTAAGAAAGACAGAAAAGTGTGGTTGGGTCAAGGGGAAACTCACCGCACTTCATCTCGTCGCTCATATCACCGCAGTCGTTCCAGCCATCACACTTTAGTTCTTTCGCGATGCAGATGCTAGAGGCGCAGGCAAACTTGTTGGGGCAAGCTGCTCACAAAAACAGAGAAAAGAGGGAGGGAGCAGGGAGAAAAGGAGAGAAAGACGATGATGACAAATTGAGCGAGAGAGAGTGACAGTGTATTCTCGCAACATCCATCATGTTGCCAATGCTTGTCCCTGTTGATCAGAACAATTAGAAATCCATTTCAGTCAAACTAGGAGACAACATAAAGAGCGCAGGGTGGAGTGCTCCTGACTGACAGTGGCAAATAAAATGGACCCAATAAACAAGCTCTCTGGTGATTAGTCTAGCGCTTCAGCTTCAATGCTGCAGTTTCTAAGCCTCTATCACTAAACAGCTCCTTTGACTGTCAGTCAGCTACTGTCTCGTAGTCTCTCAGACTACATGGTTACTCCCCCTATCTCGCTCTGTAATGGCAGGCTACGAGTGTCAGTGTCACATTGTAACGTTTCACCCATCATGCCAAGTGTGGGTGGGAGACAAGATTTTAAACTCACGGTTTGCAGGATCGTAAGCGCTGTACTCTGCACTGAAGCCTTTGTCAGTGTAGGAATCATCAGAGTGGAAGCTCACCATGAGGGTGTTGGTGTCGCTGGTCAGAGCCAAAGATGAAATTTCTCCGCAATACCTGGGACACAAGACCAATGTTTAAAGGAACATTCAGGTTTATTACAACTTGGGTTTCATTTTTGTATTACTAGTGGGTATGATGACAATGGTCTCATTAAAGTAAATGCTAAGATAAGAGCAAGAGACAATGGTCTCACTAAAGTAAATGCTAAGATAAGAGTAAAAGGGCACCATTACTACAACAATGTCTAAGGGGGGCGAGAAACAAGAGCAGTCAGAATAACAAGAAGTTGTTATGTGAACTGTGACGGATGTTTTCTACAGATGGTATATAGAGTATCATTTAGGGTTGTTTAAATGGTTAAAGTCTTACTTGTTGTCCATAACCTCCACATAGTCTTTGTGACAATCACGGGTGTCCACCCTGGGTTCTTTAATGCGGAACATGGTGAACTTGACCCGCACCTTGTTCCCAACAGGGACCTACAGCACAGAGGAAAAGCTGATTGGTACTAACAACCTTATTTGGCATGCATGTCCCTCCTCCATATACACACAAAGACATATCTCTATCCCATGTAAATGCAAGCAGACAAGTTTGCAACAAACCAGGCAATGGGTGTATGTGCGCAAGCACGCACAAGCACACAACACTGCGGCTTAGCCAGAGCTGCGGCAGCAACAGCAGTCTGACAGATGAAGATAGAAGAGGTACTGAACAGCTTGGCTTCTATAGTGCTGTCTCAGCATTCCTCTCATGGCAGGCTAAGGATGGAGGAGGAGGAGGAGAAGGAGTTTTAGGTAGAGGAGGGGACCAGTGTAAGGAGCAGAGTGTTGCAAACCTTGATGGTCCAATTGCAGTCCACTGTAGGAGGATAGAAGCTGGGGTAAAGTGGAGAGGTAAAGACTCCTTGATTTTCAGAGAGGATGCCACCACAGGTTCTAACTGAAAGGAAAACAAGTCATATATTTCCATTTGAGCATAACACAATTGTTGTAGATAAAGTACACAATGCAGCTGATGGTAAGTGCTGAAAATGTCTTAATTACCGTTGGACCTGAGTTTGGTGCTATACACGGCCTGGAATCCAGGCCTATGGATATCCGAGTCAGTTATCAAATTAATCAGCATGATGTTGCCGGATGACACCACTGCCAGAGGGTTGGAGGGGGGCCTCTGCCCACACTTTCTGTGAGAGAAGGGTGAGTAGTCAAGCAAAATGGTACACAAACCAGGTACGATTACAGAATCAGAAAGAGGTGTTTGCCACAAATTGTAGTAAACACAACCAGAAAGCGTGAGCTGAACGCCTGATGCATTTACTGACTGGAGTTTTTGCTCTTTCTTAAGATGTGAAAAATTATACAGCTGCAATTCCTTTTAGTCAGAAGCACTAAAAACATCAATTTGGCAAAACAAGTTTAAAATGCTTAACAGAAAAAAGATATTTGAAAAGAAATCAATAGACAAGTAAAGAGGGGTAGAGTAAGAGATGAATAAGGAGAGATGTGCCAGCACCAGATAGAAATTGCTTAGAGTTTCCAAATCAAACATTAGGTACATAAGTAAAAAGTTTCAGCATTGCTAGCGGCAGAGCAGTGGAGGTGTGAATGACATTGCAAGAGCAGCAATACATCTACCTCTAGTAGAATAATGTCATTATACAGTATTATATTATGGCTCTCATAAACACCATGTCGCCTTGGATAAAGTTGATCGCTCAATAGCTTTATAAAAATGTTATGCATCACTTGGTAAGGCATATTTGTTGGGCAATAGTTTGAGTTGGAAATTGCCTGCAGCTACAAATGATGTTGCATTCAGGAGCCTTTACTTTCAGAATCATAGCCCTCCCCCATAGACAAAGTGCAATTACACACAGTGGTGTAGCAGGATTCAGGTTGGCAACCTTAACAGATTTGAAAGCAGAGGTCTTTTTGAGCCAAATCAATCTCACTGAGGTCTCAAAAGTTAACGTGGTAAAGGCTTTAGGGCCAAGAAAAAAATAAAATAAAAAGTTGTAATCAGAAATCCACTGAAAGGAATGAAGTGAAACATGTTTTTCACCCACATCAAAATAGCTTTTATTCCTAAATCCCTCTGCAACATTTCAGTCAAGTGATTCCTAGTGGCTGTCCTCTGGGAATCATGCACAACTATATTTCCACTCTCTGATCGGCAAGGCTAAATAAAAGAGACAAATGTTGGTTGAGCCCTATCAAACAAACCCTGCTAACAAGGTTTAAGGCAAAATGAGAATATGATTTGTCTCACAATTTGATGTACTGTGGGAGCAAAAACTCAATTTACTGTTTTTCTCTTCCTCTCAGGGGAAAAATATATATAACGCGAAAAGGCTGCAACATATAGCAATAGACACTACAAGATGTTTTGTTAGTTGAAAGAAAATATTAGAAAACTGCAAATTAAAATGTAACTCATTCTTTTTTAAGTGGTGCCTTTTATGTTCAATTCAATGTTCAATTTGTTCAATAAAAGAAATAAATGATTTCCTTTTATTTGTTTTAAATTCAACAAGCAATTTGTTGTATTTTAGAAGAATACTGAAAGTAATATCGTTAGTGATATTCAACGCATATGGCATTTTTTACTAATATCGTGCAGCGCAAGGAATACTGCATGGCATAGGCTTCTGCGAGTAAATAGTATGATGAAACCTGATCCAGAGAGATTTTACTTTTAAAAAGCACCACAATGACCTTGTACCATGAACCACATGTTTCTTTTAAAAAGACTCCGACTTACATTGTGATGGCCTGAGAGTCATCTGGACTCAAAGAGTCATAGATGGAGACAAAGTCATGATTGCAGTCATCCTCAATGTGGAAAAAAGGGAAAGCGACAAATATGACGCTGTCCTCTGCAGCTCGGATTTGCCACTGACAACGGGACTTGGTGGGGTAGCCTGTGGGGTACCCTGGTGACATAAATTTTTTTTTCCGTTTCTTCAGCCTCCAGACGGTAGAAACAGTCATCTGGAAATAATATTGGGGATCATACAGTGATTGTCATTGTGTTTTGTATCCTGCACATTTAAACTAAGTTGTTTTCTTAAAAACATTGACAGAATTTTTTTTTTTTTCCCCTTGGAATGTTTTTTTTTAATTTATTATCAAAAGATTCTAAAAATTGTTTTTTTTTTTTTGTTTTTCATGCAATCATTTATTTTTTTTAATTATGCATAGCAATGACTTTGCACTGCAAACTACACAGTTGAACACTATTTATTCACAAGTTCTGCCATCCTTTATGTCATAGATGTATGTAAAGACAGATTCATGTCCAGATAGTACAGCTACTCTGCTAATGCAATGTAATGCAGTCTAATCATCTCAAGGTAATACATCAGCAGACCGTGTCAAAGAATGTGTTGTGCATGAATGAATGAAACCTTTATTGCCCCAAGGGGAATTTATTTTGCATTCAAGGGAGCCACAATTAAACATTAAGCCCATACAACAGTAAAACAATAAAAGATAATAAAAAGACAATAGTGCATAGCGACTGACTCGCTCTGGCCTGATACAGGGTTCTCAATCTCTGACTAGAGCAGCACATGTACAGTACAGGCCAGGCCAGCAATTCGTTACAGACTGGCAGGAGGCTGAGCATCTAGCCAGCTGGAAAATTACAACTGCAAGTGATTGAAACGGGACATGCCGTACTCACCGTCTCTGGGGTTCCTCACCATGCGTGGATCTGTTACTGGAGACAGAGAGAAGAAGCAGTCAAACATGAGGAAAGGTAAGAAAGGTAAGGGTCGCTAATGTTGGGTGGTTGATAGGATTTGATACATGAGCCTAAAATATTTGGGTTGCACATTTTCTGCGGTTAAGAGAACCGGTGATGGTGTGTAGCTCTTTCTGCTCAATCTCACAATGCCCTACAGCAGCACCCATACATCTCTGTCTAACTATCTGGGACAGCAACATCAAATCATAACCACAGAAATCCTTTTAAAGAAGACCAAAAACCACTGAGTCACAGGGCCAGAGCTTGGCAAGAGGCCAGGATGTGAACAAATGGAATGTGAATGGTGAGAGGACAGAAGGAAGAAAAATGTGTGTCTCAAGCCAGGCCAGAGCCCAGCTTATATCATTAGAGGATCCAAACAGCATACGATGTGCAATCGTAGATGCAGCACAAGCAGAGGTGTCTGTCTTATCTGTAATCATCTTATCAGCACAACTCAGAGTGAGCTCCTATAATACAAACAGAAAGCATACCAATGACAAAATAGGAAAATACCAATGCTAATAGGAAATGACAATTACCTCATTCACAGTTTATCTGTATTCAGAGAGCTTTATCTTTGCTGATTGTTAAATGTCATAATCTGTTGTCCCTTGGTGTGACCCCCTCCCTCCCTCCCACCTGGCCCTGGTGGTACCTACATGAGGCAGTGATATCAGTGATCTTGACCACCACGTGGTTCTCCAGGCTGCGCTGCCCCTTAATGCCATTCTCCAGTACCTTCAACACCGCATCTCTGAGAACTGCGGCACGATCTCCAGGTCTTCGACTGGAATATCAAATTGGGTCCAATAGAAGGCCAACATACCCTCACTGGTGTAAGCAGAGGTGAGAGAGAAATGGATGGAGGGTTGGAAGTGAGAGCATAAACAGTTACTGAAAAAGCAAAAAATTTGTGAAATATGGGTGATTTGAATTACTGTGAATCACAAAAGTCAAAGCAGTAGCTGAATGCTCTGTGAGCTGTCGGGATATAGTGCAACTGTTAGTACAGAACTTCACAATCCACTACAGTGCAATGCTACACACATAACTGGGTGTGGTCACAAGACAACATCTAACATTTGGAATTTTTCCATTAATGGTACTTGCTCGACTCGCCCGCAGTGACCCGTCTTCCTTTTTCCATTGCAGATTAGTACCGCCGTGGCTGGTCATCATAGCAGGAAACTGCGGTGTTGTAACGCGACACACACACAGAATGTCGAAAAGGCGTGTTGTTTTTGATTCTCTGCATGTGGCTGTTGCCAAGGTCAGAAGACAAATTAGTTTCAAAAGAAGCTGAAGGCAGCAAAAAAACAAAAAAAACTCTGGCTAAATAATTTAAACACGGCGGGTTTGTTCAGGACCCAGGACCCCCCCTCACCCCCCCTCCCCCGTCGCTAGCAATGATTATGCAGTGAATAATGACAATTCTCTCTGACCAATCAGTAGCCTGCAGGTTGTCATGTCACCTTTTGGTATCACCTCAGCTCGCTTGGAGCCTCGACTGAGGTAATACTAAAAAAAAGTACCTGTTAGCAGGTACCAGGGACTTTTTATCGTAATGGAAAACCAAAAAAGGCGAGTAGAGTCGAGGCGAATCAAGTAGGTACCGTGCAGTGGAAAAACCCCAATTGATTTAGGTTGATCTAAGAAATGCAACAGATTTAAAACTTAAAACTGATTGAGACTTCAAATGCCTACAGACATTCATGCAACAAAGCTTTACCTTCATACAAGATTTAGTGTAAAGTTTATTTTTTACATTAAGTTTTCACTATCTGTTCAGCAGTATAAAAAAAGCAATAGATGAGCTCAAGATTTCACAGTACCTGAATGCAGTGATCTGAGACTTAGTGTAGTACTTTTCAAGGAGTGGATCTTTCTTGTAGTTTTCCTTAAGCTGTGTAGAGAAGATGTCTTTTGAGAAGAAAGCTACTGAAAAGAACATGTACAAGATTTCTGCTTGTCTGCCTAAAGACAAAAGTACAAATTAGCATGTTAACATTAAAACCGATTTCAATGAAAAGCACACAACAATGGGATTCTCAATTAACTGGTTTGCTGTCAGCAGCAGTGAGCTGCGAACTGTGTTAGACAAGGCTGTAGTCATACTTTGTGGGCTTAAATGCAGGTCACTAACATATTTTATGCATGTAAGGCATTATCTAACCTCAAGTGCTTGTTGTGGAAAAAAGGGAAAAGAACCAGCTGCAGAAGAATGAGCAGATGTCATTTGGTAATAAAAGCCCAATGGAGGAGGAGGAAAGGGGATGTTCATAGGAGAAAGAGTTCCGTTATCATAAAACATTAACACCAATTTCAAAATGGCCATTTCTAAAGTTAAAGTCAGCAACATTAAATATGAACCCATTGCTATTTCACTAAAACAATTCAAGACACACAGATAAGATACAGTATTTAAGGACTCCAAAGGAAGGCAGGTGGTGTAAAAGTGACGTTGGTTAAACATGTTGTCCCTATCTCAAAGTTGCCTTAACTTTACTTAAAACTATAGTCCATAAGTTGTATCAATCCTGTTAACAGTAATCTAGATCTGAAGATATTCCTCTAAAGTGGTCCTTTTTGTTATTGCATCAAAGTGCAAACCTAGTACACCATGAAGCTTTCCCCCCCAATCATCTAGTCATCTAATACTCCAGCTCTACCCTAATCCTCATCCAACACCCTCGCTTCAGTAGCTTTTTTCCCGAGAAAGTGTGCTCTTGATGGGATTTGAGCGAGTTCTCTCTTTTTTTGCTATCAACATGCTCCTAAGTAGCGCTACAAACATCTCCACTGCCTCCAATAATAGGAGATGCTGTGGAGGGAATTACAAAGAGGATGTACAGCGCATTTTCCACCCACGTAACTGTGCCTTCAGCTGTTTCTGTGCAATGGTAGGGGCGTTTTTAAAAAGCATTTCCACAATGCCAAACAACTAATCCTCAATTAGAGAAGGGAACTGAGTATAACACTGCTCAAAATAATTAACAATAAACACTGTAGATGATAGAAAGGGAACAAAAATAGGAAAGTCATCTTCTTTGGGTGTCAAACTCACAATTGCTTCCAGGTTGACTGCCAAATCCTCGAATTCTTGTCCATCAGTATTCTCCAGCTTCTGGTCATACGGTACACCAACAAACTGTATATGCCCACTGAAGACCCGTGTTGATGGGCTGAGCTGCTTACTTGAAGTGGCTTCTGAATCAGCATTTTTAACTTGGAGGAGGCAGATAAGAGGTAAGTGTTCGATCAGCAAAATGATATAGGACAGCTGCCTCTGATTAAATGGGAGACTTAGGGTTACAGACCCTAAATCACCATTTTAAAGTTGTGCAGTGTGTTCTCATATCAGGCACACAGTTTGGCTCTCAGAGCAATTAAAACAGCCAGTTGACTCAAGAGGTTGTTTATGGAGACTTCAGAGGCCTTTTTATCAGACCCGGTATGTGCAAATGACAGGGAAGCTGTGCCATGCCATTTTTCTCCTTTGCATTATTTAAGGAGAAAGTCAGAGCTTTTTGGTCAAATAGGCCAACACTAATAGGAAATTACAAAGTCCAAACAAGCCACTCTTAACTCAATGATGTGTTCACAGCAAGTGGGAGTGATGCAGTTTCTCATGTTATGCCTGTATTGGCATTAACTGATTTTAGAAATCTAAATATTCACAATTTCTCATTTAATTTCATTAAGAAAAACTTTGATTAATGTACAAAAATGTCCAACATCTTTGAATTTTCTTCATCTTTAACTCACCCACACATAAAAAAAAATCATAGTCCTGTACGTCAAACCTCTACCGTGGATGATATAGAAGAGAAAAGCTTTCTATTATACTCACAGACAAAGAGCCAAATGAGAAACGCTGCAATGGCCGCAAGGATGAGAAGAGCCACAAGGACCCCGATCAGGATGCCGACCTTCCGCTTTGATGAGACCTTCTCTTTGCTGGTTAAGAAGTCAATCCGCTCTGAATGGCCATTGCGGCCCTGATGCAGAAAAAGAGCAAAACACAGTCAGTGAACATACAGCAAATAGGTCATGTTCAGGATTAGGGCTGCACAATTAATCACAATTTTATCAAAATCACAATTTGAACTAGTGCAATATCCAAATCGCAGGGGGGTTCAATATTTGTTATAGGCAAAAATATTCTACATGAAAGTATTGTGGTGCTGCAGAGACATCCCGGCCTACAAATGGTATCCTACAGACTAACGAAAACATTCTTTGTTTGGTACAGATCCTTGCAAAAAAATACAACTTCAATCTTTTTTTAAATAATATCAGCCAAAATAATCTCAATTAGATATTTTCCTAATATCATGCATCCTTATTCAGGATGGTGGTAATATTTACTTTGGTTACACTGAAAAAGTGGGAGAAGCGTTCTCATTACAGTAGCACTAACCTCTGCTTTAACCTAAACCAGAAGATAAAACGACAACAACAACAAAAAGAACTGACAAAAAGATACCCAACTCATTCTACAAGGATTTCAGCTTCTAACTCTTCTCACATGTTCTCTACATAGATAAAATAAAGAATGCACAGTAGTTAGTTGTGAACCTCCAAAAGATTAGTTTGGCTATTTGCAGCTATAGATTACACATAAATTAATTTGTGTCAGATGGGATTTTCTACAAAGGAAATTAGAGAAACAACACTGGAAACACACTAATCCCAAAAAAGAAGATAAATGCATCAATCTTGTATTAGGAAAACATCTTTGACCTGTCGTGTTTGTACTCGAGGAATAGATTATTTGCAGAATGACATAAAACAAACAATAGTTTTACGTTTCAATATTGAAAACTGCTAAGATATGTTTTTTTTTTAAACATGATGTGAACCGTCTTACATCGCAATGTGACATGTTCAAACATGCAGCCAGGCATATAGTACCAAACACAACTGGCAAAACCCGTTTGGTAAGTGTGACAACACTCCCACACTCACACCATCATACACACATACGGGCATTGAGAAATTTCATGATAACTTAGGGAGTCCTTGTAGAGATTATGGGCTTGCTGCTTTAGGCTGTTTGTGCATGTGTCTGTCGATACTGCTTGCATGTGTCTGTTGTAGAGCTCTCTCAAGTGGGCGGACTGAAAGAAAGGTTTCAGGCTGGTTAGTAATCAACACACAACGAATTCAGTGTCGGTAGCCCATGAGTGAAGAAGCCTGAGTACCATTAGGAATGGAGAATCACTTTGGTATTAAATCAATTTGTCAGATGTGCTGCCCCTTAAGACGGGGGCTCAATTACATGAGTCTAGATGATAACTCATGGCAATTAAGGCCTATTCTTACCCAGCTCAGGCTTCCACACATGCTTTCTAATTGGAATCTCTAACAGCAATCATGGGCCACAATGATCAGAATCATTAGAGATGGGGTCATCAAGTGCTCCCGGGTCTCTCTCTCTCAGTCATCCTGATCATAGCCTAATAAAACCATTACATGCTCTTCATCATCCCATTCTTCACTCCTAGAAAGAGACACCATCCCATGTTTTAACTGTGTAGCATTTCTTTTTAAATACCAGCTCAGTGTGTTATGCCATTATGAAACAGGAAGTATCTGTAGTACAGAAGATCTGTCTCTCAACACTGACGGAAGAAAAGCCACAACATGATGATGCAAAAATACAAGTGTCAATGTTTGACAAGAAAGCTATTAAAATTGCTGGTAAACATTTTGTCTTGACAGTGTCTGTAGTGTATTTCTAAGAAGTCTAACCAGTTTTGCAAGTGGGAAAATATTTACCACTGCTGTGAGACGTCGTTTAAGAAAATAAAAAAAAATAAATGAAGAAGCAGAGTTACAACTGTCCCTATTTTACTGCAGTACACGGTATAACCGTGACTAATTAAAACGTAAGGCTCCGATGGTGTTCTTTTTCGAGACCAGTTCTCTCTCTCTCTCTCTCTCTCTCTCTCTCTCTCTCTCTCTCTCTCTCTCTCTCTCTCTCTCTCTCTCTCTCTCTCTCTCATGTAAAATCAAACAGCTCACATTTTGGGAGGAAATCTGTCCTCTGCATATTGACCATAGACTGTTTATTGCACATGTGTGACGTCACCCATTGGTTTGTGGAAATATGCTATGAGTCGTTGAGTTTGCCGTTATGAGCACAGGAATCCTGGTTGCAGATGTGACAATTTTAGACGAGAGGGAGGAGCGGCTTACACTCTGCGTTATGAAAATATTTACTGAGGTAATAAATCAAGTGAGAAGTGGGACAGTTTCTCCCAGACTTCGGCAGAAACCGACCTGCTTTTGCAACCACACGTGTCTCCTCCTGCTGGAATCCAGATAGAATGCAGGTTTAAGGCACTTCCACATTTGCAGCACTTTGCAGAACCGGATGCATTGTCCATTCATATTTACAGTCTATGATATTGACAGCGAGCAGAAGTCCGACACACACGCTCGCAATGGTGCAGTTTTGTCGGCAATGCCGATAAAGTAGTTTTGAGTCGACGCAGACACCTTTTACTACAATATGATATAAATGGCGAGGCGAAAGCAGTTGCAGTGCTGTTGTCACAACGGTGGTTTCTATGCCCTGTTGACTGACTGATAGGCTGAGGTTGGAAAGTAAGGCAACTTTATTTCTACAGCACCTTTCAGCAACAATGCAATTCAAAGTGCTTTACATGAAACATTAAAGAGCAATTAAAAACAGTCATAATGAAAATAAAACAGGCCAAGAAAGAATAATATACAAATGAGAATAAAAGTTATAGTAAGTAAGAAATTAATAAGTATTCAATTTAATAAGTTATAGGGACGGGTTTGGGAGAAGAGAGGGATTTTATTGAATTTCTATCAGTGTAAAATATTTTAAATAAATAACATAATGCTCTAAGTAAATAGGTTTGGAATTATTACTTTTTCTGCCACAGATCCAATCAAATCTGCCATGTTGACCTTCGTTTTCAACGCTCAATAAATCAAACATCAACGTGTAATGTTACAGAGCACAGGGCTGCAAAAACCTCAACGCATGGAGCCCAAATAACTTTAGTCATGTGGATTATATTTGTTTCAGTTCTCAGTTGCCACACATGAATAGAGGAAGACATAAAAAATTTTAACTAATAAAGATGAACCAAGAGCAGAATTAAAAAACAAACTGAAACCTAAGTGATTGGCGCCAACAAAGTCATTTTATATTCTGTAGTTCAGTCATGCAATATGTGGCATTAGTACGTGTCCTAAATCCTTACAAAAAGTGAAGTAGGCATACTAATCTACTGACTCTCTCTACACATGGAAACTGACTATCAGACAGATTTGTCTCAATAGATAAGTAACATAACTGACACTTCAGTAAAAGAAACATGGTACATACTGTGAAACTGGTTTGTATGTCAGTTCTGTATCTGCATGTGAAAAAACAACTTTTTTGGTTTTTTTTACCTTTGCCCAGTCATATCCCAGACTGTTCTCCTCTGTTGACCTAGGGTGGCTATATGCATGCACATGAAGCATCTTGCTTTAGTTACACTTTACTTACACTTGAACAGATCTGAGTAATCATTCATGTAAAAAGCTTTAATGATTACAACACCTGTAACACTGTGTGCTGCCTCTACTGTGACATAACAAAATGGCTGGTTTAACAAAAAGGCCTTTGGACTTCAGTCAGTCGAGTCCTGTCTTCACCTAAGGGCAGCAAAAACACCCCAGATGATCCTATAACCCATTTTCAAACTTTTCTATGCAGCATGTAAGCAATATGCAACCATTTAATTATGTGCAGCCTGGTACTTTTTTATGTATAAATTTAAATCAATGGATGCCTGTAATTGGGACTGTGAAATAATTCAAGGCCACGCACCTAACAACTACTGTAACAACTAACATTTATAAGAGTTCATGGAGACTGACATCTGTGCCATCTCGTTTTCCATTGAACTTAATTCCACTATGCATTTGTGTTACCGTAGCGAGGCATATTTCTTGGTGCTCCACCGTCCAGGCTGCAGCCATACACTCTTGACATATTCTGAACATTTTCCAGGGGTTAAAAAGTAGTCAGACAATGCAGTCACAGTTTCTCAGTGTCACAGCACACCCTGTAAGACACCAAAACATTCAGCTCTGAGTTAAAGCTCAAGAGTTGTGATGCTCGTTTGCAAACAAATTGTTCTTTTGGAACGACTCTTGAAGCTGAGTAGGTACTTTATTTTTGGCAAAACTGGCCAAAAAAATCATAACCTTTAAGCATATTGTAATTTAAGTGGTCTCATAAAAAACTAGACTCCTGCATCGTCTCCGTGGCTTTGTTTTAAGGCCTAAGTAAATCTAGCATTCACATTAAACTGTGGCCAATCACAGATAATTTCAGAGAGAGAGATCCTATTGGCTATTATGCAAATGCAGATGTGCACGTGCACGTCTCTTTTGGTGAGAGTTCTGTACCATAGCCAACAGCTCAGGGCTGCAGCTAATTCAAGGCTAAACTATTAGATAAGAGAGTGTATTGTCATCCATCAATACAACACATTAGCCTTCTACATGGACAAGAGGCTGCAACACCGCCTACTGCTGCCATTGCACCTCCATAACATTGTCAGACTAACAATGGATAGTTTTTTAAAAAATTATAATAAAATTGATGCGGTACACCCAGATAAATAATCTTATTTATTTCATGCATTATTCACCCTTGTCAGAACCTGGCACCTACAGTATCCACGATGCAACTAGACCACCAGTTAAAAATGTAGCAAATAATCTAGCCTCAAGGAGGCCTGGCAAACTCGCTTCCTTTTAAGGATTCGGGTTATTCTGAGTCACTCACTAAACTGATCCGGGTTGTGCGAGCCACTTGAATCACTATTGATCTATAGTCAAGATGAGGCAAGCTTGCAGTGTTTCGGACCGTCTGCTTGACCTAATTGCATTTTAATATACTACATTTAAACACCAAACCTACAGTGGGCATGGCTAGGCTACATGCAGAACATTGTATGTCATTTCAGAAGTGAAAGAATGGCTTTTGTTGTGGATTTTCTTTACCCTGACTTGAGGAGACTTCACTAGCTTGTCTGCTACAGATTCACTCATGACAACGTAGCCGGCTGATTCGCGCTTAGCGTTGGGTATCGTTTGGGTTTTTCAGATACCAGGGCTAAAGCGATAGTTTTGAAATTGTGCTGGTGCCTAAACGGTGCCTGAACCGATAATTTAATAAAGCTAAAACAGAAGGGTACTAAACAACAGTCTGCGACATTAAAGATCGCAGGGGGGGCAGCTCCAGCAGGGGAGCCCAAACTTCCTTTTCCCGAGCCACATTAACCAGCTCCGACTGGGGGATCCCATGGCGTTCCTAGGCCTTGGAGATATAATCCCTCCACTTAGTCCTGGGTCTTCCCCGGGGCCTCCTCCCAGCTGGACGTGCCTGGAACACTTCCCTAGGGAGGTATTCCAGGAGGCCTCCTTACCAGATGCCCGAACCACCTCAACTAAGCTAAGGCCAAAATTAAAGATTTAATAATAATGTAATAACTACACCTTATAACAATAACTTATTTCACCAGTAAATTGTTTGTGAACGACAGAAACAACCACAAGATGGGAAAAGGGTATTTTACAATAACTCTGAATGCACCACAAGGCTACCTGTTTTAAGTGAATGCACCGTTTGTGTTGTTTAATATCGACAACTACTGCGCTGCAGAGCAGACTGTTGCGTCTTGGTGTTGGAGTCCTCTACTGTGAAATACAGACACTATTTAACATTAGATGTCAGCATTTTAACCTTGTTTAATCCAGCTGCTAGCTAAAGGTAGGCTAACGTTACCTGCTGTCGAGTGTAGTGTAAAGTCAGGCACCAAAATTAAGCACCAAAATTTTGTTTCTTAGTCAAGTTACTACCGTACTAACGTCGGCACCGGTGCCATATTGGCACAACGTTTCGGTACCCAACCCTATTTGCATGATTGACTGACTCACGCAAGAACTAATGACTCATTGAAAACTCACGAGTCATTATTGGCAGCACGGTGGCTAAGTGGTTAGCACTTCTGCCTCACAGGAAGAAGGTTCTTGGTTTGAATCCAGGTCGTTCCGGGCCTTTCTGTGTGGAGTTTGTATGTTCTCCCCGTGTTTGCGTGGGTTTTCCTCCAGAAGCTCCGGCTTCTTCCCACCATAAAAGACATGTATGCTAGGTAGCACTACAGTTGAAAAATAGCCAATTGGCTAACACTGGCGCATTTACGGAAATGTTCATTAATGTTCATTGTCCTAATCAAATAAATAAACTAAACAGAGGATTTCTAAATTCTCGAGTGAATCCCATAGACACAAGTGTTGTCTTATCCTGGATTTAAAGGCTGCATAACAGTAAAGTGATGTAATTTTCTGAACTTAACACTGTTTTATTATTTGCCTTTAACCACTTAGTTATTATATCCACATTATTAGTGATTATTTATCAAAACTCTCATTGTGTTCATATTTTGTGAAAACACCAATAGTCAACCCTACAATATCGCCACAATATCACCATCAATATAGTAAAAACACATCATAGTGTGTTTTTTTGCCCAACCCTATGTGGAAGCAGCCTCCATCAGGTTGTACACACAGAATGTCTAATTTTACACAAAGATGCAGACAGTGGCCAAAGATGGAAAGCCCTGACTTAAGTTTAAACAAAGCCTGTGTGAAACCGCATATATAACTGAAGATATTTCATTATTTATTAAACTCACCAGTTTTGTCAACTGTTTTGTCAACATTTTAATGCATCACTCAGTGGAGTCATTAATAGGAGACATGGTGTTAACAAAGCATTGATTTCACTTGCTCAAATTCAAAATGGCTGCCTTTGAGCTGTGGCAAGAGAATGCAAAAGAAAGGCAGTATGTGCTTGCCTGAAAAATTGTGTACAGACGACTTTGCTGAGCCACACAGAGAACAGACTGACTACAATTATCATAGTAGTCCCATTTGATCCAGTATCTAAGACTAGCCTCATTATCTGTGAGTAATCAACCATTAACAAAGGAAGAAACAGTTTTACTCATGCATCTTGCATCATTTAAAACAAGTATCTCTCCCACATTTCAGAATAAAAAAGGCTGACATGTGGCACGACAACCTTATAAAATTAAATTTTGCCTCTGACAATTTTTGTAACAAAATACAATCAATTTACTGGATCTAAATCCATGCCAATATGCAGCTCATCGTTTCCTTGACAAATCTCACACACCTTTCAAAAAAAAAAAAAAATATATATATATATATAGTTGTGAAAAAGGGAAAACAGCTCTTGTTTTGATGTCTCAACAGAAGCAGGAAGGGGTCAAGTAAGGACATGCTTGGCAGTTCCCTTGTGTCTAACACATTGCAGTGTGGGCCCCCTGTCCACTCAGAGCTGGCTCACATGGATATAGATATTTTCAAGAACAAGCTAGTGTTTTTGAAGTCCATGTTAATGTCACACTAAATTAAGAAATAATTATTTTGCTGGAATCCTTTTTACTGTTTGCTTACTTTCTCAGCAGTACACATGCTGGTATACTGCAGTGTGTATTTCCCCAGGGTTTGGGGACTGTTTCTCATTAGCTGTCCAATAAACGGGGTTGAGAGCTGGTGAATTTCAGCACCACTGACCAAAAGCCTTGTAACCATTAATGAGTCCCTTTGCAGAGGGAAGTTCACCTTTGGCTGTCTGACACTATTTTCTGCCCACACCCTCTACTGGTAATTAATTTGTCTCAAACAAGACTGAATTATGTAGTTACAAGAAGTGTATGGATAAGTACATTATGCATGTGAATTTGACCTATAAGTCAGGAAAAATACGCTTTTTGCATTTTTCATATTCTATTACTATTATTTAAAATACCATCCTATACACATGTTGCATTACAAAAGCCCTCCACTTTACAAAACTGTCTTTGTGACGGAAAGCTATAACTATAATTTGTAAAGAATAGGTAATGTAGAAGAAGCATTACTTAGAAATTACATGTGGTCAAAAAATACTGGAATGGATCATTTAATTACGCACATTTCCAACTTCAACCACTATATGATATTGAACTGAGTGTATTATGTTATTTATTAATGTATGGTTGTAGATTGGGGTCACAGAAATTTCCATTGCACTCCATTGTAGACAGAATACCAGCTGAGATCAGATGCATTGATTTTTAACCAGGGCAGCAGTTTTGCAATGTTTTCTAATGTTAGTTTTATTAACCCTTGTAGTGTCTTCACTTCCAGGACCCTCTCGTATCCCCCGGGTCAAATTGAACCGTGAGTTGAGGTTTTAAAAACAATTCTGAAATAAAATTTTACTTCATAATCTATTAACAAATAGTATGTTATCTCAAACAATTGAGATAACATACAGTATATGTTTAGGGAATGCGGTCAGTCTCTACTAGAACACAATTAAAAATGGAAGGGGATTCGTTTTTTGTCATAAGGTTATAATTCATGTTAAAATTCCACTATGGAAACAACATAAGTGGTCATATCCAGAATTATTTTCTGAATTGTCAGGAATACATATCTATCACAGAAAATAAAGTAAGGCCATTGATTTTCAGGTAGAAAAAAATTTAACTTGTTCCATTTTTCTTCTTGTCACTTTGACCCGAATACCATACAAGGGTTCAATGATATCAGATTAGTAAACACAATGTGCCTTTGGAACATTGAATGAATAGTTGTTGATAATGGGCAATGTAGATATTGCATTAAAGATCAGCCACCCACTCAGATCACCTGGTATTCTTTCTATAATGGAGTGGTACATGGAAATTTAAGTGACCCCAAACTTTTCCACAGGGAGTGTGTGTGCTTTATGATAGCAGTTTGAATGTTAAACAAAATTCCCTTTGTTCATAACAAGGTTCACTTACCACACTCATGCTAACACCAAATAAAAAAACTTTCCAGTCACAGACTACTGACAATACCAGAGGGAGAAGCAGCAACACTAGTCAAGACTGGTTTAATCATTCATTCAAACTTCCATAACATTCCAACTCCATCCTACCAACGTTGCTCCTAGGATGAGACAGGCTCAGAAACATGATGACAATATAGCTTATATATAGATAGAAACGCCGTCAAAGGCCAAAATATGGTTTAAAATGTCTGTAGGCCTAATCGTGTGAACTCAATAGCAGGTGTAGGCCCAAAGAAAACTAACTTTATTAGTGTAGTAAAACTGTGTATCTTTGAGGAGGCATTGACACAACGGAGATTGTCATTGATACGAAGGATAATTTGACCAAACTTACGTCGTATTCATATCTGGCGGAATGCATCTTCCAAAAAACGCTCCAACCGAAGTCCAACTTAAATCCAACAGGATCAGTTCACCTTCCCCGGAGCTTCACACAGTTATGAATCCTGAATTTGCAGTGTGTAGAAAAAGTATTTGCAAGTCTTTCAAGTTAAATCCAAATGTCGTGTAGTCTTCCTGTACCGTCGCGATCTGGCAATGCTGAAATACCTGAAACCGTCCGCTTCCTAACACACCTATGATGTAAACCGCGCCCATATGCCTGCTGAAGCATAGTAGCTAAGCTAAGGAAGCAAAACTACAAGACCACACTGTCATAGCACCAAATAATTACCCATGCGTCTTCACTTAACATGTATAAAATAGTGCAAAGGGACATTTTATTCAAACACTTGCTGCTCCTCCGTTTGGGTATGGAGCTAGAACAGTGACAGTAACCTGTGGTAGCCTATTGAAAATAAAATGTTCATTGAAACAACAAATATCAGCACTAAAAACGGTTGAACTGATATATAAAATACAAACATCAAAAAGTAATAATCTCACAATCCTATGATATTATTTCACTTTGACATTTGTTTGCATCATGATAGATAGATATTTTTTCTTGATGTCTGTGTCTTTTCAGTGACAGTTTTCTTTTTTTACTCTGTCAAGATTTTTACCATGTCACTGGTTTTCAGTTTAAATTTTTTTATCACTGTTTTGGTGTAGGGAGGAGGGGCCTGGGGGGAGGGACAAAGAGGGCGTGGCTTGGGTAATAGGCTACTGGCGAGACACCGCACCTCTACAGGAATCCTGCCATTTTTTCACATAGAAGCAGGCTGGTTTAGTATTAACTTTTAATGTAGTTTGTCAGTTAATGCGTTCAGCCTTTTAGTGAGTGTGTGATTTGCCTAGAAACCTATTATGTGAAAATATGAGATTTGGAGGTTCCAGGTAAACTTGAGGAAGACATGCAGATATGCGGTTTTAACACATCTGTGAGGATTCCTGGGGTGGTGCTGTCTCTTGCCAGTAGCCTAAATTACCCGTAAACCACGCCCTCTTTGTTCCTCCCCTCAGGCCCCTCCTCCCTATGCCAAAACAGTGACAGAAAGTTGAAACTGAAAACAGTAACATTGTAAAAATCTTCCATCCATCCATCCATCTTCATCCGCTTATCCATATCAGGTCACGGGGGCAGCTGCTCCAGCAGGGGACCCCAAACTTCCCTTTCCCGAGCCACATCAACCAGCTCCGACTGGGGGATCCCGAGGCGTTCCCAGGCCAGGATGGAGATATAATCTCTCCACCTAGTCCTGGGTCTTCCCCGAGGCCTCCTCCCAGCTGGACATGCCTGGAACACCTCCCTAAGGAGGCGCCCAGGAGGCATCCTTACCAGATGCCCGAACCACCTCAACTGGCTCCTTTTGACGCGAAGGAGCAGCGGCTCTACTCCGAGCTCCTCTCGGATGACTGAGCTTCTCACCCTATCTCTAAGGGAGACGCCAGCCACCTTCCTGAGGAAACCTATTTTGGCCGCTTGTACCCTGGATCTCGTTCTTTCAGTCATGTAAAAATCTTGACAGTGTAAAAAAAAAAACTGTCACTAAAAAGGCACAGACATCAAGAAAAAATGTAGATTGACATTGAAAAACCATCATGATGCAAACAAATGTCAAAGTGAAATAATATAATAGGATTGTGAGATTATTACTTTTTGATGTTTGTATTTTATATATCAGTTCAACAGTTTTCAGTGCTGATATTTATTGTTTCAATGCCAAATTTTATTTTCAACACCACAGGTTACTGTCACTGTTCATGCTCCATAGTATGAAAGCCATGACGTCTCTCTCTCTCAATTCTCTGGGCGGGTAAAGCAGGCAGAAAGGATACCCAGGGCTCGGTTTACACCTATTGCCATTTCTAGCCACTGGGGGACCACTGGCAGGCTGGAGGTACGCATATTAATATAAAAAAAAACTAATAAAATGAAATGTTTATGCAATGGGACCTTTAAGCCAACACTCTCTATTAAAGGATTTTAAGAGGTTTTTAGTATTGAGTGTTATAAAAAAATAACAAAAAAATGGGAAAGTCAATAAATAAATAAATATAGGCTACATTCCAAGTCACACATCTAAAATCAATGTAGTCTACTACAGTACTACCTTCGTGAAGTGTATAATGTTCAGGTTTTGTCAAAACAGTTTGGTGTTGATTCAAGTTTCTAATCATTTTGGCACACAAAATCCACCCCATTTAGATGTATTCTAAATATTAGGAACACTCAGTATAATGCAATATAGTTTATTGCATGACTGTGGTAATTAGTGCCACCTAGCTGTTCCCAATAGACTGGCAACTGAGGGTAATTGTATGTAACTTTTTTTCAAATTTCTTACCAGGTTTAATAATTGTGTGCCCCATATTCGCTTTAGTAGATTTAAAAATAAAACGTTAAAAACCGCTTGTATATTCATATGCTCAATTTTATAATGAGTGTAGTAGGTGCAGTTTTAAGAATATTTATTATTTAAGTACTTGAGTTATTTTGTAGGAAAAACATATAAGACAAAACATATTATTCACAGAGGAGCATTTAATATGCCTTACAATGTGTGTTTAGAGGGATCTTTAAGTTATATTCTCTACGGCTCAAGGATTCCCCCATATGACGTCATCACACAGCCTGATGTGTTTGCTGTTAAACTGAAGGAGAAACCCACTTCAGTTAATTCACTAATTAAAACTGCAATGTAATATGTTCTCCCTATTTACTGACGCACTGATAATCAGCAGGCGATCCCTGGCTGTCCTGCATTCTCAACCCATCACCACCAGATGTCTCTCCTCACTAAGCCACCGTGAGGTTGCCAGGAGTAAACTGTGATAAATACCCGCAGAAACAGGGCTTGGTTCTGTCAGGCTTCATCCACATTAAAATCCCAGGCTGCCATTGGAGAGCCCGTTGGCAAGAGCGAACAGGACGCAGACGCAGGAGATATCGCAGGAAGGCGCCCGACGAACGCAGTGTCCATCACTTCAGCTCATGTAACCAGACAGCGTATGTTGGAGGCAGTTATTTAACAAAAGCAACTTCGTTATAAAAAAAAAAGAGAGAAAAGAAGGCGAGAAAATGGGACATACCGCAATATTGATGGCTGTATTGTCCTACTGCGTGTTGGAAAACGTCGAGGTAAGAGCAAAACAATATGAACCATTTGTACAGCATTTGCATTGTAATTTTTCTGTCCGTTTAACTGAATGTCGATGTGGACAAAATGCTGTGTTATAGTTCATTTCGACATTACACATGCCACGCATACAGCTGCCTCTTTCTCCGTATTGCTGACACGCACCCTTATCTAGGGCAGGTTTCATTTGTAAATGCATCCTCGGGCTCCGTCCTATGTCAACATGAGTAACGACACACAGAGTCCGAGAAAACGCAGTGACAGTGAGATGATTTTAAATGCAAATACTGCAATGGCATGGAAGCTCACTTTCAGGACGTAAATATAAGAGTCTACATGGAGTCGTGGTTTACAGTTCATTTGGCTCGCTGCGTCAAGTCTGGGCCTGTGTCGGACATGAATAATGTCACATAGGCCTTTTGATCTGTGCAAGGATGGAGCTTAAATCCCATTTCATTGGAATGGGACATCTGGCCTTGTCAGAGAGAGAAATCAGCTTGCATCCGTCCTTTAGAGGAGTGGTGCATCTCTTGAGCAGGATGGAGTCATATATGCAACTGCTGTTTTGTGTTAGATTTGGTCTTCATGACAGAGCAGTGAATAGATTAGAAAATTCCCAATTTAATCTCACAGTGAGGATCAGGAAATACCAGATTGCAGTCGATCGTCCTCTGCATGTAGCTGTATTTCTAAATATGTTGCCTTGAACATGCATGTGAAAAAACTGATCATCCAAGAGGCTGTGACTTTAATTGGACAAAGAGTGTGATACAGAGTATACAAATGAGAGATATGGGGTCATCTCATTGGCATCTGTCTCCCATCAATAGGTAGGAGGAGATAGTGAAAGTCACTGATCAATGGGCCGCCAGCTGCTTCCACCTCCCGCCTGTCTCATCACGACTTACAGCAGACACAGTTTGATGGACACTGCCTTTGATAACTCTTTAGTCACCCATCATGCCCCCCACTGTAATAGACCTATGGCAGGAATTGAGGTTGGAGCATGGGCATTTGTGTGTAGGAGCAGGGTGGTGTTTGGAGGTGAGCGTGAGTGTGGAGGAGAGGTGGATGAGTCATGATGTTCCAGCTGGAGCCTTGTTTCAGGTCAAATGTACTTTTCCACCTGGAAATGAAGAGTGAATGAAGCGACCGTATTGTATGTAGAATATTGAGTTCCTAAGAGGATTTGTGAGATGTTTATTTATTAGCCATCTTCCACAGTGAGTATGTAGCAGTCATGATAAAGCCTCTCCTTTCATTCTGAAATAATTTCACTTCTCTAAGAGCCTTAGCAGGATTACTGCTATGCTAAGGAACAGGCTTTAGCTTCATACAACGAGACCTACCCATGAAGGTTTACACTGAAGATTACGCTGTGAGAGGGTTGGCTGGCTGGATTACACTGTGGTATTAGTCCTAATAAAGCTGTCAGCTTTCCTTAATTTACTCAACATTCATTTAGCTGAAATGTGCGAATTGGATCAATTTGTTTTTATCTCTCTTTTAAAGTGAAATATATTTAAATGTGTCAGTACACTGGGATAATCAAAACATAATCAAATTAAATTTCCAGACTGCATTCTGGATTAGTTTGTTTTAACTGATATACAAATTCAGCATCGTCCTGTGTTCTGATCAGACAGACACATGCCAGGTTGTCACATATGCTAAATCCAGTAATGGCTTCCCGGGTATCTCAGCTGCAATAGCAGTTGCTGTACCTGTTGCAGCACCCAGAGCATTTAGCTAATTGACACTCCGATAGGTCATTCATGAAAAAATGACAAAAACAACCACCTGTATGGACAGCCGGTAAACTTCTATATCATGTAGTTTGACTGACTGACATCCATGGAGCAGACAAAGTTTGAATTTAAGGCTGTACAATTAAATTGCAGCTTTATTGAAATTGCAATATGGACTAGTGCAAAATCCAAATCGCAGAGGGGTGCAATATTGTTTAAAGGCAAAATATGTGTCAAACCATTCTGAATGAAGTATTGTGATGATGCAGAGATGTCCCTGCCTACAAATGGTATCCTACAGACAACAGAACATGTCTTTGTTTGGTACAGAGCCTTGCAAAAATCACACTATAATCATTTAAAATTTGTAAGATTTTATATCAGTCAATGAAAATGAGAATAGTGAAACAAACATGATCATTCCCTTCCATATCGTGAATTATATTGCAATCGCAATATCAGTCAAAATAATCACAATTAGATATTTTCCTCATATTGTGCAGCCCTATTTGATGTACATTCCATTTGTTGGGTTTTGGGTTCCCACAGCCTTTTGGTTAGTTACATGTTCTCTTTCATCTTTAATAAGTGTGGGCAATATGGATAACATATCACAGACAATCACATTGTGATACTATAGAGATGGGCGCTGTAAAAATATATATTGTTGATTAGATACATTTCTTTAGAAATTTACATTTCATTCCCTTCATCCCTAGATCATGTTATTCATAGGTATTTACCTTTCTGGGTTTGTTGACAATTATTTTTGTTAACAGTCAATATAGGTTTCTGACCATTATTTTCTCAATTAATAAATTACATTTTATAATGTCAGGAAAATAGTGAGAAAAAGGACCAAGCTGACGTATTCAGGAATCCTGTTTCCTCCAATGAACACTCCACACTCAAATTTTATGATCAGGAAATAAGTTTTTGCCTACATTTTTTTTACTTAAATGAATATTTGATTATCAAAATGACTACTGATTAATCTCTGTCAGCCGACTAATTGTTTATTGATTCAGCTCTTATTATGGTATTGAATTACATATACCATTAAAGAGGATTTTATCGTTATCACACAGCCCTATCATGATTTAATTCATTCTCTGGGAAATTAACACCAAACTAGATACATTTACCTGACAGCTTTGTCTTGGCTAATCCAGTAAACTAAATAATATAACCAATCCAAGTACCTTTATTGCATTAATGGAAACATATTAAAAAGAAAATCTGATATTGTCATTTAGGTTATTGATTTGCAGCATTGCCTGCAATTATGTAATACAACACAAGATATTAAAGAACCACAGGCACTACTGCAGAAATGGTTGTTGAAAACAGTTGACAAAAGGCATATCATCCTGCAGTATATATCATCAAACCACCCAGACCTACTCTTTAAGATTACATATATTAGGGAATCCCAATGGCATTGTGAATACTCACTTATCAACAACGCATACAGCCAGACTGCAACTCATGTGCCGAGTTTTTTCTACAACAAAACCCCCATACAGGAAAATCTGATTTATGAAAGCAATCTACAAAGATTGTGTTTGTGTGAAGCCATTTTTTATCATAAAAGAGGAAGCTATAGGAATTACACCTATGCTCATCTTTAGGATTTATCAAGATAAATGACTGCAGTGTGAACCTGAGCCTGAGCACTCCGGTCTAGAGAGGCTGCAGAAGAAGAGTAGTCACAGACCCAGAAACTAACCCACCATATCTACAGGTTTCAGCATATACAGAAGCATAAAGGGAGGAAGAGAAAATGGAAGGAACAAGCAGAAGTAAGACATAGGTTTTAGTATGGCTGAAGATAAAATAAAAATGGTGAGTCATAAAGCTGCTGTGTACCTTCCACCAATACATCTCCACCAACAGCAGTTTCAGGCCTTATGCTGGAATACAGCCATACAGATCCATGCACCTCCCACTGCGATCTGCCTCTCAGTGCAGTAACACAAGAGGATTTATTGGGGAGAAAAACAAGAAAGAAAGATAAGGATAAGGACAACGATATCTCTCACTCTCTCTCTCTCTCTCTCTCTCTCTCTCTTTCTCTCTCACAGACACACACACACACACTCACTGCCCTACACTCACTTAATTAATTTTAGAGCCAAGAGATAATCTGGTTCCACTAATGGATTCCCGTGCGCTTGCTATTCTCTACTATATCCACAGGCAAGTGGGCATAAAACATACCATTTTGTTGTATCACATGTTTTCCCCCTGTTCTCTGTATCTGAGTTCCTTTCCAATGGTTTTGATGTGCAGCACACTCACAGGACCAAGATTAAATCCTGCAGAGTCATTGTGAAATGAGAGCTGTAAAAGTGCCTTAGTAATTGAACAAATTATATTATTGAGCCCTGTTGGCCATTCTTGCAATCAACAACATTGAAACAGTACCTTGTGCTGTGCGGTTAAGAAGGTTATTGGGAGGGGTGGTTCATTTTCTATTATGGCAACAAGTTGTTTAGAGTGTGAATGAAGAAAGTATATGTATTTGGGTCCCCAGGCATGGAGTTCTTCCAGCTCTTCTGCTGGAAATAAATTGACATTAATTGCACATTTGCATCCTCCTGATAGGTTCAGGAAAAGCTCTGCCAAATCTCAATCTTCTGGCCTTACTGAATTACTTCAAATTGTGCGTCTCAGCTGGAAAGGGAGTAATTCCCAATTCAGCGTTTAATAATGTTTGTTTGCAAGGCTCATCACTTTGTGTCATCTCTGCAACCTGCCACGCATAACCTGATGCACTACATTTGATGAGTTAATTTCTTTGGCTTCCCAGACTGCACAACTGTTTCATAATCATTAACATTAACTTCCAGTTACCATTGTCACCTATAACATATAGGCTATGTAGATTTGTGGGGAAATTGCAAGCCTTGAGTAAAAATAATAATAATAATAATGTATACTCTTTATTGATCCCCCATGGGGAAATTACAATTTACACTCTGTTGTTATTACACACTACACACAGGCCTGAAAGATACACACAGGCCTGCTCAAGTCCTATACATGCACTAAATGGAGAGATGTCAGAGTGAGTGGGCTGCGACCGCTGAACAGGTGCCTTGAGTGGTTGTGGGGGGGGTTCGGTGCCTTGATCAAGATCACCTTGGCTGTGCCCAGGAGGTGAACTGGCATCTCTTCAGCTACCAATCCACACTCCATACTTTGGTCCTTATGGGGACTTGAACCTGCAACCCTCCAGTTCCCTTCCCAACCCAACTCTCCACGGACAGAGCTATTGCCACCCCCAAAGTACTTGCAGATCAAATGTCTGTTAAATGTGTGGGTAAAAGCTGAAGCCCGGATGGGACTATGTGGTTCGGATGTGTCCAGGTTTCTAATGTGTGTGTTTTCACATGTCATGAGTTTGCTCAGTGTCCCCTAGAGGGATTGAGATACTAGCATAGCCATTCTGATCACATCCATGTGGCTTGAAGGGCAGAAATATCACTGTAGCCCAATGTCTTCCCACCCTGCATAACTGGCTCAGTAAGCCTAACGGGTTGAATTTCTGCGGCAAAGTTTAATGCCATGGCAAAACGAGATGTTCAGTCCTGCCGCAGCTAGTGGGAGGTTTCAGAAGAAGCCCCCCTCAAAAGCATCTGCAGTGTGGTGATAACACTTGTCCTCCATGCTCAGGAAGAAAATGAGAGAGCGCAGTGAAACAGATTGAGGGCTGGTGGAAAGAGAGAGAAGAGAGTGAGGAGTGGTGGAGAGATAGAGAGAGAGAGAGGATTGCCCTGGCACGGCGGATGATCTGAGAAATAGAGAGGGTGAGAGAGGATAGTGTAAGTGATGTAGAGCATGTAGAATGTTATGTGGGTTGCAGGATGGAGTGCATGCTAATGGAGGAACCCAGCCCTATTGCTGTTCAGACCGAGCATCTGGAAGAGCAGAGAGATCCATCTCTGTCATGTGCGTACATGTATTCACAGGTGGCCTTGAAAAGAGACACGGGGTGCAGAGGCAAGAAAAAAGCCTGTAGCCAGAGTGGAGCACTAAAAGTGGGACTGTAAAAAATCTAATTCCCTTAACGGCCGTTGCTGCAGGGTTGGAGAGAGTGTGGGGTTGGTGGGTCCGCTGAGACTGATCAGGCCAGTATTAACATTCTACAGGAGAACATTGGGAGCTGTTATGAAGGGAAATGGATGTACTTTTTGGCAGCTTGTTTTCACTCTGCTATCATTTGCACAGCATTAGCTACACAAAACACACGGCTCCTGTCAGACTGACTTAAAGCTCATTTCTAAAACATAAATCCAAATGTAACAAAGGTACTGTGGTATGGATGGGTAGAAACCACTCATATACACAAGTAGGTCACACATACAGATAACTTAGAAATACACACACACACACACACACACACATTCACCACACACTTGCTGCTTTATAAAGATGGCATGCTGCAGAAGTTGCATCAATTATTAAAGGCCGTGGAAAGGTCTGGGCTCTTGCTTGTCGACGGGGCTTTGGCACTTGTCACGCAGCCTCAACGCTCAGATGCTAGTCCTCTCTCTTCATGCACCCTGTTTTTTTTTTCTTACTCCTCTCCCCCGCCCTCCAGGTCTACTCCCTAGGCTCGCTGTACAGAACACAAAAGAAACTCCCCACGCCTGTCTCCTCCTTGCCTCTGCCCCCCTCATCCCTCCTCTGTCTCTGCCCCAGCCTCCCCTGCCAAATCCCAGAGGCCCTCCTTATCCCTCCCCTACCCTCTCTCACAGACACTGCTCCTCCATCTGCCTCAGCAGCTTTCAGTGACCAGTGACATCGTTTAAATTTCCTTATGTATACTCTTGAATAATTCATGTTCCAAACTCACCCTTCATTTTATTCTTTTTTTTCTTGTTTTTTACATTTTTTCTTCATTCTTGATATTTTCAGATATCTGACTCAATCTGTCTTTTTTGCACATAACTGTGTTTCTCTATTGTCGCAACACAAAAGTATTACCATCATATATTCTTCCAATATGAACCAATACAATAAAAAGTGAATTTCTTTCAGCAAATATCAGGAGTTACGTTGTTAAAGTTAAGGTTTGTGCTGTAATCTGCTTGTTGGTTGTACCCATTTTCCCTAAATACATGCCATCAAATTGTCTTTTAGTGATTTCCTACATCCTAAATGCTTTTTGACAATCCCCAGACAACTGGTGTAAACTTGCTGCATCCATCTATGATGTGTATGCGGAAGCCGCAAAGTTAGCCGAATATTAAGTATTGGATATTCAATGAGTATTTCAATGAGACAAACATTTGATATTTTCCCAAATATGAAACCAGAAGGATTACCAGCAGTTGTTTATTTACCAGTGTTAGATAGTGTTATTGTAGAGGAGTGCATATTTCCTCAAACATACCCTCCCTTCCCCTGAGACAAAATGTTCCCACAGCATTTGACTTGTAGCTTAGTATTCAGCAACCCCAGATTAGAGTTTCCAAAGGCTACCTGCAATTGACTCTGCTATTTTATACAGTATACATAGATGGCTTACCTACTATATACAGCCAGGTTGGTGCAAGCAGCTATAGATGATACAGGGACTCAGGTGCTGCTGTGGCTGCTGTTAATCATCAACAAAACGATTCAGCCAGTCATGGGAAGAGAGAAATCGTATTCCTTTCTTTTCTCATCTTAGGGCCATTGTGCTCGCCAAGACCAAGCTGTGCCAGTTAACAGCCAATACTCAACCACGCTCATCTGACAAATTGGATACTTTGCATGAGTCTAGTAGGGGTTTGAATAAAGAATATAATAAAAGCACACATCAGAAATGGAGGTTCCAGGTCCCTGTAAGGGGTCTTCTGTACAGACTGTCTCAATGATTTAACCATTTTCCCTTCAGCAGGACACTCTGTGGAGGCTTTATGGCCTGAGAACATGAGATAACACTAATATTTAATCTACTGAGTGATTCTAGAGCACAGACTGGCAGGCTGCACCGCCAGCCCGCATTATCTCACCAGAGTGATCCGGTCTAAAATAACACTGCAAAGACTAATGCAAGACGGGACATGTCCGCCTTATATGATCTCAGTTGTCATTAATATTTGTCCTCAGTGGATTTGTCAAACTGTGTTTTCTAGTGCTACTGAAATGTAAAAGTGTTTTGAATATGATGCATAAAGACACTTAGTGAGGTGATTTATCATGCCTCTGCCATTGATAATTAGATGTTTCAAATGTGTTAATATCCCATCTTAATAGTGAGTATGAACATACTTAAAGGAAGTCTTGGAGGGACAGTTGGTAAAACAAAAATGGAAAGCTAACCAGTTGTGTTGTAACACGCAGGCTGTGCTGGCACGGATGCAGAGGAATAAGAGGAACGTGACTAATCATTATGTCAGTGACTGAGTCACCACATTGAGATTTACCAAGAGTGAATCATCAAAAACAATACAACATAATGCTGTCACTGATAGTGGTGTAATAGCAGCCAATACTTATATATATTGTATTAATCGTATTTATCATGTTTAATACTAATGATGTATTTTATTATAATTTATATTGTATTATATTATACTAATTATGTTTACAGCTGTGGCTAACAATCATTTTCTTGATTGATAATCTGTAGATTTTTGCAAAGGTCCGAGTAATTAATCAACAATTTCCCAGAAGCCAAGGTAGTGATGAAAAATACTTTGATTTCCCCAAAGATGTACAGTTTCCAGTCATATGAAATTTATAAAAAGTAACAAATCCTCATATGTGAAAAGCTAATTTTGTCAGCATTTTGTTTGTCATTCTTCATGAAAAATATCTTTTAATATTAATTTATTAAAAATATAGTTGGCGATTTATGTAAGTTTTCACTGCCTCTAAAGAGAGTCAATAAGCACAACTCAGCAGGGCCCAGTATTGCATAAAGTCATTTAAGTGGCGTGTAAACAACAGACAGTGATAACGAAGATAACAAACCTTTAAGCCAGCGATCAGCGACCCGCCAAGGATACAATGTTGAACCAAACGTAGAGAGAGAGCGAGGGGCAGACAGAAAACAAGCAGGAGAGAGACTGAGTGACATGCTTGAAATTCTGTAGGGAACCAGTTGCTACGGTAACAGGGAAGGTAGCTGGCTCCTGTGGGTGGCGTTACCATGGCAACCACCCTTAGTGGCCAAGTGATGCTGGGAGGGAGAAGAGGCCTAAAAAAAATGTTTGTTTACGGGTTCGATGGGAACAAGTGAGACAGACGAAGAGGACAACAAGTGAATGGAAGCTGATGCCAGTCGTGTCACTCACTGTTTCATCCAGTTCATCTGGAGCAGAACCTTGATTTTTTTTTTTTTTACTTTGCTTTGTACAAGTGGCAAGCCTGTCCCAGCGGGCCCTATCATTAGCTGTTCATCCTGCTGTTCACTAACAGAGCACCTCATTACCATGAAGAGTAGGCCAAAGATGCTGTGCAGGGCAACCTACTCTCTGAGAAACCTGGGAAGAGGTTATCCCCTCATTATGTCTTCACCGTTTGTTGGGGTAATGCTAGCCACACTGTAAATTCGGATTGCTCACTGGGAGTTAAAAACCAGTTTGTTCACACTGTGGTGATACCACATGCCTCTGGTTTAAAGCCATAAGCCAACATGTTGTGAAGTTTGGTTAAATGTTACATACACATACCATTATACTTTATGTGATGTATAACGTATTGTATGGAGTATAGATGTCCGGTCTCCGCCACAGTTAAAAAGATCAATTATTGCTTTTAGCTCAACCAATACCACACCTCTACCTCACATTCTCTTTGTGAGGCTCAGATATAGTAACCTAAGAGCCTCATTTTCATAAGATGCATCTGCTAGACATACTCCCAGGGGAGTAGGCATGATGTGATTAGAATTGTGCATGTGCATAAATCAGAGACAGAAATAAAAAGATATATGAATGTTTTAACCCCCTTTCCAATCTCCCCCTCCTCTGTCAACCCCTCTTCCCTATGCAGTATATCACTCCATCGTTGGCTGAAAGTTTATTTGTTTTATTTGCCCAATCAGTTCTGCACAATTTTATTTATTTGACTTGTTTAGATTTAAACGACTCATTAATTGCTAATGAGTCGTTTAAATCTAAGATATAGAATACAGCAGAAAAAAACATAACCAGTTCCTTACATATTTTGTGCTATTAAAGTACAAAGAGCATAAGAGATCATAAGTCATATGGATAACATGCATCCAGGTCCCAAAGGACTCATTGTTTTCTGAAAAGAATATGAACTTGACAAATAAATTAAAATTATAAAATCATACTTGAGTATTTTAAGTTCCAAAGCAATTTAATGTGTTAGTATTTTGCCTTCCTGCAAGATGCACTCCAAACCGTTATAACTGATTCTGAAACTCTATTGGCAGATTCTTTTGCTTGTTTTAACAAGCACAATATGCAGTGTAGACAGATCTGTAGAGGGTACACTTACCAAGTATGTACTCACAAAGTGCATTAAGAGACAGGGAAGTACAAGTAGAACTGGGGGAGAGATGACGTGCGGATCCAAAGGAGAATACCCAAGAACAAAGACTTCAGTGCAAATTGGCTGCAAATACAACAAGTCAAAGGCAGAGGGAAGAGCTTGAGATGCAGCAAAGGCCCAGAGTGTGAGATAAGAAGAAAGAAGCATCAGATAATTGTGATGCTGGCTGCCTGCTGTTTGTCAGGGAGACCGTAGAAATACAGTCTGTTTTTAAATAGATCAATTATTAAAGTCTTTTAACCTAAACATACCCTCATTTAGGATTTCAGATTCCTTTAATCTACTTAAAACATGCTTAAGGGCATTGTGGTATTGCTTTAAGACCTCCAGTCTCGTCTCCCCCTGCACAAAATAAACACTTGTCCAATAACTTACTCTACTATGAATAAAGTTATAATTTGTATATATATATCCTCTGTCTGAAATTGAAAATCATGTTACTGCCTAATCTCCATTTACCTGCTAAATTCAGAGTGAAGGGCTTGAGAGGCAACAAAGGCCTAGAGTGTGAGATTAGGTTTGGTTCCAGGGTGGATTACCCATTCTAGAGATCCAGCTCAAAGTCTGTCAGTCATTTAAATGGGGAACTAATTTAAATGCTGCTCATCATTACAAAATGATGTTTTGCTTATAGGAAGAGAGGTTAAAACTATGTATGTGGGAGAAAAGGCAACAATAGCCTGTAGAAAATAATTGTCTTTGTGTTTAATACATTCCAAAAAATTTGAACCTTCAAGTCACAGATATGACTGAAGACCTTTGAATGTAGTATGTACAGATTTGTAGAGCTTGTTTGCATTGTGTCAATATTAAATTCTGCCTTGATTCAGTGGCAATTGTGTGACATTAGGATGTTTCAGATAGACCTGAAGTGTTGAAATCTGCTCTAAGCCTTTGATTCCTTCAATCCCAGAGGTAGCTCTTCAGCTTGAAATTGTATCTGCAGGCTCACAGTGTTTGGTATTACCATGTTGGCATTACCATGTTGTGTTGCTTAACTGTGAAGGAGGTTCAGCAGTGTTATGTAACAGCAGAAATGCATCAACAATGCTAGCAGAAGACAAAATCATTTCAGTTTGGCAATGTGGAAAAAGCTCTTTGGACTATGGTCTCCAGTTTTCTGGCAGTATTTATTTTAATGAAATATTATTATGCAGTTTTCTGTGTCCCATATATCTGCAGGAGATGATCTGTGAAATGACAAACTACCCTTTGTGTTTTTGTCCTTTCTGGAGAGAAAACACGCACAGTGTGGCGTCATTATGGTGAGTCAGCAACAGCATTTGTTGAAATGTGGGTGGAACAGAGAGGAAGACAGAAGTTGAGCCTACTTTATGCAAGTATTAAAATCACTTGTTTCATTTGGAATATTGCGTATGCTGCCTTGCCAGAGAAATGGAAGCACCATGCGTGAAATCAATGTTGTGGGAGTTTCCTGTTTTGTTCCTCTGATTGCTTTGGACATTCCTGACGTTTTACCACAGATGCTACTGAAAGGCAGGATGTTTAAATGATTAAAAAAAGCTCACAGGAAACATATCTGTAACAATGTTGCCTGCACAATGGGAGTAAAATACAGGTGTGTGTTTTATGGAGTGTAATTTAAAGAGAGAAAGGGGAAGAGAGATGCAGGATGTCAGTATACTGTATCTGTATAGATGATATTTATCATGGGTCATGTGAGTCCTAGATGGGAAAGGTGGTCGTTGGACTTCTGTTAAGTCCCATGGGGCTATCATACATTACGGAAATTGGTATCTAACATATATGATTCCAGGAGGAGTTACGGACCTTTACAGAATAAAGAAATCAGTCTCTTTCTAATTTCCCAACTGCTAAAATCTAGAGAAAGAATAGATATTCAGACCCCAGTCTGCACAAATCTTAAATAAATAAAATCCTAAATAACCACAATCATAAAATGGTTGGCACTGCCACCCTCCAGATCTATGATGTCTCTAGCAGTGATGCCATCTGACATGCCCTGTATTTTAAGCTATGCTTGAAATTAAACCAAATATTTGGAGCTGGTTTTGGCTGCTGTTCCAGACCTAGATGAACCCTGGTGATTATTGGGCCATCTGTTCCCAGTGTGCCCAGCTGGAGGCTGGACCGCTGTAATCTGGACTGATGAGACCTGACTTAGAGAAGGCCATAATATTTGCACATCTTTGCAACCAAAAAGCCTCTGTCATAATGGTTGGCGGTCAGGCATGGAAATAAGGCATTCAGATTAGTATGCAATACGTAACTTTACAGATGTGGTTTACAGTAGGACGCAATATAACAATACATAAAACACAATGCAATATGTTCCACTCTGCCCATCAGTCTCTTATGAATAGAAAATTAATGGCTTCAATTAGCCATTAGTCAAAGATGTATAATAATGAGTGTCAATGTGCTGAGCAAACCTGCTCTATCCTCCTTTGTCCCCTCTGCACCATAAGAGTCTGGCAGACTAATGTTGCTACTGTCTAATAACTACATGCCACACCAGGAAGAGGCCTGATGGAGCCTATGAATAATTAACCAACATGATTACAATGATGAATGCTCACAAATCTCTCTGGCCATTTAGCACTGACCTAGGGAGGGAGGCCAAACAGCAGAGGTTCAGGCATTGTGTGAAAGCTGTTAGGGAGGGAGGGGAAGACAAGAGAGATATCAAGGATAGGGTGGCTGGGGTGGATCGGGCTCAGCCTTGAGAGGAAGCAGAGAGAGGGGAATATAGAGAGAAAGAGTGAAGGAGGGGCAGGAAGACACCCACTATTCAGCCATCTGTGCTGCAGAGATGCACAAAGACATGCTCAGAAAGGTGTGTGTGTGCGTGCGTGAATGCGTGCTTTTCATACATGCATGATTTGCATCGATGAGGCCTATTTGTACGTGGGTGTGTTCCCTACATGAGTGATGGAAAGTGGCCAGTCCACAATGTAACAGCAATCACGAGCAATCCTAGCTAACCAGTCTTTCACACCAAGACTGACAAAGCTCATAGTTTGCACTGTAGATAGATTCAATAGTAACATGTTTTTTTTTTAAATTACATGTATCACCAGCATTATTATATTAATAATAATAATATTTATCTGGAAATATAATCACGTGAAGTACATTAACTCTGATTGCAAGATTTAGTAGTATTGAGAGCAAATGTATTATGTACAAATGTTGTTGCCTGGATCTTCAGGTCTTGGAATTTTATGAGTTGTCTGTCCTTGTGATGTATGGTTTATTACGTTGTCACTACATGGTATATTTTAGTTAGATGGGATATCCCAGATCCCTGTTGCTAGGGAGTAGGGATTAGCTCCTCAGGGGTCTGATGTCTCTAGTTAATTATCAAGTGTCAAGCAAGCTCTCTGCAATATATCTCTGACCAAAGAGTCTGTATTTATGTAATAGCTAGTGTATTTTTAACTTTTAAGTAAACACCATAGTGTTTCATACAACATATGAACAGATACACACATGTACCTTGTAATAGTAATAAATAAAATACATAGGGCGTACATAGGACGCATATGTAACAAAGGAAGTATAGAAGAGATGAACATAACGAAACATAAAGCAGGATCAAAATCACAATGAATCATAATTGTATGCAAGGGAATAAAAGTGATCTTAGTGCTATCAAAGGCCCCTACGATATGTGACTGTAATTACGCTGCTCCATGCTCTGAGCACTAAAAGAATCTACCTAAAGCATCTGATGCATTTATGGCATGGTTGTCCAATGTAAAGTCTGGCAGCAACTTATAAAAGGTGACAAATGATGGGTGGGCTCCTCTCCCCCGCCTTTACTGGTCTGGCTTGCCTGCCAGGGCCGGAGATTGCATCATTACAGAGGATGAAGTCATCCCGCAACATAAGGGTGGAACAGGTGCTGAAAATTTAATTAGACCAGTGTGCAAGATGCTGAGGAACATGTAAATGTACTGCCCTGGCCCAAACCCAGCCTTGACTGGCAGAAGTATTTATTTTACAAGATCATATCTGTTGGAGGTTCTTATTTTGGGTATCCCACGCTGCAGCATCATTTACTAGAGGGATATCTGTGAAAATATAATTAACCATTGTTATATCCACAATAGCTTTTCCACACCTTCTGGGACAGTGTATCCTTGTCTCTATGGGATCACTTAGTTTCATTGTAAAGCTTTCTGCTACTGCAATTGTGGAGGCACAAGTGTGAAATGTGAAGCAGCACAGTCAGTATTCAGCGGATATGGAGAAGCAGATCATCGAAAAATATAATTTCAAGGGAGCTAACGGATGCAAAGAAGAACCTGATGTAAAAGCAGAAAGCCGATCGATGCTTTATATCACCAGGTCGTTATTAATGATGCAGCATTCTCTGCAGTGGGGAGCTGTCAGGCTTCTGGGCTGTCTGCCTGTTCAGCCTCCTCAGCACTAGGACATGATATGTGGGATGGTTGAACAGTGCTGCCTTACCAATGTCTGAACCTCTTGCAGACTGTACTGCACAGAGACGCTTCAGTACACTACTGCATTTTCTCACTGAGGCATGGAGAGCGGCTCTGTCTTAACACAGACAGTCTTAACACTAAATACAAATTGCGTACCACTAAGACACTGAAAATCTTTGTCTTCATGTTTGTCGGTCCCAAGGGAAGTACAGCTATAAATTGTAAGTATAAAAAAATGGACAAAACAGCTTAATGAAGGCCTGAGAATTATTCACAATAGCAACAGCTATTTTTAGCTGTGAATTAAAAGCCTAATCCCTCACCACACTGGACTATTGTCTTTCTATTTAATCTATACAGCAATGTGTCTACTAAAGACCTCATAGCATTGAGAGAAAAGCATGTTTTACTTTTTGTAATTTGTGTACGCATTACTCTTCTGCTTTGGTTAAATAAATAAAAAATATCATATTTTCAAATAATGTTCAGTAAAATTGAATATATGTTGTGAATCAAGTAAAATGAGTCTCCAGCCATGTTAGCCACTCTAAGAGGCTGCACTCAGGCACAGCATTGCTTTGAGCTAAATACTAATATATTAGAGGTATAATGTTTACCATGTTTAATATCTTAATTAAGCATGTTAACATGTTAACATTTTACTAATAAGCGCTAAACACAAAGGGAATCTGAGGCTGATGGAAATGTCATTCAGTTTACAGATAATTGGTCATCAACCAAAGTATAGGACAAATTAGATGTTTTGACCTGATGATGGTGCTAGAGGTAAAGTCTGTGGACTAATAAAGTCATTACAACACATTGTAATTTAACCATGAATGTCTGTACCAAATTTCATGGCAATCATTCCAGATATTTCACTAAAAACCAAAAATGTTGTTGTTATGTTATATACTGTATATATATATATACATAAGTGTAATACAGTAATTAAAGCTATAGTGCGTAATTCCTGCCGTGTGGGTTCTATGAGCAATTCTAAGTAATGACAACAAAACTGTTGGCCTTTCCACATGATACAAGCCTTCTGTGACACAGTTGCTATTAGCTAAGGATAAAAATAGGATGAAAATATTGTTTATTTTTCCAAAAAATGGGTCCACAATCTGACCATTTTACGTGAATAACTAAAAACGTTAAATACCACAAAATACATTTCTGTCCAGCAACTGATGGTTCCTTAAAAGGGTTCTTACCATATCTGAGTAAAAACAAAAAGGACTGGCGCATGTTGACGACAGCTTTGGTTATTGCTGTGAGAATATGACGCAGTACGATGAAACACATACTGTACAAAGGCACTGTGTAGCTTTTACACAACAGAGCAGACTCTGTCTGTGATGTTAGCCCCTAAGCAAGGTTTATGGTATACTGTGGTGGTGACCAGCGTGTGGCGAATGAGTGATCATAAGAGACCAAAAGAAGTGGACATCATAAAACAGTATTTTTTTATTATGGGTCATCACAAGAGGGAGATCTAATCTGTTTCCAGATCAGGCTGGAGGCTGGGTGTGTGGCCTTGTATGGAGGTCAGGGCCTCAAGCTCCTGATGGACTGCTATTGATTGGGGGGGAACGTGGCGATACAGTTGCAGTCGCTCAGCATTGATTTTCTGCAAGTGCAGTAGTGGAGAGCAGGCAGAACGAGAGAGCTGGACCAGGGGGAGCTGCCAGGTTATCTTCTCAAATATCCGGAAGTATTTTTCTTTTTTTTTCGTGGCACTGACCTTCCCTGAGTCAAAGAGATATATCTATTTAGACATTAGGTCAGCAGCTTCAGCAGTGTTTTGCTCATCGAACAATATTCTTAAACAATAAAAAGCTCAAATTCAGCACTGTCAATAACTAACTTATACCTAAAAAAAAGTAATGCAGAATTTAATTTGTGTATAACCCACGTAATCGTGAGCCGGGATGTGCAGGATTTCCTATAAGGAGGAAGTCGGGCGGCTTAATTTATAAAGTGCAAAGGCCCCTGGGGAGGAGGTCAAGGTAGACGGATGGGTCAAAAAACACACAGGACTCCCACCCAGAAGTAGTCTTTTTGTGTCTGTGTGAAAGCAAAGTTACCGTTGACTTATTTTACCTTACTTTTGTTAAGTAACTTGTGTACTTAACTAACGTCATATATGTCAGTAATGTAACAAACATACTTATTTTAACCCTAATCACGTTGTTTTAGATTTGTAGCCTAAACCGGTTGAGCACTGCAATGTTGCTGAAAATGTGCAGGATAACGTTTTGTAAGATATCATACAAACTGCAAATAAGAGTTTGTTTTCCAAACCAAATGTTTAGTTATTTTAGCCATTGTTTTCATTAATTTAACTGTAGGGTGATCGTTAACTTGAAACTTTCTTGAGATGAATAATCAATCACACTGAAGTTGTCAGCAAGTGTGGACAACCAACGCTTTAGAACTGGCTGCAAAACAGCATTGTTTTAGAAAGCAATATTTTGAAAATCCCAGAAGGCAAACAATGGGAAAATATGCACAACAAGAAAAATCAGTTATGTTCAAAGTGTGAATCTATCCTGTGGCATGTTGACTGTGACAGATTGCCTGTCTCAAGCTCATTTGCTCATCATCCACTGGCAATGAAAAGTAGATCCGTAATTTGTAAGAAATCTGCTAAGACATGCAAAAACACAAACCTCCTCTTAGCGTAATTATAATGCAAAGACTGCTCAGGGCCTTTTATAGTTATTGTACATTTACTCAAAGGGTTTTATATATTTATTTTATTCTGTATGAATTTTAATTAGGACTTCAAACACTTGGGCTCCAGTTGGCCAAAGCAGGGCTTCCCTTTGATCAGGCGTCAGTCTCCCATATTTTATCTCCTCTATTTCTTCCCTTTGGGTAACTTCTTTCTAATTGGCTCAGTGTCGCTGGTCTAGTCTGTCATCAGTATGTCTATCTCTCTGTCTGTCAGCGCAGATGAAAGGATATGCGCGTTACATACAGTAGGCTCCGGGCCGCGGGATGCCTTTTTGAGGAGTTGGGAGGTTGAACAGTAAACATTATTGCATGCTCTCTACCATTAATGTTACTGTCAAGTAATGCACTAAGAAACCCACATCTTTTACTTGCACTAAGTGACCTCCAGCAGACTGTGTGCATGTCTTTGGTAAACAACTCATGTTTGCACCAGAGATGACTCAGACATCCAACATAATATACTTTTGCACTTTCTCATGATTTTTGAAGGCTTTCTGCCATCCCGTTTCTTAAAAAAACTGTTTTGTCTGTTAGGACAGAAAAAGTCCTTGTTTGTGCTGTTTTCCTCCTCCTGCCTAACCCCTCCCCTCCTTTATTCCTCCCTGGGCTCTCGCTGTCTCTGTGCTGTGTGTTAATGTAGTGAAGTGGCCCATCGGTCAATGAGCTTGTATTAACACCTGACTCCCAACCTTAGCTGCTGTTTCTTCCCTCCCCCAGGCCGACAACATATCCCACGATCAATAACAACATCCTAGAAGCCCGCTGGAGAAGGGGAAGAAGAAGGGGGGGCAATCTTTTACATACTCTAGTATATTTTTGCTATACAGCTTCCTTTTCATCTACTATCCATTCTTTTTGTCAGCTGTCTCTGCTGTGGGCAAACAGGGAGCATATGCCACCCGTCAATAACTCAGGCCTTTTATTGGCTCTTCCTGTCATTCACTTCAGGGTTATTTCAACAGGGAGTCTTCTATGGATCTTTCCTGAATTTGTAGGTTTTCGATATTCTCTTTAAGCTTGCAGTGTGCACTCAGTTCTCCTGTGCATTAGCTTCTACTTCATTCCTCTACATTCTCGCCTCTCTGTTTTGATCTTACAGTCTTGTACCTTGGGTTACAATTGGGGTTGAATGTTGGATTGTGCTGGAGTGCATTTAGGAATTATCTGTGGTCTACCCACCCTGGATCAGCTTCAAACACAGTATTATCTGCCATAGTGTTTGTATTGAGTCCCCCTTACCTCACTTGTCCATTACATGCTTTTTAGGCTCTGGCCATGACCGAGGTGAACGGGCCAGGCCCCCAGGTGGCAGAGCCGCAGATTGCCATGTACTGTGGCCGTCAGCTCCTGCACATGAACCTACACACTGGCCAGTGGGAACCGGATCCTCAGGGCCGTCCAGGCTGTTTCAAAGAGCCTGGTGAAATCCTGTCCTACTGTCAAGAGGTAGGGTCCTGAAACTTGCAAGGGAAATAAGATAAACCTGAAGAACTGCAATGAACACCAGTCTGGATCAATACTTTTAATAGCAGAGCAACAGCAAAGATCTGGTTTTGAAAGAATGTTGCACTAAATTAACGCTGTAGAAGGCTTAGTAAATTTGCATATACTTATTCTCTATTTTGCTTTTTTAACACCTGTCCCATAAATCTATATATTTAACCATATATAGTGAAGTGATGGTGGCCTGTTGGAATATTACAATATTTCATTTGTAGCACCATCCACTTTTCCTCCTTTTGTTACCTATATGTATACTCTTTAACATCTACTGTAAAGTAATCAATGGTACAAATATTCTCCATACACTCACATTTATTTGAAGTGCAACAGTAAGGAAACCAAGCGCCATCTGGAGGTCAAAGTAGATGTAGCAGCTACAGATAGACGCCACAAGTCTGAATGGACTGTAATTCAATTAGCAGACACATTATGCATCTGTGATGGCTTTTACACAAAGACCTCCCTGTTTTCCTTGATATTTGTGATGAAAGCACTTTTAGTGTGCATTCAGACTCAGTGCCAACTACATTTCTCTCATCATTAAACCTAATGAGTTTCAAATTATGGGCCTCAATTTTAAGTGTAAGTAGTCAGATGTGAAATTGGAAATATTAAAAAACAAGAATGTTCACTGAAATGATAACTTCAGAATGCCATGTCCAACATGGCTTCAGATGAACACAGCTTTGTATAAGTTGTTAGAAAATATGTTGCATGACTCTCTCCCTTGTTAGTGTTCTTCCCACTGACTGTGCTCTCCCTCCTCCTCTCCCTGGATCATGCTACTTTTAATCTCCCTCTCTCAACCTATTCCTGAACCTCTTCTATAACCTTTTTCCCCTGTCCACTGCTCCTCTTGTCTTAAAACCCTCTGTTCTGTCCATCCATCTATCTGTTTCTATGTCTCTTGTCGTCTCTGCATGTACCTGTATGTCCAGATGTACCCAGCACTTCCGATCTCCCATATAGAGGAGTCAAAAAGACCCGTCACCATCCCTGCCTGGTGTAAGAAAGGTTGGGGCCACTGCCAGACACACCCCTTCATAGTCCTGCCCTACCGCTGTCTAGGTAAGAACAACAAACTGGACTGCCATTAGATAACTACACTAACAAGAGTACACAAGTTTAGATTTCCTGTTTTATATTTCTAGAGTGACTGTGTGCTTGAGGTTATGCCACCTGTCTCAGTAATATTTTACATTTTTGGCCTTTATTTGATAGACAGTGAAAACCGAAAGGTAACGTGGGAATAGATAACAGGGGGACAACCAAATTCAAACCAGGATTATTGCAGTTATGCGTCTTTGACCACTAGACCAACAGGACACCCCTATGGAATAGTTGAATATTTTGGAAAACATACATATTCGCTTTCTTGCTGACGTAGATGAAAAGATTAACATCACTCACATGTCTGTCTGTTAAAAATTGTGAAACGCATTACTGGGAACCAAGCACTCGGCCTGTTCCGAACAGTCATGCGCTTCAAACAGCTTGTCTGTCTCCTCTTCAGCTCAGTAACTAAAATGGGTAAAAACTCATTTTTAAGTGTTTGTCGACATAACAAGTAATAACATGTAACATCTGGTTTGCTTAGTTGTATCGATCTTCTGATTTAACTACTGATGAGCGTATTTCCCAAGTTGAGCTGCTCCTTCTCTTGATTTGTTGCACAAGATAGATTTGACCAGGCCACAATAGTATTAATTGTATAGTAATCAGCAACACATCCTTTTGAGATATAGGAAATTCCCTTAATCACTATACAACCTTTAGCATTGTGTTTTAGTGGGACCTAAGTTACAACAACATACAGTACATTAAAGAAAATAAAGTGTGACATCATGAATCAAAGCACAAAAATACATCAATAAGCTCAACATAAGTATGCTTACTATATATGGTTTTATATTGATTTAAAAAAAAACAAACACTTTGCATCTCACCCAGCATCACAGCTTTCTAATTGGATTACTATTGGAACTGTAGATAGGCGGTGATACAAAGCAGAATGTGTAGTTTTACAGTATTGCAGACAAGGCTGTCTGATATAAGCCACCAGGGGGGCAAAAAGGCCTACAATGGATGAGAGAATGACTGAGTGAGTAATAAACAGTAAGTCACCCTGAATTCAAGAATCACTTTGATTCTTCTGAACAGTAGAACGGGCTCTTGCTTGTTTGATTTCTGCTGAATTGCCTGATGGGTCAAAACTTTCCTTTTATGCATAAGCCCTAAAGACCAGCGTGTAGTATTAGTGCTGTACAAAGAACAGCTTTTAATTGGATATAGTACTATATACTATATCATTATACTATTAAATTACTACTGTATAAAACAAAAGCCTGCAATTTTGATCTCTTTAATACATATGTTTTATATTAACTTTTAGCAAAGCACATTTGTACTTGATGTCCTTGACTTGCTACTGTAGCTGCAGTTTGTCTGCTCAAAGTGCTTGTACGTTACACAACTACTCCTGTTGTCATAATTTATGAACTCTAGCTTATCTATTCTAGTCCACAATTTTCATTACTTGTTTCATGTAATCTGTGCATCGCTCAGCTTGTGTTTATTCATGTACACTCTTTTAACACACTTAAAGTACTCCCACTGCTTTTAATCATCTTACACTGACCTCCCTTTTTTTTCAATCCCGCTGCAGAGGGCGAGTATGTGAGCGAGGCCCTGCTGGTGCCTGACCGATGCCGTTTCCTCCACCAGGAGCAGATGGATGCTTGCGAGAGTTACGTGTACTGGCACAACATTGCTAAGGAGGTGAGAAGGGCAGATCAACGGCATGTTTCCAATTGTAGAATGACAACCTGTGAGTAAGAAAAACAAAGAGGTTAAAGCATCAGGGTGATTTTTATGAGACTTTCCACTGGGGGCATTTTCATGTACACATTGAACTTTCCAGTGCAGATGTAAAACCTCTTCTTTAGCCAGCAATAACAGCAATAACAAAGTCAGACTAGACAAGTCTGCCCAGTGGTGTGTTGTGTATCACGTCATACTTTTTGACAGTACGCCTACATGAGTTTTTTTAAAGATCAAAATGGTGGCAAATTTCAAGTTGTAATTCTCCCTCATTATCACCTCAACTTTTTATATTCCCATACGAGAAACTCAGAATTCTGTCTTGCTATATTTAGAATTTGCAGTATTTTATTCAATAAATTCCAAAACTCAATATACTTTGTGTTTTCAACATAGTGGAATTGATTGCCTCCCTCTCAGGAATGCACTGCAGACAATCTGGAGCTCCACAGCTATGGGATGCTGTTGCCGTGTGGAGACCATTTCCGCGGGGTCGAGTACGTGTGCTGCCCAGGCCGGGGCAGTTCAGGCAGTAAAGGAGAGACAGAGGAAAGAGAAGTCCCCGCTGGTCCACAGATTCTCACATCCCAGACCAGTGAAAAACTCAACTCTGTGTAAGATGATTCAGCTTGACCACACAGAGATGTCCAAGGAATAGAGATTCTGTGTAAATGTTAATGACTGTTCCACTTCTCCACAGCACCAAAGTGACAGCCCCCACTCCGAGCCCCTCCCCTGACACAGATGTGGATGAGGCCGATATGGAAGAGGAGGATGATGAAGTGGTAGAAGAGGAGGGGGAGGAGGAAGAAGAAGAGGAGGAGGAAGTTGATGATGAGGAGGTAGAAGAAGAAGAGGAAGAGGAGGCAATACCTGTTAAAGATCCGGAGGAGTATGAATACCCCATTGACTCAGGCCCCTACCAGACATCAGACTATCTGGACTCTTTCTACTACAAGAAAAGCCATAAACCCACCACCTCTGCACCTTTGATGAAGGGAGACATCTGTGAGTGTCCCTAATTTATTCTGTTAATCCTTCAAGTGTTTGTAAAAAGTCTTGGCCTGCAGTGAGTGTTTAGTAGCTAAGGCTAACAATAGTCTCACTCCTGGAGTATAAACTATGGTGTTTAGTAATGGAAGGGTAGCTCGGTTTTTGTCCAACACAAACTGTCTGGCCTTACTCCCCACATGCATGCATGCAAAAAGCCTCTCTATCTGTATTTGCTGCTTAATTCTTTCCAGTTTAGCCTCTGGTGAGTCTATACTGACCACAGACCTCACGGCCTGTGTACATCATGTAGATGTGCATAACACACATCCACATTCACAACAACCTCCAGGCCTCAGGGGACAGCTACTCTGCACAGGAAATGGAGAAGTTGACCACTAGACACATGAACTTGACTAAGAACAAACTCAGGATGGTAAACCATGACAGTGGTCACTGACTGTGTGGGAAACAGTGTAAGCAATTAAAAGAAAAGCCAGAGCCTGTTGATACTTTGTCAGTTGGTTTTGGGTTGGGTGTGTTATGATGCCGTCAGGTTGATTTTTGCTGAAAGTATTATTAAATCCAACACTACAAAAAGTACAAACCCTCATGCTACTCTCTCTCTCTCGAATACATGTAATACAGCAGATATATATTTTCTATCACTGTACATACTGTATTTTCATTTCAAATATAGGAAAATGTCAAGTATATAAGTAAGTAATAAATGTAAAAATGCAATGCAACAGTACTGCTGTGTACACATATTGATGTCTACTTATCCAGAAATAACGTGACATTGTAACAGATAATACATTTATTTCCATTAAAGTGGAATTTATGTACTGTAACTAATTCAGTTTACTTGATGTCTCAACGCAAATTCCAATTTCTTCATCACAAAAATATCATGGATTACATTTAATAATCTTGTTAATTGCTTTCCAATATTTGAGATAAGTTGAAAGCCAGAGAATCTATAGTAATGATTATTCTTGTGTGTAACACAGAGTGGTGGTTTCCCTGGTACTCTGCTGAGGTTATAAAAAATAATTATCTGTAGTCAAAATTCTCTCCAGAACACAGCATAGTTTCACATTGTTGCTTGTTTAATTTTTCCCTTTCCTCAAATTATAGTGTAAAATTGCCCTCTCTCCCTCTTGCTCAGCGCACACCCTGTCACATTTTAACCAGGGCTGTTCTTTTAATTACAGGAGAATTGCTCTCTGGCTCTTGCGATCTGTGTGACAGTAATAACCTCTGTTTTCTGTCTCTCCCATCTAGTGACTACACCACGGCCCACAGATGGCGTTGATGTTTATTTTGAGAAGCCAGTGGATGACACTGAGCATGCCAACTTCCTGCGTGCCAAAACAGACCTGGAGGAGCGCAGAATGAAGCGCATCAATGAGGTGACTTTCACAGAGCAAGAACAGGCTAATAGTTTGTTGGCTGTCAGGTCGGACTGAGACTGGCTGTTCCATTGCTCTCATTTTCTAATCTTATTTTTAGAATGACAGGTCACCGACCTGAACATGTTTTGTGTATTCAGGGTGGCAGATAAAGAAAAGAATAATAGAAATGTCACATACGGCGCTAAGAAACAGAGCTGGGTGGTGCGGCCTAAAATTTATATTATGGACAGTGGACCATATACTGTATATTCCCATGTAAAATGAATCCTCTCATAATTTCAATAGAATGTTATTTCAGTGCAGCATTAGACACTACAATAGTAACCATGTATTGCCAAGAGTTAAAGAGTTTTTATCAATAAACCAATAATATACTTTGCAATGGTCGTAGAGGCAGCGCTTTCACAGCACATTATGTAAGTTAGGAGTGTATCACACTGCACATCTATGTTTGCGTGCATGTGTTTATCTTACATACACACAATCTCAAGACAGCAGCTGTACAACTTCAAGATTGTCTTTTTGACTTATGGTTTTACCACAAATACCTTATTTGCCTCATTGCAGTCAAGCCATCTTGCTCAACAGTTTTGATAAGCACCATGTCTTTATATTTATTTACATTTTTAGTACATGCTATAACTTGAATAGTGTGCCAGGCTAGTGTTGATATGAGTTGTATAAGAGTGGTATCAATGTTCTCATCTCACTCGCAGCAAGACAGTGAATAATTGAATTTCCAAATTAGTTGAACGCTCCCTTTTAGCCAAGTTTTTAAAACCAAACCATGTCAAAAATTTGAATGAAGATCAGTGACGTTTTTAACTGGTACACCAGAGTTGCTTGTGTGCACTTTATGTGATGTGACAACTTACACACAGTCTACAGCAAAACAAATGGCACAGCCAAAAATAAATATCCTGTTGCATGCCTCTGTCAGTGTGCTATTCATACAGGTTATACCCCATTTCATACTATGATAGTGTATGTGTTCCTATATAAAAATAAACTGATATCATGTCTCTTTAATTCCTTAGATCATGAAGGAATGGGCAGAGGCAGACAACCAGTCAAAGAATCTGCCAAAGTCAGAACGACAGGCCCTGAACGAGGTAAGCAGACATTTTTTAACCTGCTGCATTGGGTTTATTCAATAGTTTAAGTTATTATAATAATAATAATAATACATTATTTAAAGGCGCCTTTCTCTGCACTCAAGGACACCGTGGAGGGTATATATACATTAGACATTTTAAAAACAGCAAAAAATACTATACAACAATAACAGGCAATGGCATAGCAATAGACATTCAAGTGGAAAAGGCAGTTTTAAACAAATATGTTCTAAGTTGTGATTTGAAATGGGGGAATGAATCGATGTTTCTAAGTTGGCGTGGTAAGGAATTCCAGAGACGGGGAGCAGTTCGGTTGAAGGCTCTGTTCCCCATGGTTGTGAGAGGACAGACAGGTGTATGGAGGAAGAGGATCTGAAGGAGCGGGAGGGAGTGGGATGCTGGGGGAGATCAGACAAATATGTGGGGGCGAGGTTGTGGATTGCCTTGCATTGAGACAGGAGGACTTTGAATTGGATACGTAACTGGACTGGGAGCCAGTGGAGCTGTTGGAGGACAGGAGTGATGTGGTGGATGGGGGGTTTGATGCGGGCAGCTGAATTCTGTACCATTCAAAGTTTGTGGAGGGATTTGTGAGGGAGACTGAAGAGGAGAGAGTTACAGTAACCCAGATGGGAAGTGACAAAACTGTGGACAAGGATGGCGGCAGTGTGGGGGGTAAGGGAGGGGCGGAGGCGATTGATGTTTCGTAGGTGGAAGTAGGCAGACCGGGTAATGTTATTGATGTGGGATTGAAAGGATAGTGTGCTGTCAAGGATGACACCCAGACTCTGAACCTTGGGGGTGGGTGAAACAAAGCAATTATCAATAATAAGAGAAAAACTGTCGGTTTTGGCTAGAGTGGATTTTGTCCCAAAGAGGAGAACCTCAGTTTTATTACTGTTTAATTTGAGGAAGTCTTGGGTGAGCCAGGTTTTGATTTCAGAGATGCAATCAGTAAGGGAGGTTGGCGGGAGAGTGGACGAGGGTTTGGTGGAGAGGTAGAGCTGGGTGTCATCAGCGTAACAGTAGAGATAAATGTTAAATTTGCGGAAGATATTGCTGAAGTTATCCTGTGGCAGTGTAACATGAGCATTACTCACCCTTGCATCTATTCCCACATCGTTCCTCTATAAGCACTTCCAGTCTGTGCTGCAAACGCTGGAGGAACAGGTTGCTGGAGAGAGACAGAGGCTGGTGGAAACTCATCTTGCCAGAGTGGAAGCCATACTTAACAACAACCGCCGCCTGGCCCTGGAGAACTACCTTACTGCCGTACAGTCTGAACCCCCTCAGGTAAGTCCATCGTGGTGTGCTGAGGAGGGGTGAAAAACAGCACATATATAAAGTTAAACCTGGCAACAGTCACAAATCTGCTCTAGATTCTTTCTCTGTGATACCTTTTATCTTATGGTCTGGCATTTCCTCACTCTGTCCTCCTGCAAATTCTTCCAGCCAGAGCATGTGCTGCAGGCCTTGAAGCGATACATGAACGCAGAGCAGAAGGACCGCAGACACACACTCAGGCATTACCAGCATATTGTGGCTGTCGACCCCCAGAAGGCTGAGCAGATGAAATTCCAGGTGTGTGTCTGAGAGTGTGTGAGGTATTTGCTTTTGAGAGGCTTTTATCCACAGCCATGCTTTTGATATGCAAGGCTGCTTTCTGCTGACCATGAAACGTACAGAACATTGTGTGCTGAAGAGCTCGTACGTGTTACAGATAAGTTATTAAATACTGAACCCACAGAGGTAAAACCAGCTACCAATCTTCTTTTTATTAAACTTAGATTAAAGCCAGTCTTTGCTGACTTGGAATTTTTTTTATTAATTTAAGGAAGCAATTCCGTGCTTCTCATCACAGATAAGACCAGTTTGACACACAGCTCCGTGGTCCTTTTTTTGTAAAATGCCTAAGCAGAATGGATTTTTATTTTTTTGCAGGTGTACACACATCTCCATGTAATTGAAGAGAGGATGAACCAGAGTCTTGCACTGCTGTACAAGGACCCTACCTTGGCTGAGGAGCTGCACAATGATATCCGTAAGCTTTATCTACCGTTATCCATCAATATAAACTTTTTTTCAGTTTTCAAATTTGCAGACCCCTGTGTGTGAAGGTGTTGATGACTTCTGTTTTTTTTCTTTGTGTGCCATCTGTAGAGGAGCTGGTCAAGGCAGAAAGAGGCGACATCAGTGAGCTCATGACCACCTCCTTCTCCGAGACCCGCACGACTGAGGAGCTTCTGCCGGCTGAGAGTGAGGAGGAAAAGGATGATGAAGAGGAAGAGGAGAGAGCCTTCCAGAACAGGCCTTATCCTCCACGCATTGGTATATACATCTACATACTACTCATAGAATTCAGTATCCTTAAGTGTGTCCTAATTGTGTAAGTTAGGTGTAAAAATGCCAGGCTGCTGTTGTTTATAATGCTTTTTTCACTATTTTTTCTCTAAAGAACTGCAGTCTAATAAGAAAGGTGAGCTGGTATTCAGTGCCATTAAAATCATGGTTTTCTGTTTACAATGATTGCAGTGAACTTACTCTTACTTTAGCTCATAGCTACATGTTTTTGTCTTCACCATTAGTGTCTGCAGTCGATGAATATGATTATACCACATCTGAGAGAGGCCCTACTTATGAATATGAGGAAAAGGTAATGATGATCATTTTGGCCATTCTGAAAGGCTGGTGATATTTCAAATAAACTCTGTTTAATAAACAATTTGCTTAGACACGGAAATTTGTGCTTTGTTTTTGTATGTTTTCAATGTTTGAGTCCCAAAATCTTCTTATTCTTACACATTCCCTGTCCTCTTAGATCAACACCTCTGTGGAGCTCAAGCAGGTAGTCAACAAACCTCCTGAGATCGAGAGAGATGAACTGGTAAGGGCTAGTATGAGAATCATAATGTTTCCGTGTTCAAAAACAAGTGAAGAAATGACTTCATAATGAGTTCATATTGTCCCTTTAGTACAGTACATGTTACTTTTTTAATGTCTCACTGCACATTTCTCTCTTTTCACAGCAACCCGATGCCTTGGAGACATTTAACCGTGGCGCCATTGTGGGGTTGCTCGTGGTGGCCGTGGCGATTGCCATGGTGATGGTAATCAGCTTGCTGCTTGTGCGCAGAAAGCCATACGGCACTATCAGTCATGGCATCGTAGAGGTACGATCCTAGATAGGCCTTTTTATTTTAGCCAAAGGCAGTCTTAACAATATTATATGTAATATGTTTGCATGGAAATGTCTAAAAAGAGCTATACCTGTGTTATACCTGTGTATTCTTTTTTCTGTTAATTTAATCAGTGACACAGAGCGTGTCATACAGTATAATATGTGGCCACTCTAGCAGCTCTAACTTCAGTCAAAACATGGGAAACGCCGGAAACACCAGATGATACATTTGGGAGTAATTGTAAATTATATAGTGTCACAGACGTATACTCAGTAACAGTAAGGCATAATTTGTTTTGACAGCATATTTTTTTATTACTTGCCACTTTGCAACACAGTAATACAGTAGAGACCTAATTTCTTGATATCTTTCAATATCTAGTTCGATTGGGATACCCCTAGTGGCATAAGGATTGCAAAAGATATAAATAGAAAAAAAAATACTCTTCCAGCAGCAAGCACATAAACACCGTAAAATAGTGAATTGTCAGTTTACAATTTAACACAATTACAAGTTTTTCTATGTATTAACTTTATGTAATGTGTTAATTATTGAGATTCCGTAGTGCTGGTTGGCAGATTGTGTTACCTGTGGACAGAGCCAGGCTTGCTGTTTCCCCATGTTTCCAGTCTTGTTAATCTAAGCTAGCCGGCTGTTGGCTCCTGCTACATACTTACAGTACAGATATGAGAAGGGTATTGATCTTTTCATCTAACTCTAGGCTCTGAAAATAAATAAGTGTAAGTAGCTCGTAAATTTGTCTTTAGTGTGTAATAATTAGATATTTTGTGTGTCTCGCAGCAGGTTGACCCCATGCTGACGCCAGAGGAACGACAGCTCAACAAAATGCAAAACCATGGCTATGAAAACCCTACCTACAAATTCTTTGAACAGATGAACTGAGGTACTGGGGCTGCCAACAAGTCATGCCTGACCACTAGTTTTGTCGTCCCCCTGCCCCACCACCCCCACTTTTCCTTACAGTGGTGTCCCAGCTACACTCCCTTTGACGGATTTATGATATGTAACAAACTTGAAATAACAGAATAAGTATGGGGAACCTATTGTAAATGACCAACAACAACCTGTCATCACTACTAGAATGTGAATAATGACATATGATACAAACTCACATCACCTATTATAATCTAATACTCCTCTGGGGGTAGAGTCTGAGGATTCTTCTTACCATTAGCGTTGCCACAGCATTTCATAATCCTGAAAACATTCACCTCATAGACAGGAAAACCATCTCAGTGGCATGACTTGACCCATTGCTCCTCACTAGATGTGAAGTTGAGCGGTACATAATGCTTTATAGTATTTATTTCTTAGTAGTAGACTCTTTTTGTTCAAATTGTACCACAGATATGATGTATCTGTGTAGATGAGTGTGAGTGAGCCTAGTTAAATGGTGTAATTCTCAATTTGAAACCCACTTAGTGATAAAAGGGCAAATACGAGTTCTTGTCAAGCTGTCCTTATCTCCATGAGCTACTGTAACATTTGACAATACCTCTAATATTAAGACATGAACATTAAGTGAGGATATGGAGGTGTTTACTTTGAATGTGTGAGACATTTAGGTTTTCATTTTAAAACATACAGAACTATGTTCTGGTACAAAAACATGTTTTTTTAATTCTAAAGATCTGCTCTCATTATTATTATTAATTATTTGGCCAAATATACCAAATATTCCATTTAGCTAATTCAGTCAGTGAATGAGTTTATTTTATTTGTACTTCTACCTAAATAACTGTTAACAGAATAAGAAGTCCATTATGTTAATGAAAGCATGACAACTTGGTGTATGATACTGCTGTATTTATTTGTGTTGTTCTTGTCATTGCTTTTGAAAAGTTGGAAATGTCACCGTTCAAAATGGACACTGTAAATAACGTAAGAAATACTGGTACATACTACTAGATGTAGCCATTTCTATGATTAATTTGCATCGATGTTATGGAATAATACATAAAACTAGTACATTGTGCTGTTGCGAGAAGGAGAAACATTTTCCTAACATGGCTGATTGAAAACGGACTGTTGCAAAAACCAGCACAAGACAACGACACAGTAACTCTTTCTGAATGTATTTAAGGTAGACATTAAGATTCCATCTTCTTTTTCAGTAATGCATCATTCCCCTTGTTGACCTAATAGTAGTAGTGAAGTTCAACACTTCCAACAGACAGAATACATGCGTGGTGTCCTTCTCATCACTTCCTGTAGCAACCTGTTCATGTTCACATTTGGCAGATGCTTAGGCGTGCTATAATGCACAGAGCAGCAGAGTGTAAAACATATAGTGATGTGAAGTGTCAGTGTGTGTAGTAAGACCACACTCGGGCATGATAGTAGTAAAACATGTTGTATGTCTTTAACTCTCCCAGTTTGACAATTTTGGAAACAACAACATTAAATGTTAGTACTCTGCAGACGCTATATTTAAGTTTTAGCTTTTCACTGAATGACTCATTGTAGTTTGTCATATTTATGATCAACATAGTACCCTGTAGGTAAAGAAGAAAGGGATTGCCCCTATTTTCTGGCTGGTTGTTAACTGCTTAGTGTTTCAGGTAGAATTTCCTTTAGCCACTTCTATCATAATATCTTGGTTAAGGAAGGTCACATTGTGGGATTTAGCTTTTTGTTTATTAGTCTTTACGTAACCTTGCTATAATAGAGATAATCCATACTAAAATTTCATATTTTATTTATTTATTACTGGAAGTTTTCTTTAAAACCCTGCATTTGTCCGTTCAATGTAAAGTTTGTTTACTTATAAGTTGTTTTTTCTTGTAAAGTTTGCTTTGCAAAAAGCAAAAAGAGTTTGACTATCAAAGGTGATTTAACATTAACCTTCTGTTTTTCTTGTTAGGCAGGTTAATTGCAGGTTGCGGTTGTGTTATGACAGGTGAAGAGAAGTCATAGCCCTTGTATAATTTGTACAGCTACGTAAGTGAATGAAAACGTATGTTCACAGTTTAAGTCAGTTGATCTTGTAATGATACTACTGAAACCATAGATGAGAATAAGCTTGCCTGTGTTTCCCAAACCACTGAAGGTTTCCTACCAGCATTTAGCAGACTTAGAATGGTGTATACTGTAGTTAATCAAATCACATTTGTACGTACGTCCTCTGTCAAATTCTGGACTTCTTTGTTGGTCTGTACCCTTACTTCCCAACAAAATATAAACAATGTTATTGAGATTTTAATTGCTGCATTATTGCCTTTTACAATGCTGTGTTTTGGATGTAATTATTCTGTATTTTTTATTTCTATGTAATAATCAGTTGGATCAAGGGTCATGCTTTTCACCTGTAATGTATATTTAGAAGCTTGTATGAGAAAACATTAACAAGTTTATAACATTAAGAAATGTGAAGTATAGACAGACATATGGCCTCAGCCTAATTGACAAGGAGTGGCACTAAGCACAAGTAGAACCAAATTACTCAATTTGTGTACAGGTTGCTAAATGTCTGATTTCAATTATACCGCATTGATTCTAGGGATGTTGATAGCACCATTAAGAGAGCTGTTCTTCATTTTCATTCAGACCTTTAACCAAAGACATGCTCCACACATAAGCAGACAGTTATTCCTATTTGGCAAAGATGTTCTCTGTTGTATAACTGTATTTGCAAGCAATCTGAGAAATTAAAACTGGTCAAGCTAATTAATAGTGTAATAAAAATGAATGACCCATAAAATACTGTGTCTGTGCTTATTGAATTACTTATTCACAGATTTGCAGATGTTCATTCATCCATCTCACAGGGGCAACATGCAGGAAAACTGATGATGATGTAACCTGTGTAATAAACCCTATGATGTAAAACCCTCCAGTCAAGGGGGGGGGCTTGTATCTCCTCAGTTGAATTCTTTGGAAAAAGAAACCTAAAGTACACTTAGAATATATTTGAATTAGTTTCTTGCCACATTACAATCTAAAATACAATTGGTTTCTGAAATACAAGATAAAATCTTAATCAAGATAAAGATCAAGTGTACGATAAGGTTCTTTCAGTTCTCAGTATGGAGTTTCAGTGATTCCTTAAGTCACATAGTGTCATTTTTGTGAGGCCAAAATTAAAGTTCACTTCCTATGTAGGAGAGATACATATGATACATATCACCTCAGTGCTCTCAACAAAGCAAAATAAACTAAATGGGCTTTGTTTCCATGAGTTTCCTTCAGTTTTAATGGCCATATTAAGTTGTGTAAATGAGGGACAGAGGCTACAACATTTCCTTTACATTAGAATTCTACAAATAATGGTATTGTACAGAAAAAAACAACCGACACAAGAAACATACACATAGCACTTCAAACTTAATGTAGTGCAAGGAATAATGATATATAGTACTGTAGCTCTGGGGGTTCATTTCCTTTCATTTCTAAGCAAATTACTGCTTTAATCAAATATCATTCCTGTACTTTATGCTGTGATAACCATTCATAACATCAAACTCACGGCAAAAATCAACTGATTAGCTGCCTTGGCAGTTCCCAAGCAGCAATTTACCTGACTGTCACTAGCGTGGGTAGGCCTCACACTTCCTTCACCCACAAATTACAATGAAGTGTCAAGACCCAGCCCCTGGCCCTGCACAGGATCACTTCTTCCAAACCACAAGACTGACGGGTAGTCCTGCTTACCCAGATTACTGTGAAAAGGCTCTGGGTCTGTACAGTGACAGTTTGTCATTGATGCCTCAGCGCACATCAGTCATCTTGGTAGTGGTTCCTCTGAAGTTGACTGCTACCTATACTGCCACTGTGGTAATGTAAGATGACTCATATTAACCATGACTTTTATCACATCACAGTCTGAGTGAGCATTGTGTTTAGTTCACTAACACTTTGATTCATTCAACAAAAGAACAATATGAAACTGCTTAGTATGCAGAGATTAAAACGCATGATAGGTAGATCAAAGGTGAGTTGCTTACTTGATGAATTAAAAAGATAAACATTGTTAACAACATATAATGTGTGTGGGTGCTGAAGGACACACTAGTGCAGAATGAATGAAGAATGTGCATAGACTAGCATTGATCTCAGATACCCCACACAGCTAGACACCTCAGTGAGTCAGCATTGACAAGGGTTCTGATGGTTATTGTTAAACTGACAGTGAGGGGATAGTGAGGGGATGCTGAGGAGTGTGGTGTGGGGGACTAACAGTCTTGATATTACTGGAAGGTGAAGCCCTCAGGTCTAGCTGTATCCTTTCCATATGGTGCAAGATGACATTTAAGTGATGGTCTAATGCTAATTTCTCTGAGAGGAATAGATGAGATCACACTGGTTTACAGCAATACTTGATAACTGTTCACACAGAAAAAGGTATGCAGAACACACACACACACACACACACACACACACACACAATCTCACCTAAATTCAACAAGTAAACCTGTGAACACAGCAATTACAAGGAAATCACCTTGTGTTTAACACTACACAACGCACACACACTAACACTACACATATAGCCCTTGAGCAGAAAGGTGACAAGTGGAAAGGACTCTACTGTTTGTGTGTTTAAATGATACATTTGGAATTTAGTTCTTTAGTATTTGTTTAGCATGCAAGAAAATTTCAAAACAAGTCTATATGTTTGCTTACACTATACTCATGACATAGAAACATCACTACACAGGACAAATGGAGGGCAGCATGCCAAATTTTATTTATTTGACATCATATATGTTTCCATATATTACATACATAGCCAACGTCATGACCAAAACAACCCTGGCAATGATACGGTAGGCCTCCTGTACGTAACAAATTAGACACTGCTGCAAAACTTCTGATGACAAACCTAATCGATATTAGATCACTTTCCAATGACGCATTGCTAACTAGTGGCACGATCAAAGGACATAATGTTGACATTAGTAATGTACAGTTAGTGAAAACTGAATATTACAATATGTTATCACCTACTGACCTAATCACCTGTTATTAATAATGTAATGTAATGTTAACTCATTACATTCAGTTTCCATATTCAGCCTGATATTACCTCCACTTTAACAGATGTCTGTGGGGGAGAGGGATTTGAATTTCCCCCCTCACATTATTTTGATTTATTGATTCATCTACAGGTCACGATTTTCTTGTTTATTTTGTGTACAGGTTATGATTGTCGAACGTGACCATTTCACAAACTGCCATTGCACTGGACTGCTCTGGGGGACACAACAACGGGGAAATGAAATGCCATACGCCAGCCACGACAACGGGACGTTGTGGTTAGGAAGAGAATAACGCAGAAAGGAACTGCAACACGCAGGACGCAATCCCCGTCTCCAGGATGAAAGTCCTGTGCTGTTTGACCCAATCAACCCCCGACCAACCTCCCTGTGCGGATTTTCGGCCCTTCAATACTGCTCACTACCGTAATCATTCTGTGATCACAAAATAGGCTTACCATTGAAATACATTACTTCAAAATTCGTAATCAACATACGAATATAACAACATTAACGTGACCTGTACACAAATCAATAGATTAAATAACGTGACCATTTCACAAACTGCCATGAGACTGGGCTGTACATACACACACAGGCATCATAGCATATTCATAAGTAACGTGAGACGTTACTTATGCAACCTTTGGCTGTGCAGTCTATATTTGTCTATTACTTCAACAGTTTTACGACAAACTGGGAATTTCTTGACTTGCAAATTTATTTTTCAAATTGAAAATTTATAAATCATGGCACAATTTCACGGGATCAAAAATGTAGTTGTCTCTCATCTTGACTATCATTCAAATTTCTTCCAAAATAAGGTCCCATGGTGGTCCACTATATTTTGACAGCTTGAAATGGCACTGATTGACTTATTGGAAGTCCCCCATTGATTGTTTGAACTTTGAACTCTGGAATGGGCAGATTCAAATGTCTGGATCCTGGCAAGAATTCTGTCTGAATTGCATTGCTCTCTCTTTATTATCCTATGAGCCAGATGTGTTGATTGTGTTTTAATTATAATGCTTGAATTATGAATATTACATATCATACAGTTTAACCCTATTTGTGTTGACCGTCACCGCAGGAAAATCAGAACTATGGTTTGTCGTACCAATCATTTTAAACAGACCAGCAGAAACCTAAATTCAAAGTATCAAACAGCCCAATCAGGCATATATTCAACAGCCCGAACCAAACTTTGACGTGTGCATCAGACCTACTGAAACCTCAGACCAATCAATTGACAGCATACCTCAACGAATGTTAACTGTTTAATAGCTCATATGTTGGAAGTTGGGTTTTAGACGTTTAACTCTATCTAAAACTGTTCTCAACTTCTTTCTTCCTTCTCTTCTTGCTTTTGTTTTAGCCTAGCTTAGCCTGCATGAGATCAACCCTGATAAACTTTTTGTATGGTCTCAAAAACTACATTAGTATTCAGTGATGGATGTGTTTTTGGTCCTATCTGTAATTATATTCTATTTTCCAAAACAGCATATACTCAGAGTTTTAAATTGTTGAGATTGGTGTACCACAAAGCTTTGTTTTGAACCCACTGCTAATTCAAATCTACATTTACATTTCTGAGCTAGGAGTACATGTGGCATCTAGTTTCAAAGCTATACTGATGACACTCAACTCTATATATTCTTTATAAATGTATTGTCTTCAAATCAAAACAGAGATAAGGCCTTGTACTGTATAACATTTTGATATTTGAGTGATTATTCAGCTTGAGTCAAATATCAAAAAAATATTTAAAATGAAATGTCATTACATTATGCAATTTCAATGAAAGTAAACAGGGTAATCAACAGCCAACACAGCAACTTTTTTTGGTCTAAAGCTTTATTAATGATAATTCATTAAAAAAAAACCTGCTTTCAGAAGCTTGAATATGAACAATACATTTGACCACATAACACCATTGTACCTTTTTTCTGTTGCTGCAATTCATTCCAGATGTGACTTCAAAGGGATTTTGCCATGTGATATCACATGGGCTTACACTCTTTCCCAATTAATCAGATTTCATAACACACTCCCCAGTTGCAATTTACCATCAACAATCTATCCCAGCTGTTGAAAAGGAAAGAGTGGAGAGCACTTAGCAGTGGCTAACTGTGTTATTTAGTTTTTTTCAGTTTGTAATCAACATTTTTCTTTCTACACTTACAGCATGTCTGATTGTGCTCAATGCATCTCTCAAAGAACTTTACAACAACGTGCATAGCACAGACTCTAGCCACACTGCAGCCAACTTAAAAACAAACAAAACAATTGCAAAAATAGAGGGTGTTCTTCTAAAATGTGTATGGCCATAATACAGCGTTTTGATAATACTGTATAGTACAATAATAAATAGGCTGCTAATCAAAGCAACAAAAATAGCTTATTTGTTGGCCAAATAAAGCTTTAAAGGCTAACAAAGAAGTAATAATGTACTCATTATTCAACTATCAAGGGTAGTGCTAAACTGACCAGCTCTCAACAGTTAGCCTATTTTTACAGGTTTTCACACTGACATCTGATATCGAAAGGACAAAGCAGATATTTTTATTTTATGGGTGCAGGTTTCAGTTAGGCCTGGATCTGCATAACGGTACCACTGGGCTTTTGTCGGTATGTTTCCTGTCACAGATCAGTGTCTTTGAAGTGGTTTTTGTCTCAGCACAGAACAGCCTATTAACGTAGTGACCAGCAAGTGATGCTGGAGGGGAGGAAATCATATACAGCATGTACAGGTGATGCAAATACCACTCTAACCACTGTCCCTGTTTTGCTCAATTTCTCAATTACACACGCATGCACAGACACACAAATGATTTGGTCAAATGAAACCTTCATGAAATGTGTTACTTCTGTTTATTTTGTGATTTGCGTGCAATATCAATGTATGTTATGTTTCTACCTTGTAAAACATTTGTAATAAATTAATTTGTAAAACTGCCTCCATGCTTTAAGCAAAACAACAACATAAAACTGGTTAACAGAGGAGAAAGTTAGTATTTCTTGTCTTTTTTTTTAATTACAAAAGAACAAACCATTGAGCACCATAATCAATGAACCAATAAGGAAAAGAGATATATTGAAGAGGAGGGACTGTAAAGGCAAAGGAGGAAACCACCCTGTCCCTCACCAAAACCTGTACACAGACAGACACGTCACTTTGCAAGTCACTTCACAGTCATGATGCAAGGTAGCTTTTCATTCTCCAGGGAGAAGATTCACCAAGCACCGGGTAAGTGTCTCATTCACACACCTTGCTTCTTTTAAGTTTCTAAACATGAAACCACAAGCAGATACACTTTAACGCTGCTCATCTAACCTGTTTTCTGTGATCTATTGTGAACACAACCTGATGTGCCGCTACTGATCTTCTGTTACCCGTGGAGGCTTTAAGTTCAGGCAACTCTCTTGTGACTCCAGTTCTTTACACGCAAGCTTTGGGGAGGCTAACTGTGAGTTCATGTCCTGTCAAAGGATGTGTAAATCTGACATATGCATGCAAGGTTTTCCCCTGTGTAAGCATTGAGATAGTATTGTGACTGCAAGGAGCTCAAGACCTGCTAACTATGTCACAACTCTGCAAGAGTGCATAGTAAATTTGAACAGCATCGGGGAAATTTGATTATTGCACAAGCCAGTTACAAAATATTTTCTAAAGATACAACATATTTAGACAAAGTTTGCTGGGACTTGAAACATAATAAAACAGGATACAATACAATAAAATAATTGATGCAAAGGCCAGTGGCCTCGGGAGAAGACCACTACATGCATTACTTTAACGCAGAATTAAAAATATACATGTACATGTCAGGTGCATCACATTAATGTGAGTAGGGGTCAGCCACAATATTTGAAAGTACTATCTAACAAGCAGTTACTAAAATTGTGTTTTTATTGGCGAGCCAATCTAATAAACAGTTGCCATTGAAAGACAGCAACATTTCTCTCTCTGCAAATGAAAATTATGAAAAGTTTGTATGTTAAACAACATATTGCACTACTTTAAAGTTTCTGCAGAATATCCTAAAATACCATGGTGTTAACTCAAGTTACTTTAAAGTTATTTATCACACAATACATTGCAAAACACCATGTGAATCCACCTGCTAAATTACTATCGCCACAGTGCTGCTTCTATGACTACAGTAATGATTACACCACTATATATAAATAGCATTTATTATTTTATAATTATTTATACATTTTTATTGATCTTATGTGAAAGGAAATGCATATGAAATAAAATGACTAATGTACAAAATGCATCACAGCATATTGTACAGAATATATTTTAATCAGGCATAAAATATGAATTGACATAATTTAATAAATGTATGTTGTATGATGTCTATTAAGACAATATACAGTATTTTCATCAGGCAGTGCATGGCTTTTAACAACTGTAAACGGTCTACTGCTTTATATTCATGTACGCAGTCGATAGTGTCGGGTTCACTGAGCTGATTCATGCTTGATTTGTATGATCATTTTCCCTACGTGCTCTCAACTTTTTGCACTCAACATTACAAATTGTATAACTGTAATTACCTTTTAATTAATAAATTAACATTAAACTGACGCCTGAAGCTTGTTGGCTGGCTCTTATCAGATACAGTAAATCTAAATGACTTTCTACTTCTGATACTGGAGCGGCTTCACTGTCACTTTCACTCTCAGCGCTATACGCTACTGTGTTTAAATTTTGAATAAAATACTTCCAAATTTAGTTAATTTAATTAAGAGCAGAGAGAGCGAGAGTGGGTTTTGGAAGGCGCACAAATAAAACTGCATACTGCAAGAATTCCAGTAATGAGACAACTAAATGTCATTTTGTTTCACATCTACTTTCCATTTACAGTTACCATCAGGGGACCGAATGGGGTTGCAACTTGCTCTGTAATAGCTCACAGTACTTGTGACCTCCGCTGCAGAAACCAACCACACACTGTATAATCATAAAAGTTCCTTATAGACTTCAGACTGTGTGAAGAAGACAACTTCAGGCATCCGGTAGTTTCGACTCACAGCCACAGCGTTTTCATCCATGTAATCTCAATATTATTAAAATTCCAAATATTTCTGTCACATACTTACATATTTACATAATCCCACCCTTGCATTTGATGTTTGTCGTATCCAAATACAGTTATTGTTGTTGACGTTCAAACTTTACTCATGTTTACTCATGCCTACAGTCATTAGTCATGGTTTCATATACTGTTACGGCTTTGTGGCTTGAGAGTGTGTATGTGAGTGCTGAATATCAAAGCTTACACAAAACAGTACATTTCCACACATCAACCAGAAATTCAGAAACAATATCAGATACAGTTGTGATTGAGGAAAGTTTTTCTGCACATTTGAGAGTCTCCTAAAAACAAAATATGTGGTTGGTTTATTTGCTTTAAAATAAAAACCGAAAAAAAATAGTTAAAACTTAAATTCACTGTTCACCGTCTCGTCGCAATATAAACAAATAATGAAATCCTTTCGGGTACATTCTGCCCCCTCAATTCGCATTACTTGTAATGCTGTTTAGAAAGAATTGAAAAATAAAACTGTACGTACCACAGAGAAACATTATCTGCTTATCATACACCAATCCCTGCTGTGGATTTGCGAAGTGAATTTCCTACTTACAAATTAGCATTTCTTGAAATGTCACATACCGCGTTACTACCTGGAAAAAAAGTTGTATCTAATTTTGACAGTGTGGGCATAATCTGTTGGGATCTCTCTCTGATTGTTTTTGTTCCTTTGACTCTCTCTTCTCAGACGTTTGATAATTTAAATTTGAAAATGATCCGAATCAACAACACCCAATACTCCCACTTCCTGCAGCAGGCAGATGCCTTACGTCGCTCAGGGTCGCTCTGTGATGCCATCATCTCGGTGAAGAGTCAAACTTTCAGGGCTCATCGGCTGGTACTGGCTTGTGCTAGCAGAAGACTTGCGCAGCAGCTAGCCCGGGGGCAGACATAGACAGCCCAGTCCGGTGCACTCTGGAGTATTTATCACCCCACACCTTCCAGCAAGTTCTGGACTTCACCTACACACAGACTCTTGAGGTGTCTGTGCATGACCTCCACCTGCTGCTTAGAGCTGCTCAGTTGTTAGAGATGCAACTGCTGGAGGACCAGTGCTGGAAGCAGCTGGGCAATCTCCACTACAGAGCCAGAGAGGAGGGCAAAAGGGGAGAAATCATATGCGTCAAAGACGGAGAAGAAGAAACTGCAGAGAACAATCAAAAGCAAAAGGAAAGTCCAGTTCAACAGGAAAAACTAAAAGAGACAAGAGAGGCAAGGGACTGCATTGTCATGGAAAACCACTCGCCCTCTGATCCTGATAAGAACTCCAACAGTCAGCCATCCCCAAGAAAGAAGCCCAAACTCCCCCCTGTGTCAGCAACATCCCATAACAGAGACCATGTCTTTACCAGGCCTGCCAGCAGCAGTTCCCCTTTCTCCTCTCCCCTGGACAAACATGTGGAGCTCTGTGAACACCCTGAGGCAGTTAGCAAACTATTCAAGTTTAATTGCAACTCACCCCCTTCAGTCCTCAAACCAGTCCTCTGTAGCATACCCATTCTCCCTCTCCACTCCCCACATGTTCCCTCTTCTCGGATCTCATTTTCAAACCCCTATTCACCGCTCTGTAATGGGCTACTCAGTCTTTCATCCACATTACACACAAAAGCTTCATGCCAGGTCTACAGGGATGAGGAACATAATCAAGCAAGGCCTGTTAAAAAGGAAAAAAAACGCACAGAGAGCATTTACTGGGACCGTTCAAACCAGTGAGCAGAGGTAAGTTGAAACTCGGACATGATTTTGGAAACTTCTGTTTTTTTAACTTTCAGTTATTGTCTCCCTATTTTTCCTCTCAGAGTCATTTAGAATCCCCTTTGCTCAATTTTTCCCTTGCGACAGCTTATTACCTGACTCAATGCTGTTTGTGTGTGCGCTAGAGTTTCCTGCACTTTCCAACTACAGCAGTTTCAATTGTTAACCCTTCCCTGTCAGTCAAGTCTTTTTTCTTTTTTGACAAGTTATAATCTTTGTTTTCAGACTAATTACAGCACACAAGAGCAAAACACTAATATAGTTACACAGAAGTTCATTTTCCAATAAAGATAAATATAGTTTAAAATAAATAAGTTTCTAGATTTTTTGTTAGATTAAAACAAACCATAGTTGCTGTTCTGATACTAGAAGATTATTTTTTGGTGATTTACCTCCTACCGTACAGTTGTTCTAAAGGGGAGCCCCCTAAATTTCTCCCCTCCTTTGCAGAATTCAAGGTTTTCACCCACTGAAACCTAGTTGTTTAGACATTGCCACTTTGTACCAAAAAAGATTGTTCAAAACGTGTGTCTTTCTGGAAAAATGTAGCTTTACATTAGCCTGCTCCTTGTGCTCTCACATTACATTAAAGTTAAATTAGCTTTTACTCTGACAAGCGCTATGGTTATCTTGTGGTTGGGGATGGAGAGGCAGGAAAGGGTGTTAAAGGATGTAATCTGTGATAGCACATAATGTCGTAATATATATCGACTGACATATTTTTCACCAGAGACTTTTACTTTATGTATGGTTTCTTAGTGAGCACTCTGGAGCATAAATAAAAGCAGTTTCTTTCTTATTGTTAAAGGTACAATTAGTTTACCTTTTTTGCAACCGTTATATAAATGTATTTTACAGTTACCATGAGGTACCCAAAGCCAGCAGAGAGAGAGTTAAAGACTGCCAACACTGCAGTACAAGCCTCTGTGATGATCCAGTGCTGCAGGAGTCAGCCTCCACACTATCAGGTAATGATACAATCATAACGGAAACCATACTGTTATGTATTTAATGATCACAAAACATTAAACATGCTAGTATTACTATCCAACACGAATAAGGCTGGAACCAGTGCTTCTGTGTAGAACCAATCAATGTAACATGATAGTAAGACAGTTCTTGTGATGACCTCTAACCTCGGTAGACTCCAGCAGCTACGTAGCTACGCAATGGAAAGTGATAAAAAGAGAGTTGTGGTTTTGAGAGCATGGTGCAGCAGGAGCAGGAGTGTGGTTACTAGATACAACTAGATATATGCAGTACAGTATGTACTGCATCGCAACAGTGGTTTGTCCTATACCAAACAACAATCCTACATATTTATTTTATTAAATTACATTATAAATAAATATAAATTATTAGAAATTATATTAATGTAAGTCAATGTGATAACAAAAAATAGCTAAACCAACAGAGAGAGAGAGAGAGAGAGAGAGAGTGTGTGTGTGTATGCAGGGGTGTTGGACTGGGGGAAAAAGGGGACCGAGTACCCAGGGTGCGCGTGTGTATGTGCGTGAGTGCGTGCGTGTGTGTGTGTGTGCGTGCAGGGGTGTTGGACTGGGGGAAAACCAAGACTGAGTACCCAGGGTGCGCGCGTGTGTGCGTGTGTGCGTGCAGACAAGTATGATAGTTTGTCTTGTACAATCAAGCTGATTAACATGTTTTATCTGATGAACATTATGTTCTTACTTAAAGAGGTAAGGCTATTGGTAACACTATGCTTTACAAGTGACTTACTCCAATCCAGTTTACAATGTCATAACTTAGGAATAGTACTATAGTAACAAAGTACAGCAAGTACATAATACCACTCAAGCACTTATGGAAAATTTGTCTCTCTACTGTATACAATTATAAAATGTGTTGTTTTGCTTTTCCCGGAAATCATAGTTTTGTATGTTAATAATGGCAATGCAAATTGAAGCATTATCTATATAAGAAGTTAAGTCTTTTAAAGTGAGAAGTGAATAGAAATATTGGACAGGAAGCATGCCAATGACAACAGGTCTCAGCAGGTTGTTTATAGTGGTGAGTGTTCAATAGTTGTGGTTTATTCTCTCATTTTCCCCTACTACAGTACACCCCCTTCTTATTTCAGCATCCTGTCTATACTCTGAGGCCCAGGTTTTCTCTTGAAAACCCTAAAAAATATGGTACTGAAAGGCTTCAGAGTTGCTAATTTAACCTCAAAAATCACACCTTTGAAATTTAAAAAAAGACCCAATAACATCTGACAGGAGACATGTGCATTGTGACAGGAAAGTAAGCTTGTAAAAACTGAATGTATTGTCTTGCAACAGGATGCTGACCTAAAACACAATTGTGCCTTTCAAGGTGATTAAAATACTGTGTATCTGACGTATTATTCTAAAGCATATGCAAGAAACTGAAACTGGTAGCGATTAATTTGCTATCAAGTCAAGGAGGTGCAGGAGTATTACAATGTGTGACAGATTCTGTCCATTTAAGCAGGATTAAAAAAAAACAAAAAAAACGAAACATCAGCTTTATTGTTGATTAATATGCTGATTGTTTTTTCATCATCATCAAATCACCTCATCAAATGTGAAATATTGTATCCAACCAATAAACAAGACAAATATATTCAATTTACAATGACAAAACTGAAAAACACCACAAAGGAAAAGCTGATTAATTTTCTTGATTAATCAACTAATTAAGCAGCTCTTGAATGGTTCACTTTATTGCAAGTAATTGGTTATTTTGGTGGCTTGTAAATCTCATTGCCCTTTAATGTGTTTGTCTAAAAAGACTAAAATGTGACAATATACATAAATAATTTACACATAAGAGCGAAAGAAAAAAAAAAGCACAATTTTATGAGCTTGCTTACTTACTTCTGTGTTTGATAGTACGAAACATGAATGAACATGAATAGGGTGGACTTTGGAATTCTATTTATAGTAATATCCACCTGTATATTATATTCAGTACATATCCAGCTGTAAATCTTGCTCACAATACTTTTTTTTTATAATAGTATTCATTCCTATATTTATTCAGTACATATCCATGTCCTGCACTTATGAAATCATTGTATATCCTGCACTTACTGCTAATGCACTTCTGGTTAGACCTAAACTGCATTTCGTTGCCTTGTACCTGTACCTGTGTAATGACAATGAAGTTGGATCTATTCTAAAATTGTACACACATGTACACGCGTGGCTGTTACTGGAATTCCATTTTGTAAATAGCCAGGCTCCTCATAGCCCACCGCAATGTTCAGACCTTGATCTGTTTTCCCTCATCTTGCGTTTGCACAGGGTGTCGATTCTGTGGAAGAGGAGATGTCATTCAGCATGAACCACAATCCAATCGACCAGACCACAGAGGTGAAAAACCCTACCAGTGCCAACACTGTCCCAAGAAGTTTAGTCTGAAACATCAACTTGACACACACATCCGCGTTCACACTGGTAAGCCCACTGTTACAATCCACAGTGCATGACAAAACATGCTTTGTCTTACAAAAGAGGGCACTTATGACAAACTCTCAGAGAAGTAGCCTCTCTTTCTTTAGTCTTTTTGTAGCCAATGGATTTTTTTAAGCTTAAAACCGTGCTAGCACCTTTGCATGTTTTAGACCATTTATCAAAGTATAACTGATGAACATCTTCCGCAGCAGCAGTGTCGTGGTTTAGATTTTTGACCAACTTCCAGGCAGGTGACGGTTTCCACTCATTGTAATACTATGAGCCACACCTTCCAGTAACTTGAAACTTAGACTTGAAACTTGCATGGGATAATCCATCAATCAACGATGAGCATCTAGCTGCTTTAAAGAATTATGATTATTTCTGTAGTGTAATGCAATTAAAAGTGTGCCCTTACAACTGTATTACTGTGCAATGATGCAAGCTGTGACCACTAACATCAGGCAAGATATTTACTGTAATATATTTCCTTTGTTAAGCAATTTTCTCTGCAAATAGACCCATTTTTTCCAGATAGAACTGGTTTTTAAGATGAAGTCTCATCCTAAAACAATATTTTAAAGAGCAATTTTACATCCCCTGTCATCTAAATCTTAAAAACTGAAATATGCAAACACACACATGAATATATATTTCAAAAACAATTGTTTCAAAGGATCTGCTGTTACTTTAAATTTACTTAAATACTTTAATTTTGTGTTCAGAATGATAGTTTATATCTATTGATCTACAGTATTAGTTTTGTTACTCCAGATACAGTCATGGTTATGCATACTGTATATATAAGTTGCATACATCTGCAATATGAATTTTTGTTTAATTTCACTCTAAATTAAGCAATTAATCTCATGATAGGTAACAATTAGACCTGATAAATTACAGTCAAGTAATATAATCTATCCTATCAAATTACCAAAGGGTATAACACTGGCAAGGAGTACACTTGTATTGCCTAAAGGTATGAGGCCCTTTCTCATGTAAGCACACCTCCATTGTCTTCCTTCCTGTGCCCCCCTGCTCTCTCCTCTTGCTGCTTCAAGGAGAGAAACCCTTTGAATGTCGTCTCTGTGGTCAGCGCTCACGGGACTACTCAGCCATGATCAAGCACCTGCGCACTCACGGTGGGGCCACGCCCTACCAGTGTACAGCGTGCCTGGAGTTCTGCAATAGCCTGGCTGCCATGCAGAGACACATCAAGAGCCACGCGGTGCAGGACTTCCCTCCTGACTGGAGCATTAACAACACCTATCTGTACAACTCACACATGTGAGCGTCACAGCACAGACTCCTCTGTCTACATTCGCTTTAGTTTGTGCCTCTCATGTACTCCAATAGGCCTACATCTCAGTCACAGAGCGTCTGTTATTCTGAAAAATACATCCCCGATTATGTTTATGAAAACAAGAAGGTCCTTTAATAACATTTAACACTCTCAAAGTTAATATTTGGATCAACAACATATCCAGGATAATCCCTGGATTTTCCTCCAGATGTCCCTTACCTTCCGCTGTCTTTGTGTTGCCTTTTTTAAACTCTGTTCTCTTCAGGAAACAATCAGAACCTCTAATTAGACAAGCTAATGGCATGTTTTGAAGGAAATTGGGAGGCAGGCCTGCTTGGCTCTTTCAGAGAATAATATGGCAAGGACATTTACTATTTAACTGAGACGTTTTGGGACGGACTGGTAGGGATTTGTTATGGACAAAACACACTGGTAAGAGCAAATTAAGTTTAACCATGTATCCATCTAACTTAAATAGTTCCCTGGTCTCAGGTCTACTGTGTTGTGTGAATCGTTAACTTCATTTAATATTGTATGTTGCGTTTTTTGCGTGGGGGCAAATGTTTCACGGAAACAAGTTCCTTCCCGAGACTATTTTTCAGAGCCACCTTCTCTGCGTCTGGAGCTTAGCGTTGCCCACGACAATTATGATTGTTTTAAAGAAATACAAACAACCCACGGTGTGTTTTTCTCCTATCCAGGAATTTATTTGTGGAGGAGCCGGACCTTACTCCACAGCTCGGTGGAGATAGATCTGGCAATGCCAGACTATAACAATACATGAAAGTCATAAACTGGGTCTATCACAGGCGTTGCAATAACCTCTATACAAACTGAAACTGCTCTGTATTCACATTCACAACTGTAGAATATAGAAATGTGGGACTAATTTCCCTTGATGTCAGGAAAAGGTAATGAAAGTGTTTACCATTTACGTGCATTAAAGCCACATAAACAGCTTCTCCTCGTGAAATGACGCAGGCACCTTCCCTCTTACTTTCATACTTGTTAGAACTTCTTGTGAACAAAAGTCAGTAAAATTCCATTTATAGCAACATTAAACCATTTCTTGTAAGACTGTATTTATTAAACACTCACAATAAGGAATGAGGTGGACAAATACAAACCTCACTGGACAGCTCATTACTCTGCTTTGGTTCACTGAGAGGAGAATAACAGCTTTTGTAGGAAGCTATATTTGTCTGGCTAGTGACAAACTAGTCCAACGTTTTCTTAATAATTCCATTAGTAGATTTTTTGCATCGTGAGTGACTGACCTACTTTCCAATTGGTATTTAGCAACTGCCATACCTCTCTAAAAGCACCACACAAGTTATATGACTATATGCAGTATGTACCCACACAGTCTGAATTACTTCCAGGCTACTGAAAGCTATTTGTTGATACAGCATTGTCTTAGTGTATGGGGAATGAAATAGATAAATACATGTGTAACTCTTTTTTCATGAATTGGCTTTAATTGATCAATATGCCATGTTTTAGACTACTAATGCATCAAATAAACAAGATTACACAAGTTGGCTACCTTGGCAAGTTTGTCATTTGTACAGATAATAAAACACAGGTAGATGTAAATGTTGAAATGAAGTGCCGGGGCAGCTGACCTCTAATTTTCATTACATTTTTTATCATTAAACATTAATCATTAAAGTGCTCATATAATGCTCATTTACAGGTTCATAATTGTATTTAGATATTGTACCAGATTAGGTTTGTTGTTTCATTTTCATAAAAAAAAAACATATTTTGTTTTACTGCACATTGCTGCAGCTCCTCTTTTCACCCTGTATGTTGAGCTCTCTGTTTTAGCTACAGAGTGAGGCTTCACACTTCTATTTCATCTTTGTTGGGAGTTGCACATGCCCAGTAAGTACTGCTAGCTTGTTAGTTGCAGAGCATGAGAGAGTGCCACGCTAGCAGCTAGTTGAGCATTATAACGTGTTACAAAGTGACACGCACGTTCGTCACAGACGCAAAGGCTGGACTACAATAAAGTTGTTTGGAGCAGTTTGTGAACAGTGTTTTCTCTGGAAGATGGTAATTCCCTTTGGGTGGACTTTGCGCTTTTTGTTGTAAACCTATAATGTGCACAAAAAAAGATATAACACAATAAAGGAAAGAGAAAAAGCATAATATGAGCACTTTAAGTATCAACTTTGTCAAGCAACTGTTTACCTTACTTATGACAGTGTGAAGAAGATGAAATGTGTTTCTCCTCTTGCAATTTAAATAAAAACCCTTTTCTCTCTCCATTTTGCTGATCAAGCTTCATGGTATTTGTCAAAAATCCTTTTCATTTTCCATTGCACAAGGCTTTGTACCAACAGCCAATGTAATACTGGGATCGGTGATTGTGGCTGTGACCGCACATGATCTAGGGAGGCTTCATACCTGGACCCTGAAACTGAGGCAGCTAAATGAAATTGGCTGTTGCCGCTTCTCATAACACTGATTGTCCAATCATAGCTTAGCAACCATAACTAGGCACAACAGGCCCGTGTAGGTTTAGATCACACCACATGCCGAAATGGTACACATGCTGTAGTAAGAGCGATACTGGGGATCTATATACAAGGTTAGTGTCCTTTTTAACCTTTTCACAACCAAAAACACAAGAGCAAAAGTGTGAGGAGTGCAGTTAGGCAGTGGTACCTGGTAGGTTATGTGGTGTGGAACCGACGCAGATCAACTCTGAACGAGCCCTTCTCCAATGGCATGCAAGGTTAAAGCGAGTGGGATGTTTTGGCTTGGTTTGTAAAAGGATGAGATGAAAGTGGTTCTTAGTGTTGTAACTGCATCAATATTTCAAAATAGAAGTACATACCATTGGCCACAAGATGTCCCCATGTGTCAAACTTTAGTTATAGAGAACTTCAAAACAACCAAAGTGCTGTACTGAAGAATAAACACAAAAGTACATAACTCACACAGGTATGAAATACAAACAATACAAACTACTCAATAAAAAAGGGTTTCATAAAATAATGTCACTCTGAAGACATACTGTAAATGCATCTGATGTAACAGCAGTGAGGTTTAGTGTTTTTACACTGAAGCTGAAATAAGATAGCAATCATCCGTCCCTAAAAAACCTTGGCAAAATATTTGATTTGATAAACAATTTCTAGGAGACAGGGTTGCCCTGAAATAACTAAAAAATAGGAGTGTTGACATTTTATCATTTATGGGGTATGTTTTGTGTCACGTCTTTTAAAAGATGATCACTTGAAATTAACTGGAAGAAATGGCACCAAAAGCTTATGCAAATCAAATGTTATCTTAATGCAAAGAAAAGTGGGTTTTTTTCTTCATTTTTGTGAATGAGATCTGTACCCTTGTGTACAAAGAATGACAGCCTTGGACAAACGATAGCTTTTCAGAAAACAGGGACAGTAAACTAAACCGCATTTCAGGAGAAACATCCCCATAAACAAAAAGGAAAATGAACAAACTAAAAGTGTTTGGTTTTTTACTGGCTGCAGCTCCACATGGACAAAGTTTCAAGTGGCTGCTAACAGGAGTTATGTTCTGTTTGCTCTGGGGGAGGACAGTTCCAGCTTTGTGGTTTTGGAAACCACTCCCTCACAAAGCAATACTTCAAAAATGAGGATCCAGACGTCCCAAAAACTTAATCATCCTGTTTACATGAAATTCATCAAATGTTCTGCCACTCATGATTTCACATGTGGTACATTTATTAGAAAGGCTCTGATTACCGACAATACAACTGAAAGTAGAATAGAAAAGTATTATAGGCCTACGGCCAAAATAATGAGGAAAAACTAAATAAAAATTATTAACTGGCACACTTACTTAAAAACAAAAGGTTTAAAGAGATAGTTTGGATTTTATGAAGTGGACCAATAGATGGTGGTCAGCAAGTCCTCGGTTTGGAGAAGCAGACAGGAGTCCCGACATGGAGGCTAAACAATGTTTTGCTGTGAACAGGCCCACACAGCAAAACCTATTTTAGCCACCTAAAAAAAGGTTTCAGTTTCAGGGTACGCTATATTTAGATCTAAAGTATCCCGTCAGGGGCAGTAGTGGCCTAAAGGTTAAAGAGGTCTTTGGTTCAAATCAATGTATCCCAAAATGTCAAACTCCTCAATGTAAGTTGAGTTCAGATTTGAGTTGCACATGCATCGCTTTGCGACGAGCGAAGATGTGAGTTGTGCATGCGTCACTTTGCTACAAGTAGCATACAAGATGCTAACAAGAGACTTCTGTAATGTCAATACAGTAAAAATGGACCTACTTAATCAAATCAAACAAAAGCTCACTTGAATGGTGTTTTTGAGCTAACGTTAGCAATCAAACAATCATAGATAACAAACATTTTTGAAATGATTTCCATCTTCTGTTATTGTTTGTAATGAGAAAAGTTGATCATTTCATGGATTTAACAAATTTCAGTATGACACGTTAAGCCGTAAACCGTTTAAATCCGAGCATGAACAGCTGGCATCTGCACTTGAAACACATCGGGGAGTGAGACCAATGTTGTTTCCTCAGAGTCACCCTAACCCATGGGCTGTTCAGAACAAACAGTAAGAAAAACAGGATGAAATGGATTCCTGGCCACTGACTAAGGACTATTTCCTGTTTTTCAAAGAACCTTGTGTTTTTTGGGGTATGTTTGGCCTTCAGCATTTTATACATTGCATGCAACATTTAGAACAAGGGTGGCTTTGAAAAATTGATGGCAAATAATGAGTCTGTTTTCTAAAGGAAAGCTTATTTGTAAGACAGAAGCATAAACATCTAGATTACATCTGAGATTGACTACCCTGAGGGCAGTGTAAATGTATCCCAATCCATACAAGAAACTAAATACATTTTAAAGCAATGGTTTTATCCTGCATACTTTTTAGTAAGATTAGAGCAGCCAACATGTTTACCACAAGTTTAGGGAGATCCTCTCCATCTGGAGCTAAGCTTGATCACCCTGCTGCCTCAGCAGTAGAGATAGGTGGAGTAGACTCAGCTGTTCCTCTTATCTACACAGTAAAGGGTGCGAAGGTTATCTAAACTTACATATTTTGACACTACATGCACTGTAACCCTGATTTAACACTTATTGCTGACAGAGTGAGGTGACTCAGAAAGGGAAGAGAGAAAGGTGTGTCATAGGCTAGTGATGCATAGGGATACGCCTCTCATTTACCCTAGCTCCATGCATACTGAAGCATGAACAATGTAACAGGCCTGCTTTAATGACTGCGTATTCATCAGACAGGGTTAGAGTAGGGATGGACGATAAACAGAATTTCTCAAATTACTGACATTGTTAATCTGTTAGACAACAACAGGGATAGGATCCAAATCCAGGCAGCTAGGCAGGCTGATTCAGTTCAGGGATTAATTGCCAAAGTAAAAGTATATGTAAGCTTACAAGTCCAGGAATCATGAGGCAGACAAGGGTCAAAATCAAGCAGTCCAAACAGGCAAACAAATCCAAAGGGCCAGGCAGGAAATTCAGAGTCCAAAAGATCTGCAGGCAGGTTCCAAAGATGTAGGTAATGTCCAAATGTCATGTTACAGAGCCTGGAAAGTAAAGGTACAACACACATGTCAATTTTGATGAGCTGGCAGGATTGGACTGAACTGGAATGATTGGAAATGAGCCGGTTATATTTACATAAATAGGCCTACTGTAAGGCTGACGAGGAAAAGTGGAAACAGGTGAGCAGCTGGGATGAGTGAGTCTGAGACTTGAAAAGGTGGAAAAGTCTGAGGGCATCTAGTGGACAGTTAGAATGAATGAACAGGGTTGGGAAAGCAGAAATATGGCTGGAGAGAGCAAAAGAGGAAAAATTACGAATCCCAATATGTGGTTGATTGGTTGGGGTTAGGCATTTGACTTCAAGTGGTTAAGGTTAGGATAACAGATTGGCCAGGGGATAGGACCTGAACAAATGGGGTTACATTACATTGTGTAAGCATGGACGCCTGGCCAACTGCCAGGTCTGCAGGTTGCAGCCCGGTCTGTGGCTGCCGGTTACAGCGCTCACACTTATAGTGGACCAATTTCAAAGATTGTTGTTCCCATCAGCCACTCACACACAAAAACATAGGAAAATAGGGTCCAGGTAAAAAAGCAGTAGTTACCCTTTAATAAAGTCTATCTAACTATCTATCTATTCTACACTAAACCTTTGACAAAACATTATTTTCTCATAGTATGTACACACTAGTCAATTTCAAATATATAAAGAAAGCTTGTACAGAAAAAAGAGACACAACAGCTAAATAGCCAGGAACTACTGTACAATATGTGCAAGAAAGAAGTAAAAATGCTACACTTAATTGTGCCTCCCTTGCAATGCAACAGAAAAATGTTTTGGAATGACACAACCATCCCCCTACAACAATCTGCTTTAATATCCTCACAACCGGCATGCATTGCACCGAGTAGACAGTAATCAACTTTTACAACAATAATATAAAACTATTATGTATAATACATGTGTGACAGGTTATTGTTATTGTTGGTTTGTTATGTTTGATGGATGATATTATAAAGCTATAATATCACCAAAAAAGGCAGCAGTGGAGCAAAAGGTGGTAATTTTATCATGATGAAAATTGAATAGTAAATGTATTTAATTTAAATTAATAACATCATTACATTTATTTATTGTATTATTGTATTATAATAATAATATATATACTGTATGTATTACATATTATAATTAAGCTACATAAAACAGAAGAAATGACAAAGAAACAAAAATGGAAGAAATGACAGGATCCTTTGTATGTTAAATAGTTTTAAATAGGTTAAATAGGTTGAGGTGTTACATAAATACTGTGAGTTTCAAAGTGCTCCATCTAGAGTAGCCTAATGCACACAGCCCGGGTTCAGGTTCCTTTAAACGATCGAGCCATTAGGGCTTTCATGCGGTTCTAATTTCACTACTACTACGGGTAGAAAGTGCCAATACCTCGACTGCAATGAATGTGCTCCGAGAGCGGAAGCACTGACCAATTAGAGCAGACTGGGCTTTGTCGGGAGACGTTTTTTAAAGACCCTAAAATGTTACAGGAGAATTTATACTGACAATATAAGAAAAATACCAGACTGAACATTGAAACGTGTAAAATGTTCTAGTAGGAATCCTAAAATACAAGTATGAACTTGAAAATGAGCATTATATGGGACCTTTACACACTTTTTTTAGTTGCCAGAGGGAGGGCTTAAACTGGCTATCGAGAGGATGTGCGCTATATATCTGCCAGGATTCTTCGCTTTCTTCCTTTTCCTTTCTGTAAAATGTCGAGTCGAGGGATCCTGGGGTTTACCAACTATTTTGCTTGCCATTGACACAATCCTAGAAAGTTTATTAGATCTACAGAAGCTTACTGAATGTTTTAATGTTTTTACGGCCAGAGCAGTTTGGTGATGATGGGACACTCTGAAAGATGCCCTGACCCGAAAACCTTCTGGAATAGCTTCATTTGTGTGCTGTGCTCTCCACGGAAAGGTAGGCTATGTCATCATTATTATTATTATTATTATTATTATTATTATTATTATTAGGCCTATGTTTTATTGTTATTTTACCAATACCTACAGGATATGAAATCACCCCTAACTGTGGCAAAGGTGACGATGGATCTGTACACGATACCGAGCACAAAGTGTGCAAAGCCAATACGTTTAATGATGGCAGCGGTCCATATTGTAAACCTTGCGCCGTATGTCCGCTTGGGGTTTCGAGCCCGTGCACCACGACTACTGACACTAAGTGCGAAGATCCAAGGTACGAAAGCATGAACAATCTGGGAAATGCCAAAATAAAAATGCCAAAAATAAATAGCTATTGATCATGCACTATTATACATCCTAAGTAACGTTGGAAATATCACACCAAACCATGGCGTTATAACGTTTTCTGCTTTTGTGTTGTGCAAAGCAGAATCTTACTCAGTAATATGTTTTTCTGAATTTCTAAAACAGGACGAACACAGTTCCTGCCACAGTGAGGATGACGCTGGTAAGCATTGTGTAGTATTGTTTTGAATTGGTGTACATGATCCCAGTTTCTCTCAACAGCATCGCACCATGTTTCTACTTTTTTTTAGCACGGCCCCAACTGAAATAATTTTAGGGTATGACTGCTATCTTTTATAGACTGTTAATATAGGTTAATTACTTGTGTGCTCTTGCTGATGAACAGGAAGTTATTGCGTCATGGTTTATTTTGTAGACGGAAAGGAACCTACTAAAAATATCCCCCGATTTTATAGTTTGAGTCATTTATTCTTGTTTTTTATTTTTGTTATTGTCTTAGAAATTGTGAAGTAGCCTAATTATCAGCAGGTAAATAAAAGTGTTTTAAAAAAATAGAATTAAAATAATTCTGAGCAAGTCAAAATCACCAATTCCATAAATGAATCATAAACCTATAGCCTTTTAATCCTTACAGTTGTTCTACAAAAACCTAAGTTCCTTCTTTAAATGAAAGAACGAAAGAGCATTTTCCTCTCTAACGTGGAACAAAAACAAGACTGATTTTGGTTATTTTGGCCAGGCTTAAAAGCAAACTGTCAGCACAGTGTACTCGGTTTTCATGTCAGATTCCAACAAACCAAGGATCCAGCTTGAAGCCAAATGAAGCTACTTCAACTCCAGATTCAGTTAGTCGTGATGCAGGCCTGCTGTGTAAGTTAAACATAGCCTACTATTGATTATGGCACACATTTCTCACAGTAAAAATTTTACCTTGACCTTTTTTTTCTTCTTCTATTTTTGCAGGGGCAGTACCGTTGGTGGCACTTGTTTCCATCTTGCTTGTGGTAGTTGCTTGTCTAATCTACATGAAGAGGAGAAGAGGTTTGCATATTGAAAATAAAAGTTTTAAACACAAGTGAGCATTAAAGTGAAAAAGGAAGTGCTGGACAAGTCGGGAAAACTGCACAAAAGCGGACCACTTCCTTTTACCGTTGGAATGTATTTATACTGCGGTGGTTCTGGCTTTGGTTATAACTATGGATGTCTCTCATTCTTGTGTTTAACTCAGGCCAGAACACAGTATTGACCTATAGTAGAAGATCATCATACGTCAATTCAGGGTTCTCTCCTCTGTCTGCCCCACCTGGTAACAATGATCTGGAAGAGATTCTGAGTGAGTGGAAATTACACTGATAACTCTAAATGTTTGAGTCAGTCTGTGACAAAGTTAAAATTCCGGGGTATTAGTAATAGGTGAGGTTTTATACCTCATGCATCCTGTTACTGGAACTGGAAGAGTCACAACCACAATGAGTATGACCTTGGCTGCTGTTACTGTACGTCTATTGCATTATAACTGGAAAAAATCATTACACTGAGCTTGGATAATACCAATTAAATAAAATGATATAATAAAATGGCATAAAAATGCATTTTAACCACCCACATTTTCGTCTGTAGGTCCCAACATCCTGTCAGCACCTTTACAGACAGTGCTGGACAACCTGGATGTTTTAGAAGAGCTGGTGATTCTGTTGGATCCAGAAAGCCAGGGAGTAAAAAACACCAAACATCTGGCGTCTTTTTGCTCCTTCCCTGCCACCTGGATTACTTACACCTACTCTATGAAGGAGAGTAAGAGCCCTCTAAAAGCTGTGTTGGAGGGAGTCACCAGCAGGCAGCCTGACTTGACAGTAGGGTACCTGGCTAAGCTGCTCAAACGTATGGAGCGCAATGATGCCATTGCTGTTCTTGGGAAACTAGGACAGGATGTGATGCAGGTGTAATACTCATTCCACCTGTGAATGCAAAAAAAGCCTTTTACTGCAGGCTTTGGACTGAAGCTGTTACTCTAAAAATTTCCGTAGAATCCACAACGAAATGATGGAAAAGTGTGGAAAAGGCAGCTTGTCAAACAGATATGTAGTAAGACAAAGGAAAACTATGGGGAGAGAGTGGTTCAATGCAAATAGAATAAAAAATGAAAGGGGCACTCCATTAATTGTAAATCTCATGTTTTTGTTCACTTTTCACAAAGAGTAGTACTCAAGTTGTAAAAAGAGCTATACAATGTCCTCTGTTCTAGAGAAGTAGGGACTTTTTCTTCCAGTCTGGGAATTTGTATTGGCACTACTTCTAGAGCATTACCTGGGAGACCAGACACATCTACAAGCTTTTCTATTAGCTCTGCCAGATATGGAAAATAGTACTAGCAGGACTATATGTTGTTGATTTGAGTACCTGCCTTTGTGCATATGTTGAGCTAATGAAATGTTTTCATTTTTTCTGCATTGAACCCTCCCTCTGAAAGTTCCAGCTTCTATCTTTTAATCTTTTTACATCATCTTTTCACATTTTTTATGTGCATATTGAAATAAGCTACAATTAATAGCTTGATGAATCATTTTTAAACAAATGTTAATTTTGTTTTTTTTTAAACATCTTGTAACATGCCTACGAAGGAGTGTCAGGGCCACATTGAGGGGAAAAAATATCTAATATAAAGTATAATATTTTGAGAAAAAGGTGAAATTACGAGAATAAAGTGGCAATTTAATCGGAATAGTCATAATGATGTAATACAAAAGGTGACATTACAGTGGCAAAATCAGCGATGGTAATGACCACAAGTTACATGCACCAGTTAGTGCCTAATAGGAGGAAATTAAACCTTGCGTGATGGATGAGCAAGAAATCTCACTTTTTTTTTTTCTTTGTACAACTAAAAGTTCCAGAGAACTTCTATATTCTAATCTTTTTACATAATCTTTACCCAGTCTTTTCTAGATGTGCTTTAAAGTGGAAACTGCTGGCAGCAGGGGCCCTGTTTTCCTCCAGACAACTGAGACAAGAGTTCAGTCATGTCGTCAGAATGTGATTAAGCTGCATTCGCACACTGGCAATCCTTCATGTGGTCTGGCCAAAAGTCAAGTATTTCCATTCGTTTTGAAGGGTAGCATTTAGGCTGCTTTAAAACAGCACGACAGTAAAAAAAAAAAAAAAAAAAACGACTACCCAGGGGTATGTTTAAAAGCTGACGGTTTCCTGCAACAAGGTCCAGCACAAAGTCCAGTCCCTCCGTTTTTTTGCTTTCTCAGTGAATTGAAGTTGCCTTCAATTGCGGTAGGAAATGTCATCTACAAACGATGTGGCAGGAAACAATAATATTGTCTACTTGTGCTACGTTGGGGTAGGACGTCACACAAATGAGCAATTTGACACTCCCACACTGCCGCACAACCCTGCGGCGAATTGCTGGACTGCCTGGTCTAGTGTGAATGAACGCTTAACGTCAATAGGCTGTATGCAAGTATGAAAAAGGAAGCCAAAATTGAGTCTGCTGTATTGCTCTGTGCTCTGCTGATATGGTAGAATCCCATTACAGGCCAACACAGTGACACCACCATTATGACTGCTTGAGATAATAAACATTTTTCACTGAAATAATTACAACTGCATTCTGCCAATCTCACTATTTCTTCTAACAGCGGCACTAATGATGTCATATATTCTTATTGTTTCACAGGATTAGTTTTCTACCTTCACCTTTTATAAGAAAAATGTAATTTCTTCAAACATCTTAACATCTTTATTAAGCAAATAACATTATAAATAAAAAAAGTGCATAGAAAAATTAAACAGGTTTAGAAATATGTATACAAATATTTACAAACCCAGGGTTTATTTTTACATGGTAACAAAGACGTAAATTTAAAGATAACATATTTTCGCATTTCTATGTCTTTTTACACTTACTTTAAAATAACCCTACTATATATATATATTTTATATATATGTGTGTATATATAACATACATTTTTCTTAACAGATTCTGGGAGATGGTCATGATAACTTCAGGTTTTGACTAGTGCTTTCCATCCTTCATTGCAAACACACGCACATACAAAATGACAAACAGACGCACCAGCTCTGCGGGACATTAAAACCAAGCTACTCTTAAATTATCATTCTATATTTTTGCATCAGTATTCCCAAACATCTGTGTAAACAGCTGAGGTAGAATCCTTGCAAGGAGTTGGGAGTGACTCTGCGCTTGTTGTCAGCTAGGTGATTGACACAAGTTGTTCTGGGTTCCATCCCAGTGATTGGACATGCAAAAAGGAAAGGGGATTAGGATCAAGACAAAACATGGTGGGGGGAAAACGATGATCATGGGCTGGGGGAGGCAAACAGTGCTCACTTTACTCCTGTGGCTGATTCTAAGACCGTCAGTAATCTACCGTAACAAAAAATAAAAAAATATTTTTTAATTTTTTAAAATACCTGCATTAGAACAAGTTCTGTCATAAAGGCTTGAACGTATGCCAAAACTACCCCCAAAGAAAATTCAAGTAAATTAGTTTAACAGAGAACATCATTCGTGAACCAATCAAATAGGGGAGATGTCCTAACACTACACCACCACCGTTTATACGAAGCACAACCTTTTACCATTAAAAATATAAATCAAAACATGAATAAATATAACTACCAATTTGAACAGTGTGTGAATTAGAATATCCTCATCAATGACGGCACTGAACATCGACTAAGAACAACATTAAACATGATTTTAAGGTGCTGAGTGCATTCTCTCAGCTCCATTTCAGACTGAATGTTTTCTTAAACATCTAGAAGTCGGTGCAGGTGCTGAATATATACACACACACACACACACACACGCACACACACACACACACATACTCAGTGGCGATGCTTTATACCAGTGCTCTCCCTGATTAAGAGGCAAACTGTAGCAGGTTTCAAAAAGATGAAGATAATTTGTACGGTTGATGGTTATTTGTGTGCAACTTTAGGGCAGCAACGTCTTATTGCAATAGGTAATGAGCATCTGCCATGAGAGTAATAAAATATATATTTAAAAAACTGATATTCACCACAACTCTTCTATTTTGGCTTGGGTAGTGTTTGCTACATACACTGTACATCAAGAGGAAAAAAAATTGTCTTAAAGACCAATTCTGTCTTTATAAATATGACACTATGTTACTGACTGAAACCGTTAAGATTGCTATCTATTTTAAAGTCAACACAGGAAGAGAGTAGGCTAGAAATATCACACCGATGATCTTACAGTAAGTGTGAAACATAGACTCTTTCCAATGACGATAATAGTACTGCTGGAGTGCATACATTTGAAATCGTCTCCGCAGGGTGAATAAACAGCTAAACAATTCCTGATTTGCAGGACATTTTTGTCCATCTAAAGACGTTAAAGACCTTTCAAAGCTTAGCACCATGGTTGTTTTGTCATTCCCAGAAAAAGAAAAAAATATTAACAATGTCAGAAGTTTTAAATGAAAGATAAAACACATATAAAGGTTCGGGTGAATGTATGGCTCAAGAACGGACTTCACCACTGCACGGATGGGCCAATAATGTTCCCATTACTGGAGAATGGAGCAATCGTGATTACAAGTGTATTATACACAGAAAAGAATAAAACGTATGAGGAATCTCTCAAAGCCTAGCTATAGGGTTTCAGCCGTGATTCAAAACAAATAAGGCTTGACGTGTGTATCAAATAAATTCTGTTGGTGTTGTCCATACTGATCCAGGAAACCCTACGTTTTAACATCTGGTTTGAAATGTCCTGTTCTCATAAAACATCAAAACCACTTATTTACTGTTGTGGTTATTGTGGATGCTGTGTCCGCTGTACATCAAAACTTTCCCAGGAAAAATTAAAAATAAAAATACAAAAAAATAACGTGCCAATATGAACTTTCTGAGGTTCTTCTCTTCTACAATCTACAACTGGTCTAATAGTGGCTAGATCCCCTTCTGTTCATATAGACCGCTGCTTCCCCAAGACCTTAATTTAAGGCTGACTAATAAACAGGATCCTCCTATTATCATACGAGGGATGTCTCAGTTGAGGAAACGCCGACATCGCCGGGCCCCACAGTTACAGTTGAGTTTGCTGCTGGCGTCTTCAATGGGGAACTTGTAGTCATATGTGAGCTCCTCCCCCCTGTAGATCTTCCGAAGAGCAAAGATAACGATATGCTTTCGGCCTTCCACGTTGATCACTCGAGAGTAGCAGTTAGGTTCACAGGAGTGGTTGATGAATCTTGCTGCATTGCCATGCATGGTTGCATCCACCACATCAAAGTCATCAATGCGGAACATGTAACAGCCAATACCCTGCGAAGTCAAAAATGAAACCTATTGATACATCCTCCAACCTTTCTCAACTTTAACCCTCAGTTATTATAGAATACATCTGAATGAAACAGAAGCCAGACTAACCTTGCCATCGTAGTATTTCTCCCTTTTGTCAGTGAGCACTGAGCGAATAACGATGCCTGCATATTCAATAACCATCTCCCCTGCTTCAATGTTCCTCTTGCAGAAAAGACCACGGCCGTGGATCGCAGACCTGCAACAGACGCACAAAGGTCCGGTTAGGTCAGACAAGTTCATTTGCTGGCTAGCCAACGGTGATGATGCGTCAACTGTGTCTTGTTGAGGTGCAGACTCTAGCCAATTTCTGGATGCTATTTTCCCATAATTCTTTGCTATTTAAGGTATAGAATGGGATCGAGAACGGTATATTGAAGATTTGAGAAATAAAATGGAGGATAAAAATGAAAAAGGGTTTTAATTATATATATTATCTTCAGTCTATTTATTAAAACAATGGGCTTGCACACCAACAGTACTAAAGTGCATAAGTGAACCATTAAAAAGTAGTTTAATATTTAAAAAAAAATCTTTGGTTTATAACTAAAAACCCGCAAAAAGTTCCTGTCATCCTCAGCTGTAATTTCTGTTTTGTGGTAATTAGCAAATGTTGGGATGCCAACATGTGTAGTGGAAAGTTTTTATCCGTCATACTGATGTGATATATCTTTTATATGTTATCCATTACTGCATGTTTTTTATATTCTCATCACTTTATACAACAACATTTACTCTGTTTTCTATATTATATGATATATTACTTATAGGAATTAATTATAGTATCATAGCTTCCCTGTATCTGTGTCTATGTATGTCTCCCTCATGCACACTCTACATGAGGTAGCTGGCCTGAGGAGGTCCTCCACAAAAACCTCAAGTTCAGCAGGAAAAACAGTCCTCCCTCTTATGCTCAGCTTTAAAAACCCTGAGTTTTCTTTGTTCGTCAACACACTTTCTTAGATTGCTTGCCAGTCTGTTAAACTGTCTCCTTCTTTTGCAGCTTTTCAGACAATCTTATTTTTCAGCTCCATCACCGAACACAAAAGAGTTTTTCCACAACGCGTGCTAATCTGTGATGATAACTAAAGCAATTATCTGCTGATATGTAACTTCAGAATTTTGCTCAAAGATCACTATGTGTCCATGTGCAGCCACACAGAACTGAAAGCATGGCTACAGATTCTCAGTCTTGTTTCAGAGATTTGTTTTAGTATCGTGCTTATTTTCATGATGTGTCAGTCAGCCACATTGTTTAAACTGTAGCTTCCTCCTCCATACATCTGGTCAGCAGCTGTTGTGGATGTCACTATCTCAGCCATGCAATTCAATACCAGTTACTTCAGAAATGCCTGAGGCCGCTGTATGATAATCGTGTAAAGGTCACCAGGTAAATGGTGACCTTAAACATTGCATGTGCAACTAATGATGACTGGAACTTCTTGTCTGAGTCACTTTTGGCACTGTCCTCACAAAGGCATTTGCTATGAAAATGATTTGCAATACAGTTTCATTGTTCCCATCCAGAATGTTAAAACCCAACATTGTTGTCCCCAAGTGCTCCTCAAAGACAATAACCCAATCAAAATATGTTTTTGAGTATTGTATAGAATTTAGAATATTTTGCAAATGTAGTACTGTGCTGACCTGTAGACGCCAACAGCCTCCTTCGATGTCCTTTCCAGATGTCTGAAGCGCATGGCCATGGGCAACTCCAAACTAGTGGCCCGTCTAAGAGGAAGAGTAGACCATAATTAACCAAAAACATCAGATCATTTTGCCATTCTTTTAAAAAAACAAAATGGTTTAAATTATCTAAATATTTAGGAAATACGTGGACCACATTTACCCTTCCATCTAATATGTTACCATACCTGTTTTAATACCAAATTGCAGAATTGCAAAATACAGATTTTAACAGAGGAAAACTCTAAAATTAATAAATAAGTGAAGCCTGACCTTGTGGACTTTAAAAGAACCTCATCTTCCTCATCGTCGTAAGGCCCAATGTCAGGAAGCTGTCTATGCTGAGAAGCCAGGAAGTTAAACATGTCAAATGTGGACTTCCTGTTAAGAGAAAAGAGAAAAGGATATATATATAGATAAGTATAGACTGATTCAAAAAGTCAAACACAAAAAGTCAAATACATTAAAGCTATAGTGAGTAGTTTCTGTCTCCCCCAATGAGGTATTCTAAGTAATGATAGCAACACTGTGATCATGCACCACCCCCAACCCTCCTCCACGCAGTTTCTAGTAGCCAAGAAGGACAGAGACAATTAAAGACTCTGAGACACCAACCCGACGGCCAGGGTGGAAAATTAACTTTTTTTTACCAGCCACTGTGGCTGGTGTATGCCCAATTTTACCAGCCACTTATATTTTTTTTACCAGCCATTGCTTCAGTACGTTATTTTGTATTATGAATACATATTTTAGTAATATATAATATTAATAAAGTTTGCCTTTATTGACACATTCTGCCCCTGGGGTCCCATCTTTGCCAGCTGTATGGCAGTGCACTTGATATGAGACTTGGATGACTCGTGGCCTTTTATTGCCTCTAACTTAAGGTTAGTTGTTCCTCTAACAAACAAATTGAAAAGGAGTAGGTTCAACAGTAAGTACAATGCACAGACTGGTCGTCTGTAAGGTAGGCTGTAGGGCTGTGCAGATATATCCATCGTGATGGTTGACTGGCATCACGATGGAAAGCCACCATAGTGTTTCTGTTTATTGAATGCGTTATTCAGTGTAAATTTAGTTTAATCTCAGTAATGATGGTATATTAGGTTATTACTATTGCTCTGTTAAACAATCCACTGTACTGTTGCTACGCGGGTGGCGGGTGACTTTGCCCTCAACAGTTGCTACTGCTGACTCTGTGGCGGGCATCCTAACACTGGGGATATGTATGCCACATTTTTTAAACTGATGTCACGGACTAGCGCTGAAAACCACTCTACTCTTCACTGTGGCTCGTATACAAGGCAAAGTCACCCGCCACTTTGAAAAAGAACCCGCCATTGGCAGGTGATGTGTGCCAATTTCCCACCCTGCTGACTGTCGGCCGAAAAAGGCAATTGGACTGATCATTTGGCTCTTGTCAGTCCAAAAAGTGCCTTGGAACACACCGGCGCAGACTTGAGTGTACGGCCTGTGTGTGCATTAGACATAACACATCTCCATAACAGCAGGCGGCACTAATCTGTATTGTCGCTAAAAAAATGAAAAACGGAAATGACGACCACTTTGAGTCGATCTTCTGCGCGTAAAGGTTGCCAGACTACACCATTGTGTAAACATAGCCATGCTGAGAAATACAGAAAATTTGTGGAGCTGATAGTTTTAATTAGCATTGAATCAACTCATTTGGAAATGGCTTTAATGTAACGCACTTCTATTAATATAAAATCACTATAACACCACTTTTCTATTATTATTTTTTTTTTAGAAAGAAATCATTTGTAAGGCATCTGTACTTTTTCCACCTACATTTAAAGAAAAGTACTAGATAAAAGATTCAACAATGACAAAAGAGCAATAAGCAGAAGTGATCGGTAACTGTAATTGGTATATATACCTAAGGTACAGCTCAGAGCGGGCACAACCACTGGGATTGACAGGGAGGTCATCCTCCTGCGTGAACTGTTTGAAGAAACGGAAGGCATGACGTTGACAGCGGTGGGCTCCTTGAAGTTGCTCCAGCAAGAACACCACTGCATCATGGACGAGACCCAGCATATGAGCACCGGTGATCCTCTGAAACGTCAGAGGTCTCAACCTCGCAATAGCTCGTGCCTCCTGCACCCCCGTCTATTACTGCTTTCCAAGCCACTGAAGGGAGAGTTAAGAAGTAGGTGTAATGAAGTGAATACAATGAACATTAAGGGGTACAGAATTACCAATTCAAGAAACTTGTTTTATTATTTTGAGAACTTGTTAGCTCATTTAGAAGGCTTTTGAGGGAAATATTTTTTATGCAATATTAGCCTTACCCTCAACACTGTCTGCATCTACACTGAAACCATCATCGCTGGTTATCTCAAATCGTAGGTGTGGCTGGTCTCTGTTAGTTGGAAATTCCTCATCCTCGTCAGACGATGGTGGTTCCTCATCTGTGGTAGAAGCAGCGCCTAAAACCAATCACAATTTATACAGTCTTTTACACTATTCTTACATGTTGTGGCTAAAATTTATTACAGTTAGTGCCATACTGCATGTGGGAGACATTGTTGAACTAATTTTTTTTTTTTCATTCAAATCGTTAAATTATGCAGTTAAAACCCAAGAATACCAGAGTATTTCTTCCAGTCAGTTAGGGTGCTGAGTCCCACAGGTTCCCATGCATGTTGTTTGCCTTGTTCACCCCTGGCCATATAATCCCAAGGCTCTGATCTGAGACAAATAAGAGTACAAAAGCTTTAACACAAATGTTTAAACACAAAACAGTAACCAAATGCACTCAATGTAATACATGTTCCTGTGTAATATACTGTTTCTAGAACCCCCAATGGGAATACCAATGCTGTATTGGTCTAGTAAATCCAAAAGTGTGCCATTCATAAAGAATATTAACGTAAGCCTGAAGTCTCTGAAAAAAAAAATGTGTCAATGTTGCAAAAAATTGGATGTTGGATGATTACTAAAACACAACTACTAGTGGATCGAAGAAGACATAATACGCTTCACTAGTGCTCTGTCCAAAAAGCTGCTTAACATAGTATATCTGATTTATTAAACTCAGCTTTTATTTCATTTTTTGTGTTAGCTTCATTTCAAACAAGCAGATTAGATTAGATCTCATAGTTTAATTGTTTCACAAAAAACGAACAAAAATGCCGAATATTTGCTGGTTTAGCAAGTCTTGTTAAAAAATTGATGTTGGATGATTTTACTAGTTTTTTCACTAGTTAATAATAGTGTGTAAAAAACTCATTTTATTTCATTTTTTTTGTTTAGCTTCATTTCAAACAAGCATTTTAATTGTTTCTTGAACAAAAATGCCGAATATTTGCTGGTTGCAGCTTGTTAAATAGATTGGCTGCTTTTGTTTTTGTTAATAATCTGTACCATTTAAGGCTATCACCCTGGGCTATCAGCATCGCTTATATGCTCCTCCTTTAATTGGTCCAGGTTTAGTACTTCTTTCACTGTTGGGGTCTTGATGCGGACTCCTGAAGCCCTGCTGGAGATGCTTGGAAAGGTAGGTCTGTGACAACCCTCATCCTCACTGGGGGGCTCTGGTTTTAGGAAATCAACCTTAGACTTCTTTGTGACAATACGGTCTGAAAGTGAAGACACTCTCTTCATGCGGACGTGTGTGCGAGGTCGTGGTGCAGGAACTGGTGTTGTTGGTACCGACGGAGAGTGAGGCAACACTGGAGGCTCTGGTTCAATTAATAGGCCAGGAGGCAAAACTAGTGAGGAAGGGCTTAGTGTTTGAAGCCCACTCCACTTGGGGGTGTAGTTACTCGCCATTGCTTGATTAATAATAGCTTGAGCACTTTCAGCAGGAGTCATGGGAGGATTCTCAGTTGATGGAAAATGCTGCCCTGAGGCCTTGGATTTTTTGGATGCACATGAATCCTTCTTCTTCTTTGTTTTTTTCAACTCTGGAGCAGTTTCATCTTTTGGGGGTTTTGCACTCTTTCTTGGCTTTTTCACATTAACTGAAGCCACTGCACCGTTGCTGTTGTGAGTAAGCAGCTGTGTAATTGTGGTTGGATTCTGAACTGTGGGTGTAAGCGACGCAGGAAATGCTGCTGCAACGTTGGCCCCGGGGGGTGGAGCAGTCATGGTACCAGCTGCTGCTAGTGTTGCTGACAGTGCATTGCTTTGCAAAAGGCTGGCAATCTGAGTGACACAGTTGAAGGAGGGGGAGCTGGGAGTGGGCAGCTGGAAAGTGTTGCTTTCTGGGTTCTTCACAAAGATCTGTCCGAGGCGGTTCACAAGCAGGACGTGTGGTGTAGGATCCACATTTGGACCTCCCACCTCCTTCACTGTAAGAATAGCATGTCCAGGTAAAGCTTGGGGAACGACTGGCTGTTGAGGTTCTAAAGCTGGTCTGGGTGTAGAAAAGTTGATGGAGATTGTGTGACCTGATGTGGATTCCTTCTGCAAAGATGACGAGCTGTAACCATTTAAGATCACAGGGGATGACGTGGTTTGGAAAGGCATTGGAGCTGTTGAACATTGTGTTGACAGTCCAGAAAGACATGATATTGATGCAGAAGAAGAAACGATGGTGACAGCGGTAGAACCCAGTGGCTGCGTTTGTGGGGAGTAGATAGGTAGAGAGACAGTTCCACATGTTCCTGCTGGGGGACAAGGGCCTGACGTAGCTGATAGCACTGGATCGTTTTGAGGCGCAACATTTAACAGTGTTTGTGCCACATCTCTAACAGGTGTGAGTGTGGTTAGTTTAGTAGACAAAGGCCCCATGGATGGGAAGGTTGTTGACTCTTGTGAGGATGTTACTGGCTGAAGTGTAATACTCGTTAGAGGAGGCTGAGTGAAACCTGGTAAACAGGAATACATCTGCAGAGAGTCTACAAGGCCTTGAGAGGGGGGCTGTACATCTGTAGGCAATACAGGGAGGGTTCAAGAAGATCCAGCAGGGTGCCCTGACTTGTATCAGCAGAATCTGCTAATGAGGGTCCCACTGTTTTAGCTGTTAAGTGGTTCATCAACACAGTGGAGTTGCTGGAGTCAGGCTCTGAGTTCAGGGGTTTACAAGCTTCAGACTGTTGTGTCTTAAGCGGTGTGCCTTCTAGCAAAGGAACCTTCTCAGTTAAATGTGGACTAGTGTCACATCTCTTAAGAGCAAGAGGTGTTCCAGAGGAAAATCCTAAACTGGAACCTTGGAATAACTCTTTAGAATAGGAGGTCTCAGGCACCTTTGTGAGTAGGTTAGGCAGAGCATCACAAACTGCAGTAGGAAGCACCGTCTCCTGATTTACTAAAGGAGTGTCAGAGCTTTGCTCTTTGAGTGGAACGTTTTCCAAGGTTTGTGGAGACACAAACCCCATGTTGTTCTCATTTGATTGACTGGAATCATAGGATTTAGGTTGACCTTGAGGTGAACTATCTGTAGGTCTTTTGCTGGCAACGGAAATGGTGACTGATGAAGAATCGGTGTGCTTATCTTTGGATGACGCTTTGGGAAAAAGACTCTGAACAGCCTGCGTGCCGTTTGTAGTGTCCGATTCACAGACATTTTTATTATTTTGGATTTTGGCTTGTATCTGAGCTTGACTAGAACCCTCAACTTTCTGAGCATCATCATTGGTCGCTAAACTTGCATCACTCTCTGTACCGTCATCTACACCATCCAGCTGAGCCATAGGCCGGGAGGAAGGGGAAGCGGGAGACTTGGAATGATCTTTTGATCCGGGACAGCTGACTATTGTCCTTGAGAAGTCAAAATAGTGTTCCATATCATCATCAGATGAGGTGTTGCCCAAGTCATCCCTGCCTGAGGCTGCAGACCTTGGCAGGTTGGCAACGAGAGTCTTCCTCTTGTGTACCTCTTGGGCTCTTCCCCAAAATTCCTCCTGATCATCACCTTCAACCACTATTTGTCCCCCACAGTTCATTGCCACGCCTTCATTCAGGAGTGTCTCTTCAATCTCTAGTTCTGTCCTCATCTCTTGGCCCAGACTCATGTTGGGATCCTTGTGGAATGCACTGTAGGGAAATTCTTCCTCATCCTTCTGTTGCTCTACACCCCCCTGGGGTGATGTACCATTTGCTGGAGAAACATCTTCAGGTTCTGGTGAAGCTAAGAAGTTGTGAGGGACCTCGACTGAGTCTGACTGGTTCAGATCAAATGACAATCGATTCCTGGGTAGATGTTGTATAGACGGAGAGAAAGAGAGACTTGGAGAGGGAAAGCTTCCTGCACCGTCCTGCCAGGGAGACTGGGGAAAGAAAGATGAGGTACAATGGGTCATTGAATTACCAGGGCATCGGACTGAGGAAGCACTTCTACCTCCGACTGGGCGGGCTGATGCACTTATTAGGTTGTCTGGAGCACCAAGTGGGTACAGTGGGGAATTGGGAAGGGAAGACTTTCCAGCACGGAGGGTGATTGGTCCAGTCAGAGGGCCCAGAGGAGGCGGGGGCATTTGACTGCGTAGGCCTGTTGTCTGTGAGTGTGGGCTGTGGCGACGAACCCTTCGAGTATCTTCCAGATCACTTATGGTTAATATGTGGTGGGGTTTCAACTGGATTACTCCTAAGAGGAAATCAGAATTGAGATTTGTGTGCTTTTGATTGGATCAACATATTTTTTGTTAGTTAACTTACTATATATATTTTTATGAATTAAATTTTATTATTTTACCTGGGGAAGGCAGAGGTCGAAACATTCCTCCAGCTGGTCTCCGGGGCATCTTTGGCCTTGAACCATGATCTGACTTGGGGGTAGGTCCTAGGATAAAGGTGTCTACCATTGGGGGCTGGCATTCTGCTAAATCAGTCTCTTGGGCTTCAGATTCTAAAGATTCATAAAAATGGTTTATGAAAAATATTAGTATCTTCATCTATCAATTCACAGTAATTCACATCACTTTTGAATGTACTGCAGTTTTTCAGTAGTAAAATACGCACCAGGTAGTGGACAGGGGCTGTGAGCAGTGGTGTGATTGTCTCCTTGGTCAGGCATTTCCTCCACAGGCTTCTCAGGGACAACGGGCCGAACCTCCCGCACTGTACATGTATATTTGCACCGGCGCAATGGATTAACTGTACTCCAGTACCAACGAGTGCACCTTGGAAAGAAAGACGAAAGTTTTAAAGTGCCCATATTATGAAAACAAAACACTTTTTCTGGGATTTGAGGTGTTATTTTGTGTCTCTGGTGCTTCCACACGCAAAAACATCCATGCTGTTTTGAGTGAGATACGGTTCCTGAACATCCTCTGCTTTCAGTCTCCAGGCAAGCTATGCAAAATCTGCACGGCTTTCTATGTAACTAACCGAGACAAAGTGGATAATCATAGCATGCTAGCACTAGCATGCTGGGTCGTTCTCAATGGCAAAACACTGCTACAACACACACTAGTTTACCATAATCTACAAAAGAACTACTTAACATGTCCCTGTTCTACAGGTATTTCACAAGTGCGCCCAAGTTTAGAAGAAGTCTTCCAGCTAATCCTGCCTTGTACTGACCAAAGTTGGAAAAAGAGTTATCTAGCTGATGTGATCTTACCTAGCTACTGTGCATGTACGGCTCCCAACAAAGATAGTATAGAAGTGAGATGTCTCACTCTGTAGCTAAAACAGAGACCTAAACACACAGGGTGAAAACAGTGTCTGCAGCAATGTGCAGTACAAGAAAAATATGGTGTTTTTTGAAAATGAAACCATGTAAACCTATTCTGGTACAACCTCAAAATACAATTATGATTTTGAAAATGAGCATAATATGGGTGCTTTAAAAGGGTTTTTTATGCCATGTTCCACCTAATTTATTTATATAATCAAGGTAAAAAGACAAAATGCAACTTACTGAAAACCCACAGGAAACAGTTTTCCTTTAATAGCTGAAAGTTCTGTCAGCACACCCAGTTGGTCTATCTGTAGGGAACCTGTGTAGTGACAATTTAGATACCAATTAGTAAAACATAACATCATTATTAGTAAATGCCAAGGAGAGAACAGGAAACCAGCTAAAAGATAGGTGCTTACCAATCATCAGGTTGATTGATTCTGGTTCAAGTCCAGTCAAGAACTTTCTGCGTAGGCTGATCCCCTCAAAATCCACATACACCCTGCGGTTTACTTCAAATTCTTGACCACTTATCATCTGTAAAACAAATATGTTAGTGATAGTGCAACCTAGAATCAAATTCAAAACCTTTAAACTGAATCAATCAGAAGCTGTTGGGAGAATTGGAAGAGCTAACATTTACCCTGCCACTGATGAGATGTCGGTGTTTGAAGCAATAGACCTTCTTATCCTCCTGAAACACACAGTGGCGGGACCGGGCACACATGAAGTGATAGTTGCTTTGACATGATGTCAGACAGCAGCCCACTGTGGCACCAGTCTGGTTGCAGCGTTCACATCGCTAGGGTTAGGATTGATATAATAAAAAGAAGATCAATCAATTATAATACATACTGTATTTGTTTACAATTAGACACTGCTATTTGATTTTTTTAATTGTCAAATATCAGCATTTATATACAAGTTTACCAGCAATCAAATTCAGATTCCAAGTAATATACATTATTAAGCTAACAGGTAAATGAAATTATGAGGTAGATTAACAACCAACCATCAAGCGGCCCCTTGTGACAGCACTGTGTACGTGTAGTAACGAGCCATTATCCTCTTGAAACACCTCAGCTGACCATAAACAGCAGTTAACATGTGCCCACTCATTCTGGCCCAAGTACAGCAACCGGCCTGCTTCCTATGGAACAACCACCACAAAACAATTGTTAAACCCCTTGAGTAACCAATCAACTGCAAGTAAATTTTTTACAAGTAGTTTACTCTCCAAATTGGGTTTAACAAATTACTATCTGAACTAAATATTACTTACATTAGGTCTGAGGTCACCATATTTTTGGCACAGAGAGCACTGTCTCTCGTCATCCTTAGACCATCCAGTGTCTAAATCAGCTTTTGAAAGACGGCCTCTTTTCCCTACATATATGTATAAAAGTTAAGACTTAAAGGGCCAAACACTGCAGAAGATTTTAAAACATAAATATCAGTAGCCTATTCAAACTTCATCTCTCCTGAATTGACAGCATTACCTTTGAATTTGAGCCTGACAGTCCTGCTAGTTTTGAAGTGGTTGCGACTTGTTGGCTCCCCAGACAACGGAGAAAATGACTCTTCTTCCTTTACATCTAAATTTTGTCCATTGTCCTCCTGCAGGAGCCCCGGTGGAGCCCTGGACGCAAGCTCCTCCCTCTCCTGCCACCGGGCGTAAACATGCTCCGTTGTAGGAGGATGAACAGCATGAGACAGCATCCCCCTATTAAAGAAAGAATTTGACAGTTCAAAAGTTAATAAAGAAAGAATTTGACAGTTCAAAAGTTAATAAATATTTTTGAACATGCCATAAAAAAACAAAGCAGTGTTTGTACCTTTCATATATGTATACTAGTACATCAAACTCAAAATCATGATAAAGGCCCATCTATCAAATACTTACTTTTTTTTAAATGTATGCACTTAATTATTATTATACAAAGCAGTAAATGGAAACCATTACTCACATGGGCAAGTCTTTGGTACAAGAGTTCCACACCTTTGGGTCTTGGCTGTTGAACCAATTAAATACTTCCTCAAGGAGCTAAAGACATAAATCATATCAGTTAATTATAAATGCCTACTTGCATTTCTACAGCTATAACATACAGTGAGGAAAATAAGTATTTGAACACCCTGCTGTTTTGCAAGTTCTCCAACTTAGAAATCATGGAGGGGTCTGAAATTGTCATTGTAGGTGCATGTCCACTGTGAGAGACATAATAAAAAAAAAATTCCAGAAATCACAATGTAGGATTTTTTTTTTACAGTGCCTTGCGAAAGTATTTGGCCCCCTTGAACTTTTTAACCTTTTGACACATTTCAGGCTTCAAACATAAAGATATACATTTTTTTATTTTTTGTGAAGAATTCCCAACAAGTGGGACACAATTGTGAAGTGGAACGAAATCTATTGGATATTTTAAACTTTTTTAGCAAATAAAAAACTGAAAAGTGGTGCGTGCAAAATTATTCGGCCCCTTTACTTTCAGTGCAGCAAACTCACTCCAGAAGTTCAGCGAGGATCTCTGAATGATCCAATGTTGTCCTAAATGACTGATGGTGATAAATAGAATCCACCTGTGTGTGATCAAGTCTCTGTATAAATGCACCTGCTCTGTGATAGTCTCAGGGTTCTGTTGAAAGCGCAGAGAGCATCATGAAGACCAAGGAACACACCAGGCAGGTCCGTAATACTGTTGTGGAGAAGTTTAAAGCGGTTGGATACAAAAAGATTTCCCAAGCTTTAAACATACCAAGGAGCACTGTGCAAGCGATCATTTTGAAATGGAAGGAGTATCAGACCACTGCAAATCTACCAAGACCTGGCCGTCCCTCTAAACTTTCAGCTCAGACAAGGAGAAGACTGATCAGAGATGCAGCCAAGAGGCCCATGATCACTCTGGATGAACTGCAGAGAACTACAGCTGAGGTGGTAGAGTCTGTCCATAGGACAACAATCAGTCGTACACTGCACAAATCTGGCCTTTATGGAAGAGTGGCAAGAAGAAAGCCATTTCTCAAAGATATCCATAAAAACTCTTGTCTAAAGTTTGCCACAAGCCACCTGGGAGACACACCAAACATGTGGAAGAAGGTGCTCTGGTCAGATGAAACCAAAATCGAACATTTTGGCCACAATGCAAAACGATATGTTTGGCGTAAAAGCAACACAGCTCATCACCCTCAACACACCATCCCCACAGTCAACCATGGTGGTGGCAGCATCATGGTTTGGGCCTGCTTTTCTTCAGCAGGGACAGGGAAGATGGTTAAAATTGAGGGGAAGATGGATGCAACCAAATACAGGACCATTCTGGATGAAAACCTGTTGGAGTCTGCTCGAGCTGTTTTGCAAGGAAGAATGGGCAAGAATGTCAGTCTCTCGATGTGCAAGCTGATAGAGACATACCCCAAGCGACTTGCAGCTGTAATCGCAGCAAAAGGTGGCTCTACAAAGTATTAACGCAAGGGGGCCCAATAATTTTGCACGCACCACTTTTCAGTTTTTTATTTGCTAAAAAAGTTTAAAATATCCAATAGATTTTGTTCCACTTCACAATTGTGTCCCACTTGTTGGTGATTCTTCACAAAAAATAAAAATTTCATATCTTCATGTTTGAAGCCTGAAATGTGTCAAAAGGTTGAAAACTTCAAGGGGGCCGAATACTTTCGCAAGGCACTGTAACTATTTATTTGTATGACACAGCTGCAAATATGTATTTGAACACCTGTCTTTCAGCTAGAATTCTGACCCTCAAAGACCTGTTAGTCTGCCTTCAAAATGTCCACCTCCACTCCATTTATTATCCTAAATTAGATGCACCTGTTTGAGGTTGTTAGCTGCATAAAGACACCTGTCCACCCCATACAATCAGTAAGAATCAAACTACTAACATGGCCAAGACCAAAGAGCTGTCCAAAGACACTAGAGACAAAATTGTACAGAGAATCTTTGGAGGGAGCTCAAACTCCGTGTTTCTCAGCCCAGAAACCAGACTGATCTAGAGAAGATCTGTGTGGAGGAGTGGGCCAAAATCCCTTCTGCAGTGTGTGCAAACCTGGTGAAAAACTACAGGAAACGTTTGACCTCTGTAATTGCAAACAAAGGCTACTGTACCAAATATTAACATTGATTTTCTCAGGTGTTCAAATACTTATTTGCAGCTGTATCATACAAATAAATAGTTAAAAAAGCATACATTATGATTTCTGGATTTTTTATTTTTTTTAGATTATGTCTGTCACAGTGGACATGCACCTACGATGACAATTTCAGACCCCTCCTTGATTTCTAAGTGGGAGAACTTGCAAAATAGCAGGGTATTCAAATACTTATTTTCCTCACTGTAGCTTCACTTTGTAGTATCTTACACTATAATCTAAGGCTGGACGATTAATCGAAAATGTATAGATATCAAAAGATTGAAGCTGTTATCAACGTAGCAAACAAGAAAAAAATAGCTTAAAATGCAACTTGCTGGTTCAAAGTGAGGAATAACAAGTTAATTAGCAGTTAAGAAAAATATTGTATAGCCTATTTACATTTTTATCATGCAGAAGATATTAATTTTATACAAAATATTTTAAAAAAACGCAGAGTCAGTCAAAAAATTTAATTATCATTATTTTTTAGAGGTAAAATCTGCAAATCATGATTTTGATTTTAGGTTATATCGTACATCCCTACTATAATTGTAAAATAACTAATTGTTTACAGACAATTCTACTTTTTTGCCATACAGCACCTTTAAATAGTAAGAGCGTGCCAGAGCAGTAGGTCTCTGCTCCTCTGGAAGATCCTCTTCTTGCTCAAGCCTCTTTCGCACAACCTGAACCACGTCTTCATGGAACATTTTCTATTTAAAAACAAAAACAAAAAATTTTTAGTGCCCATTATGTTGCATAACTTACTTTCCCATGCCACCGTAGAAGCATGATACCTTGCAGAACACCACCAAGATGGAGAAAGACTATTACAGTCATGTCACCACTTATAATACCATTGAACGAGGGGCTGGCACTAGACCTGCACGATTAATAGTCATAAAATTGCGATCTCGATTTGCCCTGTTCACAATTTAATTTTTAAATGACTTTGATTCTCATTTAATTTTACGAGCCGACTGCATCACAAATGCCATTACTTTCTTCGGTGCGTTTTAAACGAGGGTATTGTGGACAAGATGGCGCCAGTGTTTATGGCCTGTCATCTGTCACTGCCTGTGCTATGTGTGTTTGTGCTGTTTGTTTTGCTCCTTGATCTGGATGTCGACTCTCGATTTGCTGCCAAAGAAGTAATAAAATTGGATGGTCGTGGAGGTGAAACTTTTTTTATTTCCTGCCGTGGGTCCCGGCTTACCTTTGCCGCACCCTGTCCCAGCTTTTTTGGCGTAAGTACCATCAATGCCGGGGGAAAACACAGCGGCCGGCTGGTGAGGTTGAAGACCCATCTCGCGCGCTGTTCTATGCATTTTTGGACTGAGATTGGAGCCATTCCTGGCCTCGTTGTTCCTCGATGCTTGCTGGACCCTGTCGACGCCTGGCTGGTACCCGTCGTCGGCCTGGAAGAGGTGTTCCAACCGCGCTGCCCCTGTTTTCCTCGTCCCCCGCTGGCGCGTGGTGAATCACCGCAACTTGCTTTTGGGTCCGGTTCCTGCCAGGATTGGCCTAGTAAATGCTAGATCACTAGCAAACAAGACTTTTGTCTTAAAGGATTTCTTCACATCCCGAGGATTGGATTTTCTCTGTGTGACTGAGACATGGCTAAATGTTGGTAAGTCCAGCGATTTCACTGAACTTTTACCTAATGATTGCTGCCAATTTAACTCTCTGCGGACGTTGGGCCGAGGAGGAGGAGGAGGAATAGCGACTGTATATAAGAGTCATAAATGTAAGAAGCTATTGCGGGGGGTTCCTTGGTACGGCATGTTAAACCTTGCATCAAAAACCTAAGGGTTAAAGTGGACATGGAGCTAAAGTTTGACAGTCACATCAAGGCTGTTGTCAAATCAAGTTTCCACCATCTGGACAAAATAAAGCCAATACTGTCAAAACAGCACTTTGAGACGGTAGTCCACGCCTTTGTTACCACTAGGCTGGATTACTGCAATGCACTTTATGTGGGGGTAAGTGGGCCCTCCATCGACCGTCTCCAGATGGTACAGAATGCTGCTGCAAGTCTTTTAACTGGCACACGTAAACATTAGCACATTTCCTCTATTTTAGCCTTACTCCACTGGCTGCCTATTCAATTTAGGATCCATTTTAAAATTCTTTTATTTGCTTTTAAAGCCTTGAATGGTCTTGCCCACCCTTTCGTACCGACACACACTCAGGTCAGACGATCAGCTCCTTGTTCAATGATCTGCCTCTGCACGTTAAACAGGCCTCTTCTTTGTCTGTTTTTAAATTACGTCTTAAAACCCACCTCTTCTCTTGGGCCGTTGACACCTAGTAAGATGTCAACTTCATTTACTGCATTTAATTATTTAGTTTAATTGTTTTTACTGTGCAGGTATTATTTTTACTTGTGTTATAATGTTATTTTTCTTTTTGTATTTTTCTGTACAGCACTTTGGTTGTTTTAAAGTGCTTATATATTATCAGGATTCATATGTTTCCCCGAATCGTGCAGGCCTAGCTGGCACCTATTCCTTGTGTCACCTTTTGAAAATCAGTAAGTGGCTTTAAAGCTACAAGTTGTTTAACTTTGGTCATCAGGGACATCATATGATTTCCCTAGTTTTCCTGTGTGGTTAGAGTTCATGCATATCAGAACGTCTTATTAGGTGCATAAGATGAAAAACTACTGAGTGTGAAAAGTGTATTTTCTGAAGTACTTAAGTATTAAGACACTGAATAAGATGTTTACTTACCAACGTAGTATAAAGGCCTTTGTCAAACTTCTTGCCTACAGCTCGGAGGTCACATGCTGGCTGTCCTTCTATTCCAATGTCAGGGTCAACCAACTTTTCACACTGCAGCAAAAACCAAAGCATATTTGACACACTGCATTTCACAAGTTTCAGTGCATCATGTAAAAGATGCATACATTCCAGGAAACTGAAACAAGCAGCCCAAGATAAACACATGATTATGTCTGTTATTTTCCATGTGGCTTTTGATTCATAAGAAAGAAAGTGGAGTCTTCTACCTGTGAGCAGGTAACAAGGTGCTGGGTAAGGGTGGAGGAGAGCAAGCAAGCCAGCACCTTTTCCACCCCAGCCCTGAGCTCAATGTACAGCAGCTCCCTCCAGGCACTGGGCTGGGTCACACTGCATGGCCGACATGAATACACGACACTCTCTGGCAAGCTGGACAGGATCTCATACAGCTCATCTGAAATTATTTTTTAAAAATTTCGCAGTGATGTTTAGTGAAATGCATTTCTAACCAAAACATTTTCACATACCAAGGGCATGTAAAGCATGGCTTTGTATCCACGCTCAGCAAATAATGGCTAATAAAAGATATTCCATATCCTCTTTTTGAGCTTTTTTCTTCCGGGTCACTATATTATTTGTTATTCTGATGCCCTTTGTTGTCTTTTAAGTTTTGGAAATAAACCTCAAAACAAAAATGTTAAACACTTAAGTTTGACATGTCTTCACTTCACACGTCAGTCACCTGTTAGATCCTCACACTTGGCATGTACCCAGTGGTTACAGGTGCCACACTGCATCATCTGACTGTCGTAGTCATTGTCCTCATAGCACTTGAAGCAGATTGGACAGTAGTTACCTTATGAGAGAAAGAGGCATTCAGAAAAGATTAGTCTCAACATAAAACAGTAATGTTGGTAGATGACAAAGGAGTGACAGATCATTCATCAATCCCCCCTCACCCAGTTCATAGAGTTTTGAACAGTCTGGACAGAGTCCTTTGTCATGGTTCCAGTCAGTGTCCCAACTCTTGCCTGGTGTGACGCCACAACTTTTACACCTGATGCATGTCATACAAACCTGCACAGAAACCACCAGGTAAAAAAATCAATGAATTACAACCTCAGCATGTTGTAAACATACATGACTTTGTTTACTAAGAAATATGAAACCTACCCAAGCTTTCCTCTTCTTGTTTTGCTTTGGATAGTTGGGACCCAGACAGGAAGAATGATAACAGTTCTGACATCGTTCACACTCCAACAACGGCTGAGGGAGACAGGAAAAATGTAATGCTTACTAACAGAACTACAATAATACTAAGTAGCATGTATTTTATAACAAAACAAGTCAAAATAGCAGGCCGAACCTTTGAGTGCTTAGTTTTCCTGCCGCACACATGGCAAAACTTGCAGCGACGACAGCACCAGTTTTCCTTGTTCTCTTCAGAGGGGCGTTCCTCTGGTTGAAGGCAAAACTGGTGGTAGGGCTCACAGCATACTTGGCAATACAGCATCTGCAAAAAGAAATTCACAAAAAAGAAATCTGAATTTTAAAATTGCCCTCAAATTATATAGGATTAATAAGAGATTCATGTTTTTTATCTTCATTATTTTGTGTCATGTTTTACTTTAACAACTGTAAGAACCTTGTCAGTCACACTCAGCACAATTTCAAGAAGGGCAAAGAAACAGATCAACCATTTCTATTAAAATAGAGCAAAAAAGTAATTACCTCGTGTTGCCCTTTACTGGCACAAAGGAAGCAGACATAGGGTGGCATGAGAGATGCAGAGGTCAATATACTTAACCCACCCATATTCCAGACGTTGTCCAAAGCACAGTCCTCCTGAAATTAAAGACATTGTGTACACAACACTATTAACAGCTGATAAAAGGTCTGCCCACAGTTGTAGTAGCATTATACTATGTCTCCTGACCAATATACACTATATTGTTGTTTCAGAGGGGTGACTATGTGAGTTGGTTTACATTTTAAGACGCTGTATGGTCAACTGTATGTTTTTATACATTATTTATGTTTAAATGTGCCACCAAAGACATCAGTTGAAACACATAATTAACAAATAAACACTGACCTCTAGTGGCCTCCAATAATACTGTTATGTAAACTAATGAATTACAATGACTTTACTACATGTATGACTGTTAAAAGCAATAAATACACTTTCTTTGGAATGAATGTTTGAAGACAAAAAATGTATGTATAAGTCATCATACATCACATAGCTGTAGCAACTAGAAATGCTGTGGCTGTAATCACTGAACATCATCATTTAAAAGGAGCAGTGTGGAGGATCAAGTGGCATCTAGCGGTGAGGTTGCAGATTGCAACCAACTGAATACCCCTTACTTTACCCCTCCCATCCCAAGCATGTAGTAAAACTAGTGCTGAGCAGTACATCGGTTTATAGCGTATACTGGTATTAATTTCCCGTATGATATGAATTTTTCTAATATCGTTGCATTGCCGCGGAGAGCTACGGCTGAAATAATCTGCGAGTAAATTGAGAACGAGAGCCCTGTAAACTGTGTACCCTTCTCACTCATGGTAGTAACTTTATAATACAACAATTAATAATCCACAACTTACTCTCTTTAACAGGATAAAACACCATAGCACACAACAATTTATGACATAAACAATATTCTCACACTAAGAATTTTACATTTACAAATTTACATCGCGGGACAGCATGTTGGTTAACATTATAGCCGCTAGCTAACCAGGTAGCATATGCTGGGAGAGGCTCCGGTTACTACTGCACACAAGTTAAGAGGATGAAGAAAGTCTGGAGATACACCAGAACAACGTATGCTCTGAAGAGGAGCCGCCTGTTGTTCCGAAGTTTCTTGTTTCTAAAAAAATCAGACATAATTTAGCCACTGTTGTTGCCTGTCACGCTAACATTACTTGGATGCGCTAATGTTACTCAGCCGTGCTTACGTTAAAGACCTCTCACTTCAAGCATGCAGTGGAGCAACATTATGAACGCAAAAACAATCCACCTACGGTATTGCTACAGACCGTTGAAAAAGACGGGTTCAGAGCAATGATTACACTAACACACTGGATTTTAATTTAGCTGACATTACATTACACATTATTTAACTGATGCTCTTCATTCAAAGCGACTTACTATTGCTATGTATGTCAGAGGTCGCACGCCTTTGGAGGAAGTGTCTTGCTCATGGACACATTGGTTGATGTATCTCAGTGGGATTTGAACCCAGGTCTCCCACACCAAAGGCATGTCACATATCCACTGCGCCCCCACTAAGACGTCTTGCCTTGCTGAAATACGTCCGCCAATTTATTACCATTCTTCAAACACCGAAGGAGACTGACAGTGGAGCTACGTTCAGCCGCCCACTTTTCTACAACAACCTAACTTACCTGTAGCCAAGGTAGTGTTTATATAACCATCTTACAACTATTTTGTTTTGAAAGGGAAACAATGTTAACGTATCGTTCTAAGCTAAAGAAAAACACAACAACTTGGTTTCAGGTGATACACTAATGAAAACATTATTATGATTATTGCATTCCATTTCTGCCAATAGATCCCCCTAAATCCTACACACTGTTCCTTCAAAACATTTGTTTATTTTACAATATGTGTGATGTACTGTAAAACGTGACATACCTTGAAGTCAACCCTGATTTTGTGAGTAGGTTTAGAAGACTCAGCTTCTCTCTGCTCAAATCCATGGGCCAGGGCAGCTAGGACACTGGGGGGAGTCTGCTCGCAGGGACCCTGAGATGAAAGACCCTGAGAGATGACCATAACGTGAATGTGGGCAGGAATGGACACACAACGCTGATATACTTGCTTTTCACTAAACATTCTAGTGGCCATGTATTACCCTTTAATTAAATTTCCTGTTTTTATCATTTTTCTTTCATCCACTTTGCAATATAGAGCAACTGTGGGCTATGGTGTACTTATAGATCGAGATTTACATACAGGTAACATCTTTATTGCCTTGTCTCATTACTGAGTAGGTGATAACTGCAGTGCAACTGCCGTGTTTATGTTAATTGACATTATTTTTATTACAGTCATCTGGGGGTTTGCAGTGAAGACTGATTTGCTAAATGTGTGTTACTTAAAAGAAGACTACTGAGTCTTTCTTCCACTTCCTTAATGTAAATTAGATTAAAATGATGTGGCAGGCTACAGAGTATTAACCACATTAGTTGAGGAGTGGCAGACTGAGTTTCCTTTTGCACAACTAAAACAACTTTTGAACAAGCACATGTTCGACCGAGGTACGTTCATTTCTGAGTCTATTTTGCAGAGGCACCGCAATTGCATCCAGCGCTTAGAGCTGCCCAAGACAACTGTGATTGGTTTACAGAAATGCCAGAGCACATTTTTTTCTCCCATCCCGGAATGCTGTGTGGACTAGCCAGACCCTCCTCTGCAGCGCTGTGGAGGAAGGTCCCATTTGGGGTGTTCACAGAGACACAATTTGGCAGGTTTGTGTGTCTGTGACAATGTCATTAATTATTCAAACCGATTGATTATCAAAGTAGTTGATAACTAATCTTTGCAGCTCTAGTGTTGACATTTATTGTGTGACAGAGCAAATCAAACACAAAACCAATATCCCACAAATGCAAGTTGTGTATTCCAACCATGGTGTTAGCACTCACCAAATTCAGAATCACTCACCTTCTCAGGTTTACGTCGAACTTGTGGAACACGGTGTGAACTGGACTTTCGATGCCTGACTTCTTCATCTGAAATGTCTCCAAGGAATCCATCCAGTGACACAAAGTCTTTAGAGGGCAGGAAAAAAACAAAAATATAAGAGGCAAATCATTTGGCTTAAAAACAAAACAAAAAAATATTAAGTTTAAAGAAATGCATTTGCAGTTTGTTTACAGCCCTACATGATATGTAATAAAAAAAATACATAATACATAATGTGGGGTTAAGAATAAAAATAATAATCTAGATTATGAATTAGGAAGAGCTGTAAGTAACGATATTTACATTTGTCACTTATTTTCTCAATTAAATCGAATATTGGTTTGGTTTATAAAATGCCAGAAAATGCCGATCTGCGTAGTATTTGGTCCGCAACTCAAAGATATTCAGTTTATACTGTCAATAAACTAGCAAATCCTCACTTTTAGGAAGCTGGAAAAAGAGAATTTTAACTTTTTCCACAAATAATGACTCAAACTGATTAATAGATTATTAAAATTATAGGAAATTAATTTCATTGTTGACAACTAATTGAATAATCAGCTCTAGAATGACGCATCCATGTCATCTGGTTTATGAATGTTAATTTACCTTGACTGAAACGGGACCCAGCACCCCTTCTCCTGGCTGGGGAGGCAGAGCTTGATAAAGCTTTGTCATCAAGATCAGAGTCGTAGTCCACCAGGTCAAAGTAGACTCGGGGTTTCACGACACGCTTTGGCTGTTTCCTTACTGACGGACTCTGACTATCACCCTGGAGACCAGATGGTGATTCCGCAGCAAACTCGTTCCCTTCGTTCGTTACTTGAATGACCCCCGCTGAGAGAGGATCGCCGTCGCTTAGAGGCACCTTTAAAAAAAAAAGAGGCAGCGTGAAGCTGACGTGCTGAATTCTATGGAAGTATTAAAGCAACGTGAAGCTTGCACTATCAAATTAAAAATTACCTTTGGGTGCTGTTCTTCCACTTAGTCTACGTGCTTTTCTCTCTTCAATTTGATCACATCTCTTATACCTTGTGGTAAAAACACACAAACACATTCCTCATGATTTTGAAACACTTATAAGCTCCACTATAACTAAAAATAAAGTAGAGGTCAACTTACACACAACACTGCCGTTTGGTATTGGGACCACCAAACTTGGGTTTGTCGAGGCAGTTCATGCACTTGCCACAATCATCCTCGTGGTTGCAGCCTTTGCATATCCCACACCTCCGAGAGCGATACCCAAATGGCCCGAGTCCTTTCTTTTTCACAAAATTTGACGGCTTCTTGACCTTGGTGACCTTTGGATCTGACAGCCCAGGGCTGTCTGATTCAGAGGGAGACCCAATATCTGCAACAACAGACATTCACCCATTAGTAACTTAAGTTAATCATTCACATCTCAGGAGGCAGTTGCAGATCATTTGGTGGCACTAATTTTGGTATGGACATTAACTCACACATAGTAGGTAAAACTTGCCTATTAAAAATATCTTTGAGTATACACAAGGAAACAATCACAATTACTAATGATACACCAAATTTCTGGAATAGCAGATTTAAGGGAAGGTTTTAGTAATAAGCTAACTTTAAATGTAACAGTTTTAAACTAATCATCCATGAAACAGGGCTATATTTATTGTGGGGTATAGGTGTAACGATTCATATATTACACTGATGCATTGACCGTAAATTATTCTGTTTCAAAGCATCCGTTTGTTAAAACAAACCAATTATCTCTTCTACTCCATTCTCTGCCAGGGCTGAGAAGTCGCCATATCTACTACTAGTCCTACTGCTGCTGCCATCAAGTCATCCCATTAAAGTGTTGAGAAGTTTTATGAACATGTAATGAAACTAATGCAGATAAGTCTTTCCATCAGTTGACACCTACCTTTAGGGATGGCTGTAGGGGAAATGCCAGTTCGTTCATGCAAAGGCAAGGCGCTAAGTCTGGGAATGTCATCTGGTACCAAGGCTCGAGGCTGCCCCAGCACCACGGATGCAGCACGACACACATGCTTGATGCGCGGACCTCCTGCTCTACGGAACTCCTGGCACAGGGGGGATATGAGCTGCGGCTAGAAAAGGGAAAATAAAAAATTCCGATCATAATAGAGGCGCTGATGTAAAGGGGCTGGAATTGACAAAGGACTTAATTATTTTCTTTTTCTTTAAAATGCATTGTTATTACATCACCAGGCAATACAAATGGACATTCAATTGATGTGTTAAATTATTTTCAAATTCTGAATCATTGGTCATACAGTTCAGTAAAGCAAACTTTGCTCATGCTAAGTTTGCAACTATGGCAGAAGGATAATCCACAACAATAAACTGATAAAACCAGAGAGAGAATCATAGATTTGCAGTTGGGTTGATTTCCGCCTCGGGCCTATTGATTTGTACACTTACTTGTCCTTGAGGTGGCTCTGTCTTGACTGGAACATCAGCATCAAGCTTAACCCTCTGCTTCCTCCTTTGTCTCTTAGAGGTTACATCTCGAGACCTGGCACCACTCGGACCGGACAACAGCTACAAGGTTAAGAAGAAAAAACAAGGCATCAATGCAAGCCTCAGAATACTACCCCCAAATCAGTTAAAACACTTGGGAGGTTTTCCTCATCTCTAACAGGTCCTATTACATAGACTCAGACTGTATCTAATAGTGAAAAATTAAAGTGTACAATGACATAGATCATATGCTTGGGGTCGTGACCTTACCCCAGATGACTTAAGCTGTTTCTGCTGGTCAATCTTAATGAGCTGGACCTTGGCTTTCCTGAGGAGATTGAACATTCTTTTATTTGCGCCAGTGAGGCGCGCTCTTTGTGTAGCTCCCTTCTCCACAGATCCAAGATAATTGCCTTCCCCTGCACCTGAGTTCTGTTCTGACTGCAGCTCTCCTGTAGAGATAAAATAATATATGCCATGTTATGGTCCATTATATGTAATAAAGCAAATGTCATTTAATATTCTGATGCTTTTTAAATAATTTTGCTTACCTGAGTGATGTTGGGCAGTGTCTTTCCCTGCTAAATCCTCCTCTTTCTCGTGCTGAAATGCAAGGGACTTGAAGTTCATAGTCCTAACACACACAGAAACTTTTCTCACCACTCCAGGAGAATCAAGGTCTTCTATCTTGAGCTTGGATTTGTTTTTCCCTGCATTTGTACTGCGTTGCCTAAGGCTGATGCTCATGGCCTCATCATCGAGTCCTTCTGCTAAATCAACAGGAGGCTGAAGAGGTTTACTCACACTCTCTGTCTCGGTTGTGTTTTTGCTCTTAGGAAGTCCCGTCTGTGACTTCTTTAGCCTTTGATAAATCTTAAGGTGAGCCGCTTGTTTATTAAACTTGGGGGAACTGTTCTTTATCTGGGAATCCAGGACGTCAGTAGATACTTCTGTGGGCTTATCAACTGGTGTAGATAAAAACAGATCCTCACATTTGTCCTCTGAAGTTTTGTCCAGTGTGTAGACTTCCTTGCTCAACTCGTCTGGCACATGCCACTTGAAAGTAGAGTTCTTTAGAGACGACTTCTTTTCAATTTTGCCACTATTTCTGTCAGAAAATAGGCAGTCGGCTACATCAATGTCATCATCTAGGTCCTGAGCTGAAAACAGATCGACATCCAATTGAGCTTCACTCAATATGTCTTCCTCGTCAACCGGCAGGATTGGGGATAATGCTCTGCCTGTCCCATCTTCTCGCCTCTTTCCTGGGCGCATTGGCAAGCCTAATTGTAAACCCTTCTTTGGTGAGTTTCTTCGAGGCAAGACAGACATTCCAGCGTCATCCATAAACCTTTGTGGGGTCTTGATCACACGTGAGGATCTAGCACTTACTACAGGCATAATGAAGTGCTTGATGTTTTTAACAAACTTTGATTTACCAGGCTGAGCATCTACAACATTGGCTTGCCCCCCATCAATTAATGTGTCTGTTTCTTCCTGCTTTAAACTATCATTGCCAACCCCCATTTCCATCAGCTTAGAAATTATTTTAGAATGTGGTTTGGGCCTTTTAGAACCAATAAAATGAAGGCCTGAAGGTCTCTTTTTGTACTTCTTATGTACTCCAATAAGTTTGGAGCTTGGGGTTGGTGTTATAGTTGCTAATGGGGTGGAAATGTCACTCTCCATCTCAACAATTTCTTGACTTTCAGATAATTTAAGTGGAGCAAATTTTCCATCCATGCTCCTGTGCCTGTGTTTCTGACGCTGCCCGATCAAACTTTTACGCCTCTTTTTTACTTTTTTGAGCGATTTCTTTTGTCGCCGCGGTGCTTTTGGGTTACTTGCTTGACTTTCTTCCACCAAAGATGGTTGACTATCTATCAACTGAATGTCGGTTTCCTCTTTTACCGGTGGCGGTATCTGCTCTTCTTCTACTGCCACAGTGTCCTGTTTTGCCTCAGGCTGGGTGCAATCTATTGTTTCTGACTGACTGACTTCTGTTACTAAAGACTGAGTATCCTCCTTGACCACAGACTCTGTGATAGTAGCTTCAACAGTAGCCAACTCTGTGCTGACAGCAGTTTCAGGAGAGACAACCACCTTCTTCCTTCTAACAGACCTCTTTTTCCCCAGTTTATTATTTCTACATCTTCTAGGTTTGGAAGGCACAGGCATTGGTTTAGCCTCTTTGATCTGCGTTTCTACCTCTTTCTCCACCTTCTGTGGAGCATCTTCAACTGGTACTAGTGAGGGGTCATCCGCAATCTTTGAGGAAACCTCATCAGGAACTTCAGTGGAGTTTAAACTGGTCACCTGTGAAGGATCCTCTGACAAATCCTGAAAGGAGTTTTTAGGAAGACCATGTGAGCTTGTATCTTCAGTTGATGCCTGAAACGTGTCTTCAACATGCGCCTGCAGCGTTTTTTCATCCTGTGGACTTGTTCTAACCCTCCGTTTCTGAGTGGTCACTGGCTTATGACTGACAGACTTTGTTTGTGGTAAATCACAGCTTGGTGTCCTCCTCCTTAATCTCCTTGTTGGTGTGACTTGAGTATTCAGACATGATGATTTATCCTCATTAACTTCACTTAGATCTTTCAGAACATCCTCTTTCTTTTCAGACACAGGGCTAACTTGCTGAATTAAAAAGGACGGCTTTGAGCTTTTATGTTTCCCAGGAGAGGAGACCTTTTTGATCTGAAGAGGTGGAACTTTCCCGCAATCCGTTTTAGTTATTTCTTGTGGAAGAGTTTCATTCACATGTTCCACTTCGACTTCCACCTGTAAAGTGGACTTTTCCTCAACTGACACGTCTGCCTTGTTTTGGGAACCCTTCTCATTATTGTCTAAGCTTTTACTGTCTTGGGGGGATGAGTTTTCCAATTTGGATTTTTTATCCATCACCCTCAAACTCTTGTTGACACTGGTGTCACAAAAAGTGGACTGATCCAACTCACTTATGGGCTCCTCTGTTACGTTGACAGCATTTTCAGCCGCCTTTGTCTGACTTTCTTCCTTCACTAAAGTTAAAGTCCAGACAAACTTTTTTCTCAGTTTTTTCTTTCGAGTTGTGTTTTTCCCACTGGCCTGTGCATCATATTTTGGGTTTCTGACCTTCAACAACTTTAAACTTGGGACCCGCATTTCCTCATTTTTCAAAGCCAAACTGTCATTGGATTGTACATCTAAATGATCAGTCTCTTTCAATGATGGACCATGGTTTTCAGGCCCCGTAGCATCCTTATTCAGCCTCTTGCTTTGCCTTTGTCTGCCACTTCTCGCTGATGGTTTGGTCTTTACTGTTTGAGAAACTTCTGGCTTTGACTCCACCAGAATGGCATCACTTTTACTCAGACTTTCTGGTTCGGCTGCACCATCTGAGACTCTTTTAGTGACAGGGTTAGTGGCTCTATTGCTCCTACGAGTGACTTGAACTTCAGATTCTTGCTCGGTCACAATTTCCTTTTGCTTTAATTTCTTGGCATTCATTTTTGGCTCTACAGTCCCAATCTCCTTTACAGTCTCAAATAGATCAGATGATTTTCTCTCTTTTGCTTTTTGGTCATCAACCACAACTTTGGCGCTTGTCTGGCAGACAGGCTCGGTTGTCTTTGAAGCAGATCTCCCGCGCCTTTTAGGTACAGTCCCCCCTCCCTTATCTTCTGTGCCATATTTATCCTCATGCGGTTCAGTTTTTAATTTGACATGAACACTTGAAATCTGGTCGCCCTGAATGTCCTTGGCTTTGGGCTGATCGTGGATTCCTTTTATCTTTAATTTCTTTGCAGATTTTTTATGAGGCTCCTTTATGCTTTTCATTTTCTTTTTGGCCACTAACTTTATAGTAATCCTTGGTGCTGCTGATGAGGCTCTGCTTTTACTGGACTGCCGATCAATGGTGGTTTTTCCTTTCGAACTTTTCCTGCAATCCTTTGTAGGCTCTGCTTCAGGAGATAAGCAGTGTGTTTCCTCCAAAGATTTGACATCCTTTACAGGATCAGGGGAGGTAATTTCTGCCTCCAATGCTAGCGTTTTAAGCGGTAGCTTCTCACTTTGTCGTTTAGATTTTGTGTTGACAGCATCACCTACAAATCAAAAACATTTTAAATATTTTAAAAGTTCACGGCTCTATCAGTGAATGCAAAACTGGGAATAGAAAACAACACTTTTTCATATTGTGTTCAATGCTTAATAGAGGCCGGCCGATATATTGGACCAATATTATCGGCCGACACTAGGCATTTTCCAAACTATCGGTATCAGCATTTATAATAGCAAATAAATGTTTTTTTTTTTAATATTCATTCATTCAAATCATTTATAAAGACAAATAAATAATTCTGATAAATGAATATTTAAAAAAATTAAAGAAAAACAGACAAAACACCCTTCAAACATGTTATAAGTTTTGGCGTTGCATAGTTTGTTCACCAGAGGGTGCCCTACAATGTCCCTGTTGGCAATTTAAGTCTGTATTTTATTTACAAGAACTTTAATACATTTTTATGTTTCTCTGTTCTGGTGTGACAATGAAACAAACAAGTTTATTTTTAAACTGCATTGTCATATTACTATTATTACATTACATACATATTATTACATATTATTTTAGCGATTACTTAAATAACTACAAATAACTAATGTTATGGAAATCTGTTTACGCTTTGTTACGTGTTTCTGGATTAGAAAAAATATATTTTCTATATCGGCCGATATGTCTGAATATCAGATTTTAAAATCACAAAATGTTTGTATCGGTCTTAAAAACCCTTTATCTGCCGGGCTCTAATTCTTAATCCAAACGTATGTGTTGTTTATAAATTACAACATAAACTTCATGTGGTGCAGTAATATAGTTTTCTTTACCTTTGGAAGGGTTTTGTCGTGAACACGCAGGTCCTTTGGAGCCGTTTCTCTCAGCTTCAAATCCTCTGAAGTCATCTCCCTTGAAAAGGAAAAACAGATCATTAATACTTAAGTCAAAGTAACACCACTCTGCTGGAGGTTGCCAAACCATCAGCAAAAATCAGTAACTAAACTGGTTAGTTAACAGCATTAATTTTGAATTTGACAGCATGGCATTAATTGTATCCAGTATCCATGGCACCTTAGATGGAGGAACACTGATAATAGCTCTGAAAGCTCATTAAAAAGAATGGATTCATGTTGAGCATAATGATTTGTTTATCAATACACCTACAATTTATTTATCTTAGCATATTGGACCAACAGATATGTCAAATCATAAAAATGGTTATTTGGTTAAGAAGTTACAGCAATAACATCAACAGACAGACAATGGACAATCGTTTTAATTTTTCCACATTCAAAACAACTTTTTTCATTCATCTCATCAGAGTTGTAATACATAAAACATGGTTAGAGTCCGCATTAGTAACAACCTAAAGTGTGTACTGTTTTGGGGGGGAACGCTTCCTGAACTTTTTAATTATGCAGTTACGTGTAATCTAGATTATTTACCACCTCATGCAAGATCAGAAATTTATAACATTTCTATGACTCACACTTGAGAAGTTATGACAAACTTCTACACTCCCTACAAAAAACTGCATGGAAAGGTAGCTAGGTCTTTAATTACGATTCCCTCCAAGTACTGTACATCTCCCTCATGCTTGCAGCTGTGACCCGAAAGCCTACAAATAGCTCTACTCTTATGAATATGGATTATACATTAACGATAAACATTACATGTGTTAATCGTATGGAGCGGTCAGTTCTTAGAAGGGTGCAAATGGATTTGGCACACTTCTGCACCACCATTTAAAAATGTCCTGCTTGGTAACATTAGCTAGCAGTTAGCTATTCCCTCCTCTCGAAAGCATTTAAACTCACTAATGTCTGCAGAAAAGATAGCCAAAATGAAAAGTTAACATTAGTTATCTGAGTTTTATATTCACGGTTACCTCGGGCGGCGAAGTATGGTCCAAGAAATAATTGTGTGTTCTACCTTATATAAACTAGTTAAGTAGGCAACTGTGCCCGCATCTGGACAGCGTATGAAAACAGAACAGTTAGCTGCTAGCCGCTGTGCAGGATACAGAGGCGATAGCCGTCCCGTTCTTTGTGTTCGCTACTATTAGCTAGCTGCTACTCTGGCCTGATAACGAGCGGGCCATAGATGAAATAATTGCGATTCCTGTTTACAAATTGGCGTACTCACTCACTGGCTTATAAAAATCTACTCACGATTTTACGCTTTAATATTTAAAACTACATGCGAGCAATTGAGAGAACAGTGCTAATGTAACTTAACTGCTTAAGTGGTAGTTTGTGTTGCGGCTGTTCATTAAATGTCATGGGAAGCTGCACTATGCTAACACAAGTTAGCATGCAATGTTAGCTTACCAAGCTTGAAGCTAACATTAGCCTAGCGAAGGGATGTTGACATTTCACCATGGTACTAACCTGTCACACTGCTGTGGACAGCACTCATACTTGCACATTTAACAATCACACAACATATGAGAAGATGAAATAAAGATACTAACTCCTGGGTCGGTTTGGGACCTCACCTCTTCACTCCCACTAGAGCTGTATCCAGCCTGGCCAAGGGTCTGGTGGCTCGCCTCTATCCCAAGTAAGCGCAAGTGAGACTGGTCTTCGTTTAACGATAGAACCAGGTTTGCGGGCCTTGGCCCTCCGTCAGTCACATCATCAGCATCTGAGCTTGATCGTCCTAGTTGCCATCGCTTCTCGGAGCGCAAACGACTGCGTGACGACCAAGGCCGACCGGGGAAACGACCTCTGGCCGTAGCGGTTCCACCTTGGCCTCCTACGGCAGCCGCGGTTGCTGATCCGCATCCCGCTGCCGCCATCATTGCTTCAACAACAACACACACCGACGGCTAGCAGTTCGACGAGAGACAAGAGGGAAGGCGCGAGATGGGAGGGGGGAGCCGCAATGCTACAAGGGAAGGTGAGTTTTTTCGCTGAGGCTTCAACGGTAGGAGAAAGTGGGTCGACCTCTGGTGGTGATTGTAGACTACTGCTGCTCTCCTCTGTTCTCTAATCGCTTAACTTATTTGTAAAATAACTTATTTGTAGTACAACTTATTTGTACTTATAATAATTGTTTACATCTTTTTATATACTCCAATATTTTGCAAGTAGCCTACTCCATCAGTTTTTTTTCAATTTGTTCCAACTGTCCAAATTCAATATAGAGTGTAAATTAAAAACAGTGTCTCCAGTTGCTCACAGTTCCTTTGATGAGAGTAGCTACTTCCCACCCTGAACTAACTTCACGGTTTCCTTATCTCCACATTCACACTTTCCATCAGGATGTTTACCAATCAGAGACAGCCCACTCTTCGGCCCACAATGCCCAAACCTCAATCTGGCCTTGACATCTCCAATCAGAAATGCACATATTACATCTCAGATTACCACTTTGCTAGGTAGATATGAGTTCAACTTAAGTGATTGCATGAATTTAAATTCTAAACTAAACCTAACTCACTGATCAATTTACAGGTGTTTCCAGCCTACATTAAAATCCCAAGGCTGCATATGCTGTTAATAATGTTTTATTAAAGAACAGAAATATTGGTGGGGTAAAAGTCGCAAAACTTCTCAGTACATGGTAGGGGGAATGCAGAGGCAGAAAATAAAGAAAAATAGTTACAGTTTGTTTGTCTTCTCTGACGTACCCTGGTTCTAACACATTGCAAATGCAGTAGATGGCAGTATGCATCTTGTCACCAGAAGAAGCCAATGATGAAAAACACGAAAATCTAATTCAATTTTATAGTGTTTAATATGGCAAAATACAAATGTTGATTTCTTAAAACATCCCCTGTCTTTAATGCCTTTCTACATTATATAATTCTGTAAAATTAAACACTATAATTTTTTTTTTAATTTTTAATGCCTTTCTACATTATATAATTCTGTATAAACAATCCCTGAAATAATGCAAAACAAAAAAGCCCTACTTTTTCATGAATACGTATGCAAACTCATTCCTTAGTGTCTACTTCTAAGTCCCTTGGTCTCTTTTCCCTTGATATGTTTGCAATGTGCCTTGTTGTTTGTTTGATATGAATCTTTAATAAAAAAAATAAAAAATTATAGTGTTTAATTTTAATGTTAAGTTCAAGCTCATGGAGCAAATAAGGACATATTTTTTTGCAGAATAAATTGGCCAAAAGTGCGTAGGCCTAATAGACTACTACTAAAAATAGAAAGGCAAATCTCTTCTTCAATAATAATTATATTCAATAATATTCAATAATATTATTCAAGAAAGTACTGGATCTTGGCTTCCAACCTCTTAAATATCCTTATTTCAGATTGGATGAGCATTGATACGCTATTCAAACGAGTCAGTGGTCTTCTGTAAGCAAACTGTGTTGGAACATGTGACTCAAAACTCTCAACTCATAGCGCGTGCCACAAAAAAAAGATAATCGAAATATTTCGTCACACTGAATGTAAAATATGTGAAAAGAGACAGACCTACACAACAATTTGACTGGACGGGAGGTAAGTATTGAAGGATTGCTATAGCTAAATATATATAGGGACAGACAATGGGAGGAACCTTTATTAACCCGGCACGTAGGCCCATGATCCCTCCATCATATTCTTTAAACCTCTTATAAGCACACGAAGCAAAATCATGTGACGCAGGTCCCACACTCCCGTAAAGTAGGTGGTAGTATGCAGTGCAGGTTAGTGTGTGCTAGCCTTTAAAAAAAAAAAAAAAAGACGAAGAAGAAGAGGGAGGAAGTGTTTGATTGTTTGGATTTAGCTAGCTAGTTTCTTTGCGGCGATCAGATTATCTGACTTTTTGGCCTTGTAAATATCAGGTAAAGTACCACATTAATATACAATATTCTTGTCCCGAAATAATATCAAATGACTTCGCCCAGAATCTGGTGACCGTTGTAAATTACTACTACAGCTGTTTGTAGCAGTCGGAACAACCTAATTTTACGTTGCTAAGCTAAATGAATACTAACGTTAGCATGAGGTCATTTTCGAGGCATCTGACAATCCAAACTAGGTGCTATCAGGCTGTTTATGGCTTGAATTGTATACAATTTAATAAAAATGACTTAGAGCTTTAGTCATGTCTTGGCTAGTATTCGATTGCGGTTCAAACGGAGACATAACCAGCATCCCCTTTGTCCCAAAAGTGTCATGTTTTTAAGATGCTGTCTCAAACTGGTTCTGTCCTATAACTTGTTTTTCTTCATGTATCAGGATCCACCAAATCCACAATGAACCTGGAACGACTGCCCAACGAGGAGAAACTGAGCCTATGCCGAAAATATTATTTAGGTAAGAGTACTTAAAAATGGACAGGACACGTACCGATACAACCATCTTTATATTTCGTCAAACCTCCTTCCCTTTGGTTTGTAAATGCTGGTAACATGCAAGTAGTGTTAACACTTGCCTCCGTAAATTACACATTTATATTAAAATGATCTGATGCAGCTCACTTAGGTGAGAGGGAGGATAGGTTAAAGGTGACTAAAAGCCTTTTGTAAAGCAAAGCATGAACAACTTGAGTAGATGTGCCTAAATATGAATTCAGTAGACTTGTCTTTGATGATGTTTTTTCTCAGGTGGCTTTGCGTTCCTACCGTTCCTGTGGCTGGTCAATGTTGTTTGGTTTTTCAAGGAGGCCTTTGTAAAGCCAGTGTACAGCGAACAGCTCCAAATAAAAACGTGTAAGTTTCAGAACTGCTACTTTAATACCAGACATTTTACATAATTAGATTAGTTTAACAAAAATATGTATTTTAAACAGTTCAAGTCTAGATTCCCCCTCTAGTTATGCTGTGGATTCACTTGTTAGGACTCAGTTCAATCACTCATTACATTTTTAATCTAGTCAAGACATCCAGTGAAACCTCAAAGCAAATGTTCTACATTCTGTTTACACACATCTAACAGAAAATGTGGGCATTATTGTTCCATCATGGTCAAACTACTGGGATGAAGTTAAGACATCTTCAAGTTCCCATAAATCCTGTACGGGATGGGACAACCTTTCTAGGTGAAGAGAGTTGATTAAATGCTTTCTAAGCAGCGCTGGACAATGATTGCATTTATGTATATTATGGCTTTTAATGTAAAACCTTTATTTATAATATTCTTGTATCCACATACATGAGATCAACAATACAGAAGAACATTTTTTTAACTGTTGGGTTTTGTTTTAGGAAAACACAAAAAAAACATTAGACTCAATGTGTGATTTTTAAATACTTAGCATGTTGACATACTGCTGCAAAAATAAATTCTGGGAGAATTTTCACAATTAATTTGCCTATGCCTAAACGTATAAATTAAGACACATTTTGGGCTATCTGACATCAACAGACAGTATATGTCCTTGTGTTATTTTTTTCTGTTTGAAAAACAATATTTCCCCACATAAATGTGAGCCACTATTGGCACATTTGGTGTAAAATGTGTACTTTATAAAACACTATCAAACACTTCATTTTTTTAAAAAATTTCAAGCGTGATACAATGTACCTGTGTGTTTGTTTTTAATGCAAAGTAATTGTTTGTTTCTTGTGTCTTTTTAATCTAGATGTAAAGCGGTCGGCACTGGGGTTGCTGCTGTGGGTAACGGTACTCACTACCTGGATAACCATATACCAGCACTTCAGAGCAGAGTGGGGGGAGGTGGGAGATTACCTCTCATTTACCATTCCACTGGGCATTCCTTGATGTGTCTTTGTCAATGACATAGAACTAATGATCCACTATAACGGACCAAAGAATGTTCCTTTTTTAACTACAGTGAACAATTCTGGTGATTTGCCTCATCTCTGGAGCTAAATTCAATGACTGAATCACATTAACAGTAATCCCTTGTGTCTTCAAAAGAGAAATGCTGTAGGATTTAAAAACTGTTTTATGCTTGCCAAGTCATTTAAGAAAGTTCTGAGTTCTTTTTTTTTTTTTTTTGAGTGTAGGCTAATTTTGTATAGCAGACAATGTGACCTGTCAGTATCTAATGATTTAATAGATTAAACATGCTTTTTTCTTTTTTTCTTGACTTATTGTGGAGCTTAATGTTTGTGTGTGATTGTCCCAAAACAATTTTTACATGTGTCTGAATAACAAATAAAAAAAGTCCATACTTCCTCCCAAGTTACAATGTTTTCACTCCATGCACTGTATTTCCCTTGGCAAGTCAGAATTTATATTCATGTTGGGAAATCATTATCCCTCTAGGATCTACAAATCTGTAAGAACTTTTTTGTTTGACTCATTGATGAGCTATTTTCTCCATATATACTCCTAATATTTTGTATTGTTACAGAAGGCTCCTAAAGTCTGGGAGATCGCTGGCGCCTGTTGTGAAACTCAATAACTTAATCCCTCCAAATGTCCTCACTTCCCTATCATACTATATGAGTCATAACATATTCAGTGCCATTTTTAGTCACTCCAGTCAAAGCTTAAGTGACAGGTTCTAGATTGCTAACAGGGAGAACATGTGCCCAGCGTATAAGCGGCTGACCTCCCTATAACGAGAACAAGCCAGAAGTATCAGCATGTACCGTGCTTTTATGATGTAGGGAGTCCCTAATAAAACTTATAACTTATAATAAAACTTACAGGGAGTAAATTAAATAATCCTTTTACGGACCTTGTTTCCGAGTGTGTTGTGTTATATGTGTGTGTACTGAGTAAAGAGATGGAAAGTAATATTTACTCAAGTATAATTTTAAGGCAATTCCACTACACTTCAAAGGTTAATATTGTACTTTCAACTTAACTAAATTATTTGACAGCTACTTACTTTGCTGATAAAGATTGTATACATAAACCATTTTTATAAATAAACCATATAATATGATGTATTGTTATAAATTAAACTAACCAGTAATATGTAACGTAGTTCAATTTAACTCCAGCCTAGGCCAACTATTGCATTAAAGTGCCACTTATATAAGAATATACAATAATACAACACCGACAGGACCACATTTTCTGCATTGTATTCTTATTTTTTTAATACGTCCAAGTACATATAGCTGATGAACCTTAACTATTGAATGCAACACTTTGACTTATAATGGAGTATTTTTTTACAGTGAAGTGTCGGTACTTTTCCTTAAGTAAATGATCTGAATGGTTGTTTCACCACTATGAGAGTGATTAATGGGGGAAAGCACATGCTCCGACATGTGTTAGGGACGTTCCTGCTGTCACTGTCTGTCTGGCATCAGCTCACGGGGGTTAACAACATCTCTTTTGAACTTATTTTTGGATAGACCTTCCTCGACAACCGAGCATAAGCATATATTTCATAAGAGGTCTTAAAAAAACAGTTTGTATTGTTGCCGTTAACCCTAGGTATAAACTGCAGGCTACAACATTGGTAAGCTAATATTAAAAGCACATTATTGTCAATAAGCTCACAACAGCTGTGTCACTCCCAAAACAATACACTCTTATCCAAGATGGTCATGCCTGAACACCCAAGGGTACGCATCCAGAACATAACAGAGGCAAGGTGCCCCAACTAATTATGCAACTCCAGTATAAGGCACAGCCACGACAAGCACGCAGAGGGCAAGGAGCAGACAGACTGACGCACAAGTGCATCACAGTACCTGATTTAGGACTCACCACAAACAGTTAAACAAGGGCTGTCCTTTCCCGTACACTTATTTAGACAGGGAATATAAGAAGAGGTAGGTTGTGGTCAGTGTTGTATGCCTTTAACTCAATTGCTCTGAAGTCAACTCTCCTTTTTCCATTTTTTGTCCTACTGATTAGATATGGACTTCATCCTGCCACCCAATCTGCCAGATGGTGATATCCCATGGGAGAAGGTTTTACCTCCTCTTATTCCTCGGCTCAATGGGACTTATGGACAATATAACTGGTCTCCGAAATTACTGATGCCAGAGACTGACAATAACAGCTCCGCAGAGGTAGGTCATTTTAAGTTACTTATGTTAAGAAGATAATATATTGGCTCAATAGAACTGCATGGAAAAACAATTAAAACACAGTGATTACCAAATAACCTTTTACAATGGTAACTTAAAATTGACATGTACAGTGTATTAAATGTATATTGACTGGTCCTTTTTTTTTTTTTTTAAATGCATCTGCCTGATGACCTGAGGTCCATCACAACTGTGTCCGCATTCAAATAGAAAACTCAAAACCTTTATTTTCTCAGGCATTTGTTTAATTATACTGTGTGTGTGTTTATGAAATTGTATGGTCGCACTTGTATGTCTTGTTGGTTTTTGTTGATTTTCTTGTTGTGTATTCTTATTTCTAGTCATGCTTTGTTTTAGTGTGTATGTTGTTTTTAATTTAAAGCACATTGGGTTTACTTGTAATTAAAGGTGCTATAAAAATAAAATAGACATCTGACAGTCAATTTTAACAGCTGAAAACCCAGATTTGCAGCTGAAAGCTAAAAAACAAAAACAAGTACAAATGTTCTGTCAAACTACTGTTTCCAAGGTCAAGAATGAACTTTTACGCTCAAATATCATCAAGGTTATCTATTTAGTAACTGGTGGTGGCAAATAGAACTTTTTTTGGCTATTTGCTGTGATTAGAAATATTGTATTGCTATATAATAATACATAGTATTTCCACTCCTGTTGGTAGGTTCACTGTGACAACAGTGGTTTTACAGTTCAAGTTGATGTAAAGCACTTCAACCCAGAGGACCTAATGGTCAAAGTAATAGGAGACTTTGTGGAAGTGCAAGGAAAGCATGAAGAAAAAAAGGTTGGTATTTTGGAAGGAACATTGATGTATTTTGCGGTTTATTTGTAATAGTTAAGATTTGTCTTATCCTCAAAAATTTTCTTAATGTGTTGTTAGAAGGATGGTCCAGGGGTTACAACACGGCAGTTTAACCGCCGCTACCGAATCCCAAAGCGAGTGGACACCATGGCTTTGGAGTCAGCGGTCTCCCCAGATGGCATCCTTATCATATCTGCACCGATGCTGCAAACAGAGGACTCCAGAATCCTGACCAAATAATTTATACCAAGCACTCAAATCTCAACCACCTTCACTGCATATATAAAAAAAAAACAAGTGTAATGTAATCCTTTAAGAACTCACAGGCACATGCAGAAATAACTTGAGGCTCCTTTATCCACAGCAACTCTCAACATGTGCCAAAACACCCATTTGTCTTGTTCCTGGCACTGTTCTAATATTCCCTACTCTCTGAGGTTTGTATATACTGCTATACTATTACTCATCAATCTTACATGATGTTTCAAGGAACCAGTCTTTGTAAATATTCTGCATTTGAAAGTTCAAATTGCTGTTTTTGTTGTAAAATGCACTGTATTGTAATTGTGATTAATGATGCACACTAACATATCTCCAAACTCTTTAATGTGGCAATATTTCTTTAAAAATGAATACAATAAATTTCTTTATAAAATAAAAAGTGACACCATCAAGTGCCTCTTGTCAACGTTCAAGTAACTTGTTGCTCTGTAACACAGAGTCCACTTCACTAAAAGGAAAAATACAGAAGATTACTTTTCTGGAATGCCGAGATGACAATCATTGGCTAGCTGAGCAATTTCATTTATAGGTTATTATTTTACCTGATCTGCTCCTTTACCCATCTTCTCTGCTTGCGAAGGACTTGTAATAAAGGGTCATCTTCAAACTCTTTTTCATCAGAATCTGAAAAAAGGACAAAATAGAACCGTTGAAGAGGGTTCATAATGGAATATAATCAGAGGACCAATGCTATAAGTTATTGTTTTGTATGTATGAAGTCATGACTACAGCAAAATTCAAAATGGATCACAAATGTTAAAACAGAGAAAGTTCTCCAGGGCTTGTGGCATGTTGGGAATGGAAACTAATCATAGGTCAGAATATATTATCCACAATTAACTACCGGCTAAAGGTTGGGGCTCTTTGCTGCCATAAGCTCACCTTCAGCTTCTTGCAGAAGCTCTGAAATGACCTCCATTGAGTTCTGCGCATCGCATGGAGGAACTGAGGAATGTGGAGGTGCAGAGGAAGTGCAGGTAGGAGAAACCGCAGAGTCAGGTGCTGAAGATAAATCCACCGGGGGAAACAATACCTCTGACACTACCTGTCAAAGCCCAGTGAGAAAACCCTACTGGTTAATGCAGCTTCTGATTACCATGACCTCATCAAGTGATGATGTATGACACCTAAACTATACAAGGTGTGCAGAGTAATGGCAGCACCATTCAATATCTGTAGTAAATGGAGTATATTTAAAGAATGTGTGCCACTTTTCATGACATTCTAACAACTTAAATTATTTAATAGGACAATGTCCCACACACCGAAGACACCTTGGAAGAACTCAAGTATGCAGCTTCCCTGGCATCATAAGGCCCTTGTATTAATCAAACTACATAGAGAGAATTAAAAAAAAAAATAACTTTGAGAACCTGTCCTAAGGCACTGTGGATTGGAGAAGGGGGTGGTGCATGATCGCCAGTACTGCTCTCACAGGGAAACCCCTGGCTTCCCTCCTGTTGCTGCTGCGCAGCCCACGGCATGACCTTATGAGCAGAAACTCGATGTGAAGAACTCCTGTTTGTAGAGCCAGGGCCATCAGCATGTTCCCTATCTGCAGTATATCTGCAAAAAAGTTATATTAAGCATTCAGTCTTGATTTTATTTTGTTTGCATGTTTCAATACTACCTTGTTGCTTTCTTCTGCTTTCTGAAGGACGGAGCCGTCTTCCTCTCATTCTTCTCTGACTCTCTCGTCAGAGCATTCTCCCTCTTAGATGTTTTGTGGTGACTAAGCCCTGCTCTTTCTATAGCTCCAGATGAAGCCGGTGGTGGGGATGGCATATGTTCAGAAATAGTCTTATTCATTAAGTTTTTCACCGAGTCTCCAGGGACTTGTGTCTTTTTTCGGACAACTTTTGTCTGAGACCCATCTTTACTACCTGAAATGTTTTGTTGTGTGCTAGCACAAGATGACTGGATGGGAAAGGGCAAGACCTCACAAAGTAAATGCATATGGGCAGGAACATGGTCAACAGTCTGGGGATAAGGGACTGAAGAGCCAGGAGATGGACCTGAAACTGTGGGACATGGTCCGGGGACTTCTTTGGTCTCTGGCAGGGGAGCAGTGATGTGCGAATGTGAAGCTTTCTGTGAGATTTCAGGAGGTTGTTTACTCTGATGTTGCTATGGATGATGCAAGAAAGAGGAAATTAAAATTATTCTGAAAATCTGCAATAAATATCAAACAAAAAACATGAAATAAATATCGCACACTTTGACTCAAACCTTGTAAGTCTGTCCACTGGCTGAAGGATGGCTTGAAATGGGGCCCTGCCAGCTAAAAGTGGGACCATGCCGAATGGACTGTTGCAGGGACTGGGGCCCCTCCCTGGCCTGCTCCATCTTTCTCCTTAAACGCCACTGGAACAAGATGTCATCTTCCCGGCGTGTGGGGGGCACCAGTGAAGGCATGACGCAGGAGGACACAGCTGGAACTGGGTCTGAGATGTAAATGTTCATAAACACATTGCACAATAACACTGACACAGCAGTACAGTTTAAAAAAACAAACATGAAAAAGAGGAATTGTCTACTAGAAGTTACATAATATAATGAGGAATGGCATTGAGCAAGTTTAAATTCAAAGAAAAGTAACAAAATTGCAACTCAGAAATACTTACTCAACACTCTTGCCTTACCAGTAGATCTTATTAAACTGGGAATCAGAGGTCTTCGTGCTGGCTCATCAACGCTGACTGGGGAAGAGAAATCGGAGCATTCCAGGCCCTCTGAGCTGACAGGGATAGATCCATCACTCAGAGTACATTCACTGTTAGAAAGACAAAAAAGTTATTTACAAGTCAAGGTATGAATTAATTTATAAATAATGTTTCTCGCTGGTCTTCATACCCTTTCAGCAGAAGTCTGTTGGCCTTTTCTTGAAGGTGTAGGATCTCCGTGTCATCTAATTCACCCCAATATGTGTCTGACAAAATCTGAGAAACAAGGAGAACAGACAGAACACTCGTAAATTAATACAACTAGATAATTAAATATGCAGCATTTGAGTAAAAAATAAAATAAAAATCTAATCAGTCATACTATCTGGCCTAATACTGTTAACAAATATACTGAAGTTATGTTGCGAGGTTGATACCTTTGACATGAGCAGGCTGAACAAGCCATACAAGTCTCAAACTTGGCTGCTTAAATGATGGCTTCCCAGATATTTAGTAAACACAGAGGTTTCCAAATGGACATGTGGTCTGGTCTTAAAATGCAAATATTTATATGCACACTTAGTCGGTATAAGGCGTTTCTTCTGCAGACACTCTGCTCCCGGGCATTCAGACAAATTGGCATAAACAAGGGCAGGGTGCAGACTCAATAATTCCTTATAACAGCATACCCAAATAATAAAAAAAAAGAAAAAATGGAATAATATCTGGGGGTTTGTTTTTATTTTGTAAAAGAAATAAATCTACATTCATAGGTAAATGCACTCACACTAAGCGATCCTCTGCATGGGGAAAGGGACGTGTCATGTCGGCGCTGTATGGCTGGGCTGTAAATGGCAGGTTCATCTGTTCAAAAGGAAGGGATTCCATAGAAAGATTTGACCAGCAAGGTTGCTTTCAACATTACAATTTAGGAACTGGTGACAGTTAATAACCCCTACATTACAAAAAAACAGTAATTGAGAATGTACCTGTGTCTCTTGAACTGCGGGGTAAAGATGAGGGTGGCATCCACCAAAAAGGCAGCTGCTTCTCTCCAATGACAGAGTGCATCTGCTGGCGCTCCTCTCGACTCTGCGGTCGACCATGGCGAAAGCGATCTATGTACCTGGGAGAGCAAAGGCCAATGCTGGCTATAAGTAGTGATTCAAATTATTATTTAAAAGATCCACTCACCAATAATAATGGTACAATAGCACTGTCAGTCATGCCTTACATATTGCAGTGTTCTCATTGCGAGAAAAGGTAACAGATCTGTTTAAGAGGGTACATTAGGGCATAGGCTGGGGCATAGTGTTTGAGGGTCTTGACTCTAAACTACAAACAAAATCATACTTTGCCATTACGGAGTCCTGCTGAACTCCTAGCTCGGAGGTATCTGTGGATTTTCCAGCTCTTGCAGACTGTTTATATGTCTCCATGTCAGATGAAGTTGTATTGCTGGCAGCAGAAGATCCACACTCAGTGGAGGGCCAGGACTGTAAAAATAGGTTGTTCATCTGTGGCAGCAAAATATTGGCCATGTGGCTCAACCAGCCTTTGGCTCTCTGGGCTCTGAGCGTGTAATTGTGGACTGGACTGCTGGTTTGAGTGTACAGGACTCAAAGTCTGCAAAAGAACAACAAAGTGACAGAAATATTTGCGATGATTTAGGAAAATAAAATAAGATTTAAATATATGTCTTGCAGTATGAGAACATTTACATACAGTTTTTTTCTTTTTATTTGACAGGGACTGGTTGTGAGATGGGTAGTAGGATCCCTTTCCCACTCTGGATGCTGGTTGAAAGGGATTCTTCCTTGTAAACACAGGCCCGCTGTCAAAACAATACTTCTGATATGACCAACTGTAACTATTGTTTAAGGTAATATAAAAATTTGATCTTCAGATCTTACCTGGATTTCATTACAGCTTTAGAAGGTCACAAGTGTTTCATAGCTCACAAGACAGGATGCACAGAAGAAGTTGCTTCAGTGTGGTTCTGATTTATACCTGATCACAACTGAGTTCTTTTACAATAAAATATAGCTGAATCGGCATGTCTTACCGTAGAATAAACTTAGTTAACTTAGAAAGACGAAGGCCACAACATCCGCCGGCTTGACTTGCCATGTCTACAAAAGAAAGTTACCATGGTGTCAAATGCCAGTACGACACAAATTGTCCATTAAATAGCAAATTAAGACGCAACAGCGGACACTTTAAACCTATATTCATGCAACGAGTCCAACTTTGTAACTGAAAAAAAATATTACGTAGCCATTTCACACAAATACAACACTATCGATGAAACAAGAAGAAAGCGACACGGTTCACCGATCGTTATTTACTACAAGACTTACAGCCAATAGGCACCGAGTTAAATATAATGGACATCAAATGTACCCAATCACATAGAATGTCCTCGCAGCATAAGCGCCAATCAGTTAATAAGAAACCGGCAGCGCGCGGAAGAGGAAAGTCTGCAAAGGATCGTTGATCAAAACAAGCTAAGTTAGTTAACGCTAGCAACGATGATTTGAGCTAGTAAGCGCTAGGGTCTGATATAATAATACAACACACACTCTTTATTTACTGTAAATGTATGGAAACCGCTAGTGGTAATCATTAGTCAGCTAGCTAATCGTAATATAGCTAGGTAAACGTAGATAACGCTGGGCTTGAGAAACTGGCTTTTGCGTTATCCAATGGTTACTGCTAACACAGAAGCTGGCTAACGTTAACGGATTGCAAACGGTCCTATCCTAACCGCAGCCAGCTAACGTTAGCAAGCAAGCGTCCTGTAGAAGTCCTATCTAGCTAAGTTAGTGTTGTCAAGTAAGGTTAGCACAAGTCGGTATCAACCTATAAACACTACATAGTCAACGATAGTGATTAACTTAGTGGTAATAAAAGTCGCTGTTTTTCCTAATTAACGCTAACGTTACATATATTATAGAAAGGTGGATATAATGCACCACGTCAAGATCAAGACTGAAAGGCCAGGTAAGTAACAGTTATCGTTAACGTTACTACATTTTCACCCCAAAGGCAATTAAATGTAAATGTCCTCCTGACCTAAGCTAGGCTATTACATTTGGGTAACGTTAAGATAACGTTACTCACATCCAGTAATAAAGTAGGTTATGCATTGAATATTAATTCTTTGGTGTGAGTGTTTTCAGTAGCTAACGTTAATTCTTGCACACACTGTTTACAACTTAACGTATTATTACTTCTGCAGATTTAGAGGGGGCTGGTGCACGAAGCAGATTGGATGCTGTGTTAAAGGGACTGGTAGAGAGGAGTGAAAATGAAAGGTCAGTAAAACTAATAATAAATTTCAAACTCATCTAATCATTGTTTTTAATTTTCACTCAGACTAATATCTTTGTTTTTTTGATCAGGGAGCAAAATGAGGGCGATTCTGGAAAAATATCAGCAGACTCTTTAAATAAGTATGGATCAATGATTTGGATTTAAAATGTATTTGCCAATTTCGTAAAATGTATGATATACCGTAGTTACTGCTGTGAAGTTATATTATATAGCATATTTGTTGTATTATTTTAACGTTAAATACAAAGTGTAAAGGCTTGTTTTTTAGATTTCATGTTTCACTTGCTGTTTCTAGGGATTTGTCTCCAATGTCTGCTGGAAAAAGGCAAGTGATTTAATAATTCAATTTTTTACAATTGTGGCTAAAAACATCTCACTGTGGTCCTGCCCTGTCAATGATTTTATAACTTCTCATTGACAAGTTGCATGTCTGCACAGCACACCATAATAGGTGTAAAAGCAGTAGCGTTTGTGAAGTTTTCTTTGACCCTATACTTGCTTTGATTGCCAGGCCGTCAGCTCGATTTCCACAGCACCGTCGGAAGAAGCGCAAAGAGATGGATGAGGGCATACCAGAGAGCAATCAGCACAAACAAAGTAAACTTAGTGCAAATATAGAAACTAATTCTGCAACAAATTAAATTGTAGTATTTGTCCTTTTTGTCCCTCAGTTACTGGTCACTTTTGCCTTTTTACGTCATTGTACAATTTCTCACCTTTTCTTTCTTTGTCTTCCCATTTTCGGTCTTTCTCCATTTGTTAGATGCTTACATCATTAAGTTGTTTGATCGCAGTGTGGATCTGGCTCAGTTCAACACCAGCACCCCACTTTATCCTATCTGTCGTTCCTGGATGAGAAACAATCCCTCTGTCCGTGTGCTGCCTGCTTCCCCAAGCCCCCCTCACAGTATGGTAGAGGAAGAGGTAAGGCTACTCAGTTACGCTGGATAACTTCAGTTGTAGTAAAAAAACTTAAAACATCACCACAAAGTCAAGTACAGTTTTAAAATTCACTGAAAATTGTGAAAGATTCTTTCATTGTAGACTAGAATTTCTTGCTTTTGTTGTGTTCCCTTACAGAGTAGGAAAGTTTATATTGTGGCCAAAAATATTACAGAGAGCAGTATTATCACAATATTGGATCAAACTTTGGGGTATTACTACTTAAGGAGCTGAAATATAAAAAAAACCCTTCAAACTAGATAGATAGATAGATAGATAGATAGATAGAAAAAGAACATTGAAAAGTGAACCACTTAAATCCCCATCAATTCAAGCAGGTTTGTTGTTAAAAGCCCAGGACAGTTAGCTAGCAATTATTTAAAATGCAGCACAGTGTCTGCAAAAGCCTAACATTGCTGCACAATGGCACACTTACATGGGGCTTTCACAAGCCAGAAGCACCTCTCTCCCTCAGTCTGACCAGCATTAGGGTGCACTTTTGTGGCTCAGCACAACACCAGCACCAGGTCTGAAAACAAAAGCATTATGCCTTCTGAAACAGGTTATGACACCTGTATATATCTGGTATACTGGGACGCCCCTACTACTGCACAGGGCAGCAACTGGAATCAGCTTGGATTTACGGCTGAAATATTCAACTCATTATAATCATATATAACTCTAAAACTAAAGGTTTGTTGATTAAGAGAGGGGAATTGCTCTTGAGTATTTTTGTTTTGAGCACAACAAACAAATTTCCATCCCCACAATTTTTTATGTTTTAACTAACCATGTTAAACCCCAAACTTAAAACTTGAATCTGTGTCAGTACGATCAGTTATTTAGCATAAAATTGTCTCATAATGAAATTAACTTTTAAACAAAGTATTAACAAAAGTCCTTACAGACTTACTATAACGTATTAGTCTTAGTGTGCCTTCAGTACTTTAAAGATGTCATTATGCCATAGTTGTAACGGCAGGAATAATAGTATGTAAATGTTTTCCTTTTCCATTTTCTTTCTTTCTCCAGCTTACCGATATGATCAATGGTAAAGGTCAGATTGTGTACAGACTCCCTCCTCCAACCTCCTGTCCAATCAGCACTTCTGGTGAACCCATCAATCTCCGGATCCCACAGACTGAAAAACCCACTGTTACCAAGGTTGTGTAAAATATATGCATGAGGATTATTAATGGTGCTTTTCATGCATTGTGATATTAAATGGCACACATCTATTATTACATCAAATTCATTATTTAAACAGGTAACAAATTATAAGTAACTCAATCTGAACATTTTGTTTTTCCCATAGTTAACAGATTCAGTTCCTGTATCCGGTTCTCTCATATGTGACCACATGGAACGTTGGAAAAAGATAAGACAAAAGTATGTTCTTTGTGACAAGCAACTTGTTATTGTTACTCAAAATAATTATTGATGTTGTGTACTGTAGACAACCCACCTCGAGGTCAGGGTTACACCCGTGTTCTTGTGCAACTTGGTCAACATGCAACGTAGTTGATTTGTTTCCGTTATGGAGTCAGGTTATCATGTACAATTTAAAACCTCTGAAACATCTAAAAGTCCTGAAGGAGTTGAGCTGACCCATATTGGTTCTTTTTTCAGATGGAAGGAGTGCTCTAACAAGAACCAGTTAAGATACAGCGAGAGTATTAAGGTCCTTAAGGAGATGAAGGAGCTGTACGATCGCTAACTGGCTTGTACGGTAGCTCTCCATCACAGAATGAACTCCATGCAGCTGCAAAGGAGCATTAGCATAGCATTCAATGTTTGAACACACCTGCCATCTACAATCTGATTCCAAGGAAAGCATGAACACAACCTCGAGCCTTAAATAGACCATATGTCCTATGCATTGCAGAAAAAAATATTTTAAAGGATGTTTGTTTGTTGCAGTTTCTTGTGTTCTAGTGTGATGTGTTCTTATTCATAAACATTCTGTGAAGATGTCTAAATAAATGAACTGGCTCTTCAGTTTTCCAAATACACTGTGACTTGTGCATCCTCATCATTAAGACGACTTATTAAAGTCCATTGTAGTCTCTTTTACACTTTCAGATTTGCTTCTTTCTATTCAACATATAACTTTTCAGGACACAGCAACTACTATTAACTGAGAGAGGTCTGTCTTAAAGCTGGGGTAGGCACTTTTTTTTAAGGGTTATTAGGCACAAATTCCATAATCTTTCAGCGTATTGTAATTCAAGTGGTCAGAGAAAACTAGACTTCTGCACCTCTTCTGGGCTCCGTTTCCAGGTGTTAGCCAATCTAGCTTGTGACAGGAGACTGGTCAATCACAGGTCATGTCAGAGAGAGAGAGCATTCCTATTTTGCATTGCATGTGTGACAGAGAGGGAAGAGGGAGATCTGCAGGAAGAGGTCTCGTTCTAATTTAAATTCTGATGTTTTGCATTACACCCACTGCAGTTCAAAAGGGCAACTTTAGTATCTTTCAACCCTTTTTAACCATGTTTCTATGTTTCAGTGATTTGATGGGAATAACAACTAGTCCAGTATTGAGCGAGACCGCTGCAGTGTAACGTTGGGCAATTTACATCCACCTAAAGTTAAACATCCCTGAATTTGCTATTGCTAAACCCACTAGAAAAGCACTTTTAGTAGATGCGATAACGGTGCACATTTGCCCATCAGAATTATAATTTATACTTTATTACAGATTACAGCTACCGGTTAAAATGTTCTCCAAACACAACCAATTTCAAAGATTTTTGTTCACATAGTGACTTAGACACAAATGCATGGGAAAATGGGGTTCAAGTTGAAAACTAGCAGTAACATTTACTATATTATTCTGAGATGCTAGTAGCTTGTTTCTTTATCAATTATTCAAGCAACAGGTGAAACAGATTATGTTGCATGTTCTAATTAAAGTGTCAGTTAATGGAGACATCATGTTCTCTGTTGTAATTTTGCTGACTTGATGGCAGTTACAGGAACTAAAGAAGGCAGCAAGTATCAAACAATAGCATGTGTACTACAGCACATTGAATAGGAAATTACTATTTATATGACTAAGATTCTTAAGGGTACATTTCCAAGAAAATCTATGATTTTTAGTTTGAAGTTTTTTTTTTCTTTCCTTATTTTAAAAAGATCATTCTAAATTGGCATTGGGCTTTAAAGTAATCTGCGGGTGGTATGATTTACAGAGTACGTTCCATTTTTGCAAACTCAGGAAGTTGCATGTACTGTTGTCGTATCCTGTAAGATAAAACACCGTCTGTTAATAAGTGTGTTGGTGATGTAGAAGTAAGAAAGTAGCTTTTAAAATAAGTTTTTATTCACCTTAATTGAAAAGCTCAAGTATTAAAGCTCAGTCTTTTGTGTGCCATATCATGGATACTGCTATGGACAAATAGCAAACCCTGTCAATAACCATGGGTAAATGAGCATCAAAAGCTTACAGACAAACATAACATTGTTTCCTTTATCATATTAGTTATAGGCAATTCTATATATGATGTATTAAAGTTTACATGGTACAAAATAATTAATTGTTACACAAAGAAAATGATTCTTTAAAGTTTGCTTTAAAAAAAAAATCTGGACTCATTGAAGTTACTTCGCCTACGTTCTTAATCAGTGCTCAATGTCTCTGTCTCTCATCAGTGATAACCACTTTGCTTTCTGTGAAGTTTTAGGAAGTGTCTGTAGAGGCCTTTATTCAGTGCTCTCAGTCTTTCTCTCGCCAGTGATGACCACTTTGCCTTCTGTGAAGTTTAAGGAAGTTTCTGTGCCTTTCCTCTCCAAAGGTGCAGTAGAGTCTGACTTCCGGGAAATCCAGGAAAAGTGTGATGACAAGGAACGAGAGGACATAAAGGACAAATGGTCCTCTGCCAAGGCACTCCCTAGGACAAAGCATATGGACTTCCTGAGCTTCTTCTGGAATTCATCACACAAGAAAACATAGAGAATCGGGTTCAGGCAACTGTTCATAAAAGCCAGATTCAAAGTCAGTGGACCTGCAATCTTGGCAAAATTCCTAAGATCTGGGTTATCATGGGCCTTTAACTCTATAAAATGTGTAATATGGTAGGGCAACCAGCAGATGAAGAATGCAAGAACAATAGAAAAAATTATACGGCGAGATCTCTGTTTCCTGATCCTATGCAGGCGCCCTGTACGAACAGCTATGGCCACATAACAGACAATTATTACCAGGAATGGGATGAGGAAGCCCACAACAAAGCGAAAAATGGCAAGAGTCCATAGTGGTATGGATGGAGAATAACCACATTGAATCTTCTCCCCTATAACGTTAATTTTGCGAAAAAAGGCATAAGGGGTGCTGCAGACCATAGCAGTCATCCAGATGCAAACGCATATGAGCTGGGCTTTCAGAACAGTGCGCTTGTTTTGTGCCCACACCACCACCCAGATGGACAGGCAACGATCCAGACTTATGGCTGTCAGAAGAAAGATACTGGCAAACATGTTGGCTATAATCACAAAGCTGTTGAGCTTGCACATGAATTCTCCAAATTGCCAATGATACTCCTGAGAGGTGGAAATGATGGTTAAAATCAGAAAGGCCGTAAAGAGGAAGTCAGCCAGGGCCAAGTTGAGAAACCAAACAGAGTTGACTGTTCTCTTCATCTTGCAGCCTGTCACGTAGATAACCAGACTGTTGCCCAGAGTCCCCACCATGATGATCACACAGTAGATCACCAGGGAGGCCGTCCGCACTTTTCTGAGAACCCCATCTCCCCCAGCTGGTTTATCTTCTGTTGAAGTGATGTTATCTAATGTACAAAACAGAATTTTTTATTACAGGTATTAGTATCTTCAACACATTCTGCAATATGCACTGAGAAAATAGATTATTTTATAACCAGATTAAGTAAATAATAATAATAATAATAATAATAATAATATCAATACAAATAATATTAGCCTACACTTATACATTTTACAAAACAAAGTCACATAGTGCCTCACAAGAGTAATATTGTTAAAAATAGGATCCCAGAAGATTAAATAGAACAAGCCAAAAAGAATAAAATAACAATAGAAATACAAATAAACCCAGTAAATTTAAACTTAAAAACAAACAAATACAATGATGAGACAAATTCTATCTTAAATAGGGGAGCCTTGATCTGCTTTTTAGCAACAACAGAGACCACAGAACGTGTAACTAGTAAATCAAATGCACGGTCACCCTTCACCTTTGTTCTGTAGTCGACTGTGAGGGACACCAGTAATCCTGGCTCAAAAGATCTAAGCAAACCTACTGGTAATATACGGATGGAGCAGTACAGAGATGTACACAGGTGCCTGACCATGCAAGGATCTATATGTTAGAACAATAACCTCAAATTAAATCCTCAACTTTATAGGAAGCCAATGTAAAGAGGATAAGATGGGAATAATGTGAGTTGTCCTGATGGACCTGTTCAACAGCCTGCAGCAGCATTCTGGTCCAGCTGTAGACGGTCCAGAATGAACTTGCTGACGCAGGTGAAAAGGAAATTGCAGTAGTCATGAAGGATATAGGAGCGTGAATGATCATCTCAGATTGTACTACAACAGACCTGAATTTCTTAATGATCTGATTTTAATTAACTCCATACATGTTTTAGAATGCTCCTGTTCTGGCATATGTTCTATGCAACTCTGACTCCCACTATACTACTAGAATACTATGCAAATTAACTTTTTCACTCATTTAACTCAATTGGTATTGTGATCACACAAGGGTTTGTACACACAGTACCTATTTTATATCACTCTGCAAGAAATGATGACCACCTTTCTGTTAATGCATCTAAATAGCAAGAAAGGATTCTTACCGGGTTCCATTTTGGTGTTGCAGCAAGAGTCTGTCTTTATTCTTTGTTGATCTCTAACTGACTTTGCATTTACTTTGTCTTTTCTCTATCTGATTACTCCTCCTTCTCGGTTCATGCAGCTGCCAATGAGACAGTACTTCTGCTGCTGCTAACATGGCTTTGCACAGGATTAGGCAATGCACATAAAATGGACAAAATAGCATGGAACATCGAAAATAGAATATTATAATTAGAATATAATAAGATTTCAACTGCACTTGACATGACTCATAAAATTACTAGTACTGAATGAGCATCACTGACAGTCTCAACAAAAGTTTAAATAAGCTTCACAAATGTAGTTTTTGATGGAGGGCTCTGAAGTTGTACATTTTATACATTATTATTAAAAAAATCTTTTTTTTTATCTCCATGTTAAATAATTTGCTAGCTGTATATTGCACAGTATTGCTTTTCATCTCTCCCCCCCCCGCCCTCTCAAAAATAAAAACCAACACTGGTGTTTTTGTTTTTTTTATGCATGATTTCTCACAAATGCACCAAATGTACAGTAAGTGGTTGCTATTCGACATCATTTACTAAGGCTCAGGACAATGGGAAAACATGCACATGCACATTGTAGATTTTTTGTGTTTACACGTTAGTTGGAAGCAACAATCTGGTCGACCCATCTGCGCAGGTAGGACACACGTGCATACACAGCAGGGGTCATTATGTTGCAGTTAGAGGTTCCCCAGGACACAATACCCACAAGAGACCACACCCCACTGTTCTCACAGACCAGAGGGCCACCAGAGTCACCCTTCAATGAGACAATGAGATGATTTTGTTAATTGGCTTTTAGTAATAGAATGAAATGCATTGAGGTCAAATGGTGTTCTGTACAACTTTTAACAGGATGTAGGCTGGCCTGCCATCAGTTACATCAGTTACATCAATTCAAAAACAGGAAAACATGCAGCAAGAAACACAGTAACAGAAAGAAACGAAAAATATAGAACCCTTTATAGTTACACTTTCATTATGGAGTTTCTTACAACCTATTAGTTAATGATGATTGAATAATGTGTGTTACTAGTTTGTTTGTAAATCTAAAAATGGCTCAGACTGCTTTTATGTATTCTGTGAATATCCATTGTCAATTTGGATTTTTGTGTACATTTTATATCTTTTAATTAATTAGTAAGTAATTCCAAATACATTATGTTATATTCGCTTCTCATAGTTTATTATACAAATCAACACATTATAATTTACACATTAAACATGTCCTGTATTTGTGATATATCAACAAATCACTTGTCATTTGCAAATGTATCAAATTTAATTAGTATATCATGAACAATTGGTTTATGACTGACTTTCAGCTGATTGTTGTTTTAAAGAATTACTTATTTTTCTTATAAATGTGTATTTTAGGCATTGAAATGGTGTTACCTGACAGGAGGACACTCCAGAAGCACCCGCACAGATCATGGCATCAGAGATTTTGTTACCCCAGTATTGCTTGCACTCAGCAAGGCTGAGCAAAGGCAGGGCGGCCTGCTGGAGGTAGCGGGGGGTTGCTGAAAACAGAGATGAAATGGAGATGAGGCTAAATGCCCTAATACATCTTTTCTTAGTGGATGTTCATATAATCTTTTTATATTTTTCCTTTGTGGAAATGGAGCAGTTCATATGCCTTTTTTAAATCTACTTTGTGTGTAAAACTTGAAGGCAATCGCTCACTCACAGGTTTGGTCAGTCTTGCCCCACCCAGTAGTGACACATTTGGTTCCATAGGGGATGTTGGTGCTGGAGGAGGCCAGGCACACAGGAGACACACGGGATGTCATCTGAACTGGGGAGGACAGCTTCAGAAGGGTGATGTCATTGTTGAAGTTCTGGGCGTTGTAGTAGGGGTGACTGATGGCCTGGATGGAGAGGTGGGCACAAATTGTAGGCCAATATAATGCAAATTGCAATGACACAAATACCCAGGAATTGGCTACTTTAAGTAAAATATTATTTTTTTAATAAGTAAAGAAAGTTTTTATGCATTATGGCGTTGCTTACCCTGTAAATGGACTTGACTTGAATTGGCTCAATGTTGGACTGACGATCATGTTCTCCTAGGATTACACGGTGATTTAGAGCACTGGAGCAAATAAAAAGAGACAGAGCAGTGATTACAGAGATGGCAATGTGGGGATTTTTCTCATGTCGATATGGGGCATGGCAAATTTACTTACGACACACGGCAGTGAGCAGCAGTGACAACCCAGTACTGGTTGATCAGGGATCCTCCACAGAAGTGGAATCCTCTACCATCCTAGAAGTAAGAACATGCGTTTGTACAATTCCTGAGGGTTGAGATTGTAGCAAAACTACAGTGGGTGTGTGGGTGCATTACTTAGGTTACCTGAAGTGAAACCTGCCAAGGCCAGGATCCAGACACAGCGTCATGCCCCAACACAATCTTGTTGTATCCACTCACTTGGGGCTTGATAGCAGGTACTCCACACCCTGATGCCAAATCACACAATAGAATACATATTATGCTTGTTTCACAACATGGCATATAGTATATACCAGGAAGAGTTATGTGTATTATTGTGGTTACAATCTGGTTACATAAAACAAATTGCTACCAAACCATCGCAGAAAAAGAGCCTACAGATAAAATACACCTGCTGGTAAACAACCAGTAACTCACCCAGTGCAGAGGCCACAAAGGCAAGACAACTGACAAGCAAGAACATGGCCATGTCTTGATCTTGATTCACTCTCCTGATAGTCACCTGTGTGGGACACTGGCTTTTATACTGGCACTGGCTTACACCTAATTCTGAGTTCCACGTGTAGCACTCCATACTGCAGGTACCCCTGCACACCATACACACACACACACACACACACACACACACACACACACACACACACACACAGACAGACACACACACAAGCACCAATGCCTGTGATAAGTCTGGGAAAGAAACATCTGGTGATAAGCACCTGACATGAAGCCTTCATCCACCTATAGTCGTATGCTTGTGTTTGTCCACTGTGCATAGGTCATGGCTTTTAGCAAACAAATTGTTTCGTAATCATTCCATTGGTAAGAAGCAAAAACACTGCCCCTTGTTATTTCTCTATTTACATCAACATCCATGTGTTCTTGAATTCATTTTTAGGATACATTTGCACCAAATTCAACATGTTAAGCTGTTGCTGCCCTTGCTTGCATCCTTTTTCAACGGAAATAAGCAGGAAATTTTACAGATCATAATCTTTGACAACTACAGCAGCACTATTTTTATTGTGCATTTTTTAAAAGTGTAATTTCCTTTGTAATTATATAGTATTATAGCTAACACTGCTACCGGAAATAAGATATTGATCAAAAACGTTTGTGGTTACCACACAACCAACCAGATGTATCTGCAATTGTCCCAGTGCATACCCATTATATGCACTAATGAATATACTTTATATGAGTTATTCAAAAACATAATGGTATTAAAAGATATAAACCACAAAAAACTCAAATCAGAATCCCATTTGTGATCTTTATTAATGTTTACAAAAATTCATGCAAATCATCGTTGGAGAGAGAAATAATGAAAAGGACAAACAGTCTCTGATTATGTCTCAGAGTATTGTAACCATGTATTGTGTTACTTATAAAAGTTAAACATTGAAATCTTAAAGTTTTGAGCAAATATAGCAAGAATGTAAATCACAATGATCCTGTGATCAAATGTTTATTGAATGTTTAATCTGGCTTAGTAAACAGCTTTAAGTCTGTGTTGGGATCTGAGATAAAGAAACTAGTATTATAATAATACTATTCAGTGTAGTGTTCAGTCGACCTCCTCAATAGTTGGGCCAGAGGAGGAGCTACCTCCAGCTCCACCAGGGAATCCTCCTGGCATTCCTCCAGGCATCCCTCCTGGCATACCCCCCTGATATAGCTGGGTGATGATAGGGTTGCACACCTTCTCTAGCTCCTTCTGCTGGTGATCATACTCATCCTTCTCTGCCGTCTGGGTAACAGAAGGAACAAATCATTTTTTGAGTTGGTGCATATTGTAGTTGTCTGCGGCATAACAAATTGTTGGGAAAGTGAAGTGGGGATATTTCTCTACATTGTTCACATGATTTAGGTTACCTCTCTGCTTTCACAATGTGATCCAAAGAGGAACTTATCAAGAATAATGGTTCAGTCACCTGGTTCTTGTCCAGCCAAGAAATAACTTCGTTGCACTTGTCTACGATGGTCTTTTTGTCCTCAGGGCTGATCTTATCTTGGAGCTTCTCATCCTCCACGGTGCTCTTCATGTTGAAGGCCAGAGACTCAAGGGAGTTTTTGGCTGTGACCTTCTCTCTCTGGGCCTCGTCTTCAGCCTTAAACTGCTCTGCCTCCTGCACCATTTGCTCAATGTCCTCCTTGCTCAACCGCCCTAAGGGAGAATGAAATACAAATGTGTGTATCTCCTGTGCAAAATTTACTTATCTCTTTAATCAAATGTACAACATTCCTTCTGCTTTTGTGCGATATAAGCTCCTAATTTAAGAATACTTTTATATGGTTATCTACCTTTATCATTGGTAATGGTGATCTTGTTCTCCTTTCCAGTGCTTTTGTCCACTGCAGACACATTGAGAATGCCATTGGCATCAATGTCAAAGGTCACCTCAATCTGAGGGACACCTCTGGGAGCAGGTGGAAGACCAGTCAGCTCAAATTTGCCCAGGATATTATTATCCTTGGTCATGGCTCTCTCGCCTTCATAAACCTGAAAACAGTGATTCAAATCAGATTTGGTTGCATGAGTGACCACTTTCAAGAGTAATCTTGGGCAATGGAGAGTGAACTGTTACTTTACTTAAGTGTTAAGAACTTTACTTCAAGGTTGCTCTACCTGAATAAGCACACCAGGTTGGTTGTCTGAATAGGTGGTAAAGGTCTGTGTTTGCTTGGTCGGGATGGTGGTGTTCCTTTTGATAAGGACAGTCATTACTCCTCCAGCGGTCTCAATTCCCAGGGACAGGGGTGTGACATCCAGCAGGAGCAGGTCCTGTACATTCTCAGACTTATCACCAGCCAATATGGCTGCCTGCACAGCTGTAAAGAATGTGTACGGTGAAACTAATGCTACAGCGACAAGAAAGCTGTATGTAACAAACACTTAATCATGTTTAAAAGACAGCCTTTATACTAAAACAGTGATATGACTAGAACCTGTAGAGGTACCTACCTGCACCATAAGCCACAGCCTCATCAGGGTTGATGCTCTTATTGAGGTCACGGCCATTGAATAAGTCCTGCAGCAGCTTTTGAATCTTAGGGATACGTGTGGAGCCTCCCACCAGGACAATGTCATGGATCTGGGCCTTGTCCATCTTGGCATCCCTCAGGGCCTTCTCCACAGGCTCGAGGGTTCCACGGAACAGGTCTGCATTGAGCTCTTCAAAGCGGGCCCTGGTGATGGAAGTGTAGAAATCGACTCCTTCGTAGAGAGGGAATCGATCTCAATGCTGGCCTGGGTGCTGCTGGAGAGGGTGCGCTTGGCACGCTCGCACGCTGTGCGCAGACGACGCACAGCTCGCTTGTTGTTGTTGATTTCCTTTTTGAACTTGCGCTTGAACTCAGCGATGAAGTGTGTAACCATGCGGTTGTCAAAGTCCTCACCACCCAAGTGAGTGTCACCGGCAGTGGACTTGACCTCAAAGATGCCATCCTCAATGGTCAGGATCGACACATCGAAGGTACCACCTCCAAGGTCAAAGATAAGGACATTGCGTTCACCGCCAACCTAAAATAAATGGTAAGAATTACTAAGAGGAACATGAAAGAGGATACGGTTTGCTTTTTATTATCTAGTCACCTTTTGTCCAGGCCATAAGCAATGGCTGCAGCAGTGGGCTCATTGATGATGCGTAGCACATTGAGGCCAGCGATGGTTCCAGCATCTTTGGTGGCTTGACGCTGGGAGTCATTGAAGTAAGCAGGTACTGTGATAACTGCATTGGTCACAGTCTGTGAAGACAGTCAGCCCTTCAGTCAATACATTTGTGTGTTCAAGGCACACATAGAAACACTTTCTAAAAATGTCTTTAGAGGCAGAGGAAAGTGCTTGCTATGGTTCTGAAGTATTACAGTTTAGATGTTAAATACTTTCTTGACAGTTGCAGCTTGTCACTGCCACCCTTTTTGTCTGCATAAAACAAACTATCTTACGTAATGATGAGCATAGGGCTGTACACTTATTGTCATTTACCTTGCCGAGGTAAGCTTCAGAGATCTCCTTCATCTTGATAAGGACCATGGAGGAAATCTCCTCTGGGTAGAAGGTTTTGATCTCACCTTTGTATTCAACCTCCATCTTGGGTTTGGATGAGTCATTAACAACCTTGAAGGGCCAGTGCTTCATATCTGACTGCACCACAGCATCGTCAAACTTACGGCCTATCAGACGCTTAGCATCTGAAGGAGATTTAAGAGAAAAAAATAAGACTCTGTGAGTCATGTCTTAATTTTGGATCAGCTGTTTCTGAGCTTGTTGCCTTTTGAGTATTGCAGTCCTTACCAAATACAGTGTTGGTTGGGTTCATGGCCACCTGGTTTTTGGCAGCATCTCCAATCAGTCGCTCAGTGTCTGTGAAGGCCACATAGCTGGGTGTGGTCCTGTTTCCTTGGTCATTGGCAATGATTTCCACTTTGCCATGCTGGAAGATGCCCACACAGGAATATGTGGTGCCCAGATCAATGCCTACTGCTGGTCCTTTAGACATCTTAGATTAAAAAAGGATGAAAAATGTGTAAGTAGCGGAATAGTATATGGATTCATTATCACAGAATAAAGGTTTTATTTTCAACTGTGTGTTTCTCATTGTAATTGTTTCGTACTTGGACTTTAAAAATGTGATTCCTTGTAGTACTATTCAAACAATGTGCATGCACCTGCACAGTATGTACAACCATGTATACCTACTGTCATTGTTTCTACAAATCTCTGACCCTGTTACATAAATCCAGATGCAGGGCCATGTGTGGCTCAGCTAGTGGTGGAGTGGCAGCCATGGCAGAGTGGTTTAACAATCCTCCTGACACTTGAGGCCAAGAGACTGTCAAACTGCCCTTTAGTTCCCTTTCCACACCACTTCTCTCTCCACTCATCCCTCGGCAACAGGCTGGTGACATTAATGTACTGATCCTGGCATGGTGATCAGTGGGTCTATTTTCCAACAGCTGGCTCCAAATAGCTTACAGTTGCTATTATAAGCATCAACGTGTCTACACCGCAATGAATGGGAGGTTGGAAAAATTGATTGTTTATTAATCATTTATCCTCATACCTAGTGGGCAAAACTTGCCTGGTTCCTGTTAAAACAGAGTTCTTAAAAACCAAAGGTGCACATAGAACTACAGCTTTGAGGTGCAGTAACAAACATATTTGACTGGTAAAGAACTCAACAAAAGCCTCCTCTGACAAAACCAGCAGACCGTGGCATGAACATTAAATTTCTTTAGACGCAGAGATAACCCCAAAGATATATCCCGCACACATCACAGACCACAAAACTGCCTTAATATAAGTTGATTTGATTACACTTTTAAAATTTTCTTTTTAATCTGTATGCTTCATGGGTGAATGTAGAAACTCTAGAACAGACTATTGAATTATTTCTTGTTACCCAGTTGTGTAACAAGGAGCAATGCTATTGCTTCACTGCCTGTCCTACGCCCACATTCGAAACTTGCAGTGTGTTGTGCAAAGAAATATTTTGGAACAGGATAATAACAGCACTGTGACAAAGTTTTACACATAAGGAGGTGGTTTGTATTAGAGTCTGTCTTTCGCCATATGGTATAGTTAATGCTATTTGGTTTCCTCTGGTTGAGGACATTCTGAAACTGCAAGATCACATCCAACTGACACTGTTGGAACTGTATGGAAATGAATAATCAAAACATTAATATACATTTGGTCACTGAGTTGTGTGGTTTTTCTTAGGGATTATGCTTTAGCTTGTCATGCCATTGTTTGACAGTAACCATGCAGGCCTCTCACATTTGGCAGTTAAGTTTTTAAAGCAACAAGCAAGACAGACTCTGAATGAAGCCAGGCAGAGTGCAATGCTTCTTATAGAAGGGGTTACCTTGCGCTGTCAGATGTTCGACTTGAGTTTACTGAGTTAGAGCGGCACAACACTCTCCAGCACTCCTTTCCTTCTCCTGGCCAGCGGACTAAGAGAAAGAGTGCCTCTGCTCTCCAGTGTGTATATAGACATGAGAGCCCATCAGGGTGTCAGGTGACCCCACCAAGGAACTTTCTAGACCCATGTTTCTGTTCACTGTTCATTTCCTTGAAAGAAAGCTTGTCTTTGTTCAAGTCAAATAAAAAATAATAGGGCTTTGATTTGCCATCTAAACTAAACCGTTTTGTTTAATTATTTTGTGAGTCTTGTTCTGTTATGACAAAGTAATTTCGGAACAGGGATAATACTTTTGTTCACATGCTGTACTGCCAACACTGCTGGGACATTGAATGGCACAGTGATGTTTTTTTCAAAATACTTTTGAACCATTATTAAAATCTCTGGATATACCTTAAACCTCTGGAATTACAATCAATGTGCATTTTGTCTTAAACAGATATTTTATCATAAAAAATCTTCAAATCTCAGCTAGATGAATGACATTTGCAATGTAGGACCTGAAACAGATACATTACATTACTTCTTCACATTGTAGCTCAGGAGGTACAGAAAGTTGTGCATTAATTGCAGGGTTGGAGATTTAATCCCCAGCTCCTCCAGTTTACACTGCTTGTTAAAATGTCCTTGAGCAATACACTGAACCCCAAGTTGCTCTGCTGATGTTATGGATGAATGAGAGACAAAAATTATCAAGTGCTTTGTATATCAAGGCAGAAAAGCACCATTAAAATGTAGTTACACAGATTATATGTATGAATACATATAACTGTGGTAGCAAAATCATGTTTTTGTGTTAAGATAATTAAAAATAGTTTTATTGTTAATTGTTTTAAATTAATTATATTCTATATTTCAGTTTTATTCATCTTTTTTTATCCATTGCCTGCATTTGGTACGTAATATGAGGGCTCTTTCCTTCAAATCATGAATAAAATCAAAGTTATCAAAGTAAAAGTCGACTTCCTTTATTATGTAAGGTATATAAAAAAAGAGGAAAACACCATGATATTGACAACTCTACATAGTAAACAATCTTCAGTAGTTTCATTGAGGTATCATTTTTAGGGTTATTTGTATTGTGTATGCATTTCATTCAATAAACTGTGCAGTAACTTTTCATTCCCCATACTGCTTGGTCTCTCTGCCAGAGCTAAAAAAACTGGACACTTATTTTTGTTACATAGGCCTCTCTGTCACATGGGGCAGCTGGCTTTAAATATAACTGCAGTTCGTTACAGACACCACCTGTTGCGACACACCAGATCTTAATATTCACACACGCCTGCCGGGTAGTTGCTTTCTTTTAGCAATTGAATATATCATAACACAGAAAAACAAATCCTTTAAAGTGTGGATTCCTATCTCCTAATAAGAGCTGCTATTGACCTTAAGCTTTTCCTATTCATGGAGGTTCAGGAGGAGAGCAACTAAAAATAACTCGCAGTTGGTCAACTGTCATACAATAAATACTGTACATTTATACTAAACAGCAGTAACAGATCCCACTTAAGGTAAGAAGCCTTCAGTGTGTTTCCCTCAGAAAACAAAAAACAAGATAAAGATCATCCAAACTCTAAATAGGGATTATTTGTCCCTTGTTACAAATTACAGTTTCATTACAATCTTTCACATCAGATATTTAAATAGTAGCCATCACTTTAAAACAAGTAAACTACGGAGTTGATAAAGAAAGTCCTCTTCTTTGCCCTTGCGAGCTCTGCAGCACCCATTCATGTAGTCCCAAGCACAGCGCTTGCAGTAGTTGTACAAATGGTGCTCCGCTTTCTTCAGTGTGCTGTTCAGGTCCAGTGTTCCCTGAATACTGCACAAAAAGGCAAATGTTTAACCAACATTTATTAACAAACACACACTCCCTTTGTGCGCTTTCATGTTTTGACATGCAGACAAACCTGCTAGTAAACTGGATGAGTTGTACATCATCTCGGCACAGCAGCAGAGCCTCTCTGTTCTCTAACAGGATGGCTGCACAGATGAAAAGCTCAAAGGTGAAGTCAGTGTTAATGGCCGGCAGCTCTGAATTTGAAATGTCTTCTGCAGGGACACATCACCACATTAGAGTCAGGCATTGAACAGAGGTATCTCTCTCTCCACAATCAGCCTTATTTATTCTGTCTACTTGAGTTATGAGTTTTACCTTGACTGCATTTTTGTGCCAGCCTTTCCTGATAACGGGCTCTGTCTACTTGCTGGGAGATAAGCTCCAGGTGGTCACAGCTCAGGATCTCAAACAAACGTAATGCGTCACTGTGTTCAAACTCCCGCTGGAAACCCAGCAGCAGCCACCTTAGAGGACGCACAACACATGCACACACACAAACTAAAATTTCATGTGGAATAAAAACACATATAAACACATATTCACAAATATAGTATACAAATACAGACTATTACCAAAGATCTGTGTAGATATACCTGTGGCAGAAGGTGAAGCTCTCCATGCTGTCTGTGACCAAATGAGAATAAAGCTGAGGGTCCAGTTCCTTCAACAGGGCTGCCTCCAACTCTAAAAGACATTAAACACAACTCTTTCATATGCTTACACTGCAGAATCTAAACTCCTTTATAGACAGTACTTTCTTTTTTCCACCGCCAAGGAGGTTAGGTTTTTGGTTCGGATGGTCCGTTTGTTTGTTGGATTGTCTGTCAGCAGGGATGTGGAAAAACTACTGGTCCGATTCTCATGAAACTTGGTACAACGGTGTAGGCCAAGCAAGAACCCATTAAATTCTGGAGCGGATCTGAATAATGGGGCGAGATCCCAATTCTTTTTTTTTAAACTTTCATTAACATTGTGACATAAGGAGTTTGTGCTGCATTCATTTGGTTTCAGAATAATTGGAAAAAATAGGTCCTCACTGGGATAATTTACAGTTCATTAACATTGTGAGATAGGGTATGCCTTGGTGGAGCTATGCGCTCTAAAAGGGCCTTTCTAGTTTCTAATATGTTTTTGCCTGGTTTTGGCTCAGTGTTTTGGGATTTTTAACGTATGTATGTGTTTTTGTCTGAATAAAAATAAAGCCTCGACAGATTCAGACATGTCAGATTTCTGAATTAACTAACCAGTCCAATGCACAGCATGATACAACTTAAGAAACATGTAAAAACACTGATATATAACAGACTGCAATTATTGTTCTGGAGATACGTTTTCAAATGTCCTTGTTTTACCACTAGAGGTCTTGAGTCTTTTTTGCAATTACATTTAGGAACCAATCTCATTTCACATCTTAGAAACATAGCATTTACCATACATAATGATGCATTTGTTTTGGTAATCCCACCTATTTTCCTGTGCAGACCGTCAGCCCTGAAGTCCTTAGAGAACTTCTCCATGTAGCAGGAGAAGCTCCAGAAAGTGTCAACTTCAGAGTCAAGAACCTCCAGGAACCGGCTGCACAGGTCGTTCATTCCTTGGGCATAACTGACCTCTGGTCAACAATGGATCAACAGTTAGTCTTTTTCGGCACAACGCACAGCCTTGGATGTTGTCTGATCTTGTCAGTATTAGTAATCCTGAGGTTGGTTCATTTGTGTTGTTTACCTGGATGAAAAGCCGCATAAGTGATGAGGATGTCTCTTAACACCAACAGATTGCCTGAGCCTTCACCCCTCCAGACACAGAAGTGAGAAGAAGTAAGTAAACACTGCAGAAACATTTTTTAATGTGCACTATATAGAGTTGCCAGCTTTTATTTTATTTTATTTTTTTAACTGATAAATCTCTATAGTTATGGAAATAATCCACAGACAGATAGGGCATGATATGATGACAGTTGCTTCCTCATATTTATAGGGTAGGTAACAATGACTAATAGTTTTCCTTTTTTCATGAGACAAATACAAGATTCATTTAATTAGTTGACTTGAAATAATTATAAGTGATACAAATTTGATTACTCAAACTTTTAAACCACAATTTAAAATTAAGCTCTCCGTTATTAATTTTTACTTTATATATGTACTGTATATTGTTTCAGCATCGTACCAACATGCCTGTATTTAGGAGATCACATTGGTTCTGAATCCCTTAGGGGCAGGAGGCAAAATATCTTAATAGCTCCCAAATTGAGTTTGGTCTGTTCATTATCCCCTAGTGTTTCTCTAAATTCAGAGCAACTCACAGCTCACTAAATAGTTTACTCCAACAAACCTCATGTCACGGGTGAGCAATCACATCCCATACCCTTTATGTTGACAATAATTCAGTATAGTAAAGAAAACACACAACAATGGCTCACTGTCACTCACTGATAATAGCTCAATTCTCTGTTGGTTCTTGGCACATCCTTGTCAATGATACGCGTAGCTTCTCGCAGCTCCTCTTGGTCAAACGTGACCCGCTCAAACAATATCTGGTAACAATAAGCAAAAATATATATTTCACCCCCATTGATTGTAATCTCTGTGTTAACTGCTTTAGTGGCGTCCATACAGTTGGAAACAATTAATCTTGTTCTTGCACTAGAAATGGAAATAGTAATGTGTAGGCTGTAAACTAGTGGCAGTTCAATCATATGAAGTATCACTGGATGCACAAATCCTAAGTGCACACAGTGCACACACACCCCAGACAGTGCTTAACACTTCAGCGAGTACAAAATGTAAATACAGGATAAACTGTTTTTTTAACATAATTATATCCTGTTGTGAAATTTCCCTAAACATACTTGACTCCTCCTGCTTTACAAATGTTATTTCTTCTATCAAACAAAGACAAAGAAATATATTTAAAGGAACTACAGAAATCTAAATACAAAAAACAGAAAAAGCAGAAATGTATTGAATAGAAAATCAGAAGTACATATAAAGTATAAAACGTAACAATGAAATATCTAGATTATAATTATACTATTTAAACTCATCTGACTTGTGCCTGAAGCTCCAAGAAAGCCAGTCTGTCGCTGACCCCCTCCGACTGGTCCTGGGTCTGTTGCTGGGCCTGCGTCTGCCTCTGCTCAAAGTACCTGACTGCCGCCACTAACTCAGCTGGAATGAAGATGTGATCATGTGATCATATATTAAAAAAAATAAACAAAATAAAAAGTCATACATGAATTAAGGTTGGCACTCTTTAGAGCTGAATGACCTTTTACTTTATTGCAACAGATTTGATGCATGTTTGGGCATTTACCATCTGTGCCGTTAAGGTGCATCTGTACTGCCGAAGGAAGGAACTGCTGCCACTTTCTCTTCATGACGCGGTAACGCACGGCCATCTGCTCCTGCAGCAGAGAGCGCTCTAAAGCTGTCGAGCTGCATGGGTACATCCCAAACAGGAACCGCCACACCAGGCCACGCTCAGAGGGACAAACACCCCCCTGGACAGGGATTGAAAACCTTTGATCATTTACAGTATGCGGTTAATATAACTAACTCTGCAGTGTTTGGAGCTAATTATCACTTTGTCAAACCAATCTCCACCAGACCACAACAAAAACTTTGAATGAATCGCATGCAAGAGCTCTGCAGCTGAGAAAAGACAGAATCTTTATGAAACAATCACTGATCCAACATTTTGTGAACTTTGTCCTGCTTTCACCGGGATTGAGATTATGTAATGGTTTGCTCTGCAAGTTCTTTAATCTTTGGTTTCCATTTTTGTAGGGATGGAATGTGCATAAAGGTAAAAAAAAGGCCAAAGAAAGAAAGGTCGTGGGTTCCTGGTCCTGCTCATAGATGATAGATTCAGAGTGATGTTTTACACCAGTGAGAACTGTAGTGTCTAGCTGTTTGTTGCCCTGTCCCTGGTACCCAGTCAGCATGCCAAGATAGTGCCAGGACCAGTTGAGTGACAGCCTAAGGACTGTTTTCAGGGGCTGTTTAACATGCACTGTTGCTACTTCAATAACACTAATTCAGAGTTATCCTCATTTCTTAGCTTCACACACACTTTACTGAATGTTTTTGCCTGGCTGGTGAATCTCATGTGATTATATTCTGCTTCTTATCACAATAGTCACGCTGGAGTTCTTTGCTCGAGGGGTTCAAATGTACAATGCCATGTTCGATTTTAGAGAATGGTCTGACTGTGACTTAGCTAATATCTTGAAGCAAAGCATCACTTGACTTCCTTTTGGTCTGCAGAAACTGATACATCTGGACACAGTTTTTTCTAGACACTAAAACCACATGTTGATGATCAAACATTTATAAAACAGATAAATGGAAACACATAGATAGAAATGATTTTTTTTAAACATTTTGTTCAGACTAATACTAGGCTATACATCTGCCTGCCAAGCACTTCCATACCACACCCTACTGCATTAATACATAAATGAACAAATAATCTTGTAAACAGGAATTTCACTGGATTAGCAAAGACTTTATATTTCTAAATGAGCATTATGGGATTACTTAAGGTTTGTGCTTGGCCTTTTGAGACCTCAGAATCATTAGTTTAAACTGAGCCACTGACACAAACGCCTACTTTTGTTGCATGTAAAAAAGCCATTGTATGAGAAAACGTTTGTTACAATGATGCTATGCACACACTTTACAAACACATATTTATGCATCTTGCACTACATCCTTATCTTTTTTGTATTTTTTTAGTTTGAATATTAAAGTTTTGAAATGCCATCAAGTTTGCCTGTTCATTCATTCCTATTAATATAACTTTTGTATCTATGTACGTGTGTGTTTGTATATATATACACAGTACATACATACACACAAATGGTATGGGTGTTAGTTTTTTTTTTTTTTAAAGGTTAGGGGAATCTAATCTTTTCTTAACGTTATGGGAAAGTTCTCCTAACGTTCTCTAAAGGTTGTAACCTTTAGAGAACTTTAGGGGAACGTTCCCATAACGTTTACTGTAACCAAAAACGAACGTTCCCAGAACGTTAGGAAAACCTTCCAATTAACCAACAGACACCGAAATACAAGCAAAACAAACCTTCAGGGAACGTTCCCGCAACCAAAAACGAACGTTCCCAGAACGTTCTGGGGACCAAAAATTGTTAGCTGGGATATTAGATCAAGCAAATACCATAGGGCATATAAAGGACTTCAAAACAATCATACTAGGTGCAGTTTTAATATCTGAATCTACATTTTTACATTGCATTACAGAGCTTTCTAGGCAAAGTGCACGTTATGCACTTTATTTGGTGTAAGTTGTCTTTACTGTGCAAATATAAACTTCTTGAATGTTGAAAGCCTATTTTAGATAGATAGATAGATAGATAGATAGATAGATAGATAGATGATATACCGTTTGTGAAAATATGCATCCTCAGTCTTGACTCGTCGACCCTCCCCTCGGCATCCATAACTCCAGGTAAGGTGAGGCGTGCGGCGGACAGAGCAGGACAGCTGACTGCTGCTACTCTCTTATGGAAGTGGACATGTGACTGGGGACTGTCCGGTGAGCTCGTCTCCTCTCCGGCTGTCTGTCTCAGATACTCCATCTGTGTCTGCAACATAGACGGTAGTCGCAATCACACTACGTACAGGTGAAGAAAAGCTTATCAACAGACACCAAACTGTCATCCTGCAGACTGCTACTGCTCACTAAACAGCAAAACCCATCTGGAGCTGAAACCAGCCAGGGACTGACTTGTTCCTCCGAAAGTAGTCGACTCGTTCGAGATCACAAAACGAGTTGAATGAGTTTCAGCGAACCATTTCATTCTCATTCGGCAATCTGGGAGTCATATGACTGCACCTTGAGATCCGAGTTTGGCCCACATTCCAGGTGGACTTGAGTGCCAAAGTTCACATCGGATGTGTCTCTCACTCCACCTACTGGTTTCATTTAACAGCATCAAGCAGCTAATCCGAAGCCCCGGATGACAAGAATGTGTCGTAAAACAAATCAGTCAGTTAAAGACAGAACCTAGGCATTAGCTTTTGCTTCTGCCTAAGCCTTTTCAGTCACTTTTTTTGAGTTTACATTGTGATACTTTTATAATTATTATTTTATAATGATGACTGGTAGATTCAAAATTCAAGAGGTTTATTGTCTTTTGCACGGTAAAGCCAATTTACACCATGCAATGAATGCTTTGCCAGTCTTCCGCACACAACGAATAAAAAATAAAAATGGATAGGGGCCATAAAGTGCACTGTGGTGTAGGCCACATGTCTTTCACATCTCCACTGATGAGTTGGGCAGTTTCTCACAATTGTAGAGCCTTCCTGTTCCGAGCAGTACTGTCTCTGTGATGGAGACAGCATTGCAACAATGGAAATAAACAACTACACTCTAAACTAAAGCTTTGACATCTCCAACCACCAAAATATATATCCAAGATCCCTGATAATCCTAACGAAACAGGATTTTTCTTAGCAGCAGAGACACATACAAGCTCAAAATCACATTTCTGCAGTTTTCACATTTTGTCAAGTCTATTTTATAACAGCAGCCTACTGGGATTATGCAAATAATGCAAATAACATGGATATTGATCACTGTAATCCTCTTTCTTCCCTTCCTACAGTGATTAAATGGAAGTGATTGGGCCCAAAATCCACAGTTAATGCATTTAAGTTTAACTGAAGCTAATAATGTATGAGGCTTTAGACAAATCAACTGGGGATCTGTCTCTTTAGTATGATGAAATCCCTCCTTTGTGGTTTCATGGACTGTGCAGCAAAGGGGTGTAACACAAAGAGGGAAATTGGTTTATTTAAGCATGAGCATGTCAGGATTGTATTGAGTTTGAAGAAATATGAACCTATTATTTAACCCAGATACAGACTTATGATTGCCATTATTACAATACTAAAATGTTGTCTATGGAGCAGAGATACCACTTTACTATTTGTATACTGATGGACAATGCCTCTCTCATGTGTGAAATCCGAAAAATATTAGGCTAAGATAATGTGACACTTTCTCGGTATCTTTACACATCTGAGTTATTGTTGTGTTAAGTGTAAAAAAGAAATGTTGGTGACTCAGATAGGTTAAAAAATACACTTAAGCTTCAAGTATATATCATTTCTACCCATCACACATTCTGTACACCATTTGTATTAGTCGCAGTGTTTGGCCTCAAGATTTTGATGCATACATGTATAATAAGTCGTCCCCAAACTCAATGAGAAAGTCATCATGTTCTTCACTTTTCTGCCCAAACTTCCTTTTTTTGTCAATTTACACTGAAGCAAACAGGAAACACACCCAAAGATTTCACATCAATGTTAAGATGTAATACACATTGACAAAGTACCTCGAAGCCCTGCAACCTCTTCTGGGTCCCTCTCACAGTGAGTATTGAATTTACACTGAATAGAGGCAGTTTAAATATAGAACTCTGTAGCATGTAGGCTTCCAGGTGTTATAGATATTGCTGTAAAACTGAGTTCACTCTCTAAATTCAGGATTATGTCGGTTAACCTCAAAGTGTTTTTCTTGGATCAGATGAAGCTGCCAGGCCTGATTGATCTTAGTTTCATATTGATCCTGGTCTCTAATTCAAAAGGTGGGTGACATAATAAGTTGTTGTGTGTTTTGATGTGTATCTCATGATGTACGTACTTTAATAAATATGAATTCTGGTTTGGTTTTAAACACAGGTCAAAGCTGGAATGTTAGTGTTGTCACAAGCATTGATGCAACACTGGGTTCAAACGTGACCATACCATGTTCCTTTACCTATCCACTCAAACACCACACTGAAAATGTTCAAGTTTACTGGAAAAAGCCTGTGGTAAGAAATAACCTTACTGGCTTCCACGAAAAACAAAATGCATTTGTATTTCACCCAAATGACACATTTGTGCTTGAGAAGTACAGAGGAAAGACCAAACTCATTGGAAATAAAGCCGAAGGTGACTGCACCCTCAAGATCTTTAACATCTTGGAGTATGAGCCAAATATCTATGTGAGAGTTATTGTAAAGGACAATTACAGTTTCACGAAATATATGGTCACCATTGATGTGTCTGGTAAGAATTTCAATGAAACATTTATGAATAAATAAATAAATACACACACACACACACACACATACATATATATACATATTTGTTTGAGTAAAGGGAAATTTATATAATACCTTACATGTTTCTCCCACTGTGACAGGTCATAAATCAGTCAGTCTTAAGCCAGATACAGTATATCCTCTCAGTTTTTATGATCTCATTCACATTATATAATTTGTTTCTGTACTCATCAATTTGCTAATTGGCTGTGTTTTATTTCTCCATTTGTTATAACAAAAGACTAGGGTAAAATTTAATTATAATGTAAACTTCTTCTTTTTTAAATTTTATACCAATACCATCACCCACCTTTGAAACAACAGCATGCGAGTTTACACATTTAGATTCTTAGGACAGTTTCAGACTAACATTTAATATGCAAACATCTGTAATTAATTTTCCTTCATTGATGACAGCCCTGTTCACAGCAAACATGGCTTTTTTCTCCACAGTGGATACACCCAGGGAGGCTTCACTATATACGGCTATCTGTGTTCCAGTCGCTGCACTTCTGATCATTATTTTTGTCATTGCAATCGTCCTTTGCCTAAAAAAAAGAAGGTAACTTTACTTTAGCTTGGTCGTAATTTGAGTGTTTGTTTCATGACTGATCCTTGTGTTTTTCTTATGTAAATTATGTGCAGTCCCACACAACAAAAAAGGATTTTGCTTATTGTCACTTCACTTGGATGTTTGATGTTCACTGTGCAGAAGGATGTATGTGCAGTTTGATATTAGAAGGTTGTTTCTACATTTGTCTGCTGAAGGGAAAAGTTTCTCTGTGCTCACCTTAAAGGTGAGCTTAAGAAATGAACATATAGGATATGTTTGAAAGCCAATTGTTTGATGTGCAAAAGGAGGAATATGTGTAATTTAAAGAGGTATTTTGTTTCATGTAAAATGCATGGAGGGGGTCTTTAAATGGGTATGTTTTGTAAAAGATAATAGGCTGATATCGTTTAATCTATTTTCACAGGTCACAATCTTTTACCAGGGAGGAGTCTGGATATTATGAAAATGTTAGCCGAGCATCATCAAACCAAGCCAAAAGGTTTGTTTCATGGCACGATTGTAAAATCAAATTAGAATTGGGATATTATTGTTTCAGTGTCTGTATGCATCAGCAATACAAGAAACAAAGTTTAGTATAGACTCATGAAGCCGTTTGACTCTAGACAAAAAAGATACCACCAGATATGTGCATGTAAATTGTAGACACAATGACACATGTCTGAACGCCTGTTTTTTTTTTATAAGAATCCAAACAAGTCTCTTTTGTCGTTTCAGAGAAACATCTTGCATAACACAAGATAACAAGAAACTTTCTGAACTGAAGGCCATTGATGAACCTGTCTACATCAACACTGAGGTACAATAGCCCACTCAGTTGGGTTTTATCATGCTAAATCTAAAATTCCACAGGATACCTTCAATGTAACTTCTGTCTTTGCAGGCTATACCAGGTCAGATGGATCAAAGTATGGATCACACAGACAATGTATACGGAAATGTGGATTATGAAAAGTAGCAGAAAAGCTGCATATTTCAGGGGGTTTTGCAGAATTTTCTGGAATGGATGTTCTTGTCTTATTTGTTTATTATTATTATTTGTATCTCTTTTTCAAGGGAGACCTGGTCCTGACAGGCAGCAGCACAAAAACACAAAAAGAGAACAAATGAATAAGAACTTAAAATCAAGCAATGGGGGCTTATAAGAGAAATCAAAAAGTTAGAGCTGTGAGTCAAACTTACCTGCTCCATGGCCCATATTAAAGGCTAGGCTAAATCTATTAAAATATAACACAAGTCAAAAAAATGTTTAATGTAAGCCTACTGCCTTACCTTACATGTCAGAGGATCCCCTGGTTGTTTTATTTTTGTTTATATGTTGCAGTACAATTAACCCTGCCGTGTTAGTGCTGAACTGCACCACTGATGCACGAAATTATACATTTCACAGCATTTAGCGCATCAGGGTTTTCAATCTTCTGACTGAAGTTTTGTTTTCTGTGGAATCTATTCATGTTCATTTCTATGTAAAATTTCACTTAACCAACTTTGGGTTCAGTAAAATGATACATTCTGTTTTCTAGTCTTTCTCAATATTTTTGCCAATTCACTTCCGTGCTGGAGGTGAAACTTCTCTTTTCTTTTCTGAGTCAGTTTCCTATTAAGACATTAAGTTATTTATTGTAGTGTGACATTAAATGTAAGGACCGCACTAAACAATACATGGAGGTCATTGCTTGTCCACAGGGCAGCCCAGTCTCAAGTGATCTACATAGCCTACTTTTCTTCTGCAGCATTGTGGTCTGTAAAACTGAACTAATAGCAGCCAACTGGCTAAACCAATAAAGAGGATGTTATTGAAACTGCTAATATTGCCACTGTCTCCTTTTAACTGCTTCCATTTCATGAAATTTTTTCTCTGTGAGGTTTGATCTTATTTGACTGACATGACATGGAAATATGCCTGAACAGCAAAGCTGTAAAATTTGGGAAATTTTGTGTAAAATGTGTAACTTTTGTATTACCCCTTAAAAAAAGACTGATGAAAAGCTATTTTTGCTTGTGGTAATATATAAATACATCTTGTAACTCATCTATAAACTCCTCACAAGTTTTTTTATATTACACACTGGGTTGGATGTGATTTTGTAGACTTGAGGGCCTCAAGAACAAAATGTGTGTATTGACAGCATGTGATGGTTTTAAAATGCAACAGCCCTTTGTTGATTCATATTTTTATCTCATATTTTTATCATCTTCAATGAGACAAACTTCAGTATTACGGGAACATTGTGTTCTCTGGAATTTCTTTTGGTATTCATTTGTTGGTGAAAAAAGTAACAGAACATGTTAAACAGAGGACAAAGAAGAAGAAAGTAGTCACATATTGCAACATCATCCGTCTCCTAGGCTTCTGTTGTAGCTGTTTAAACACTGACCCCCATTATGAGCGCAGCACTTTGTAAAACATTTTGTAACAATTGCAATTTTAAAGAGTGAATATAGACTATAAATATGACATCCAAAGACACTGCACAAATCTCACAAGCACTGTTAGTGAAGACGTATTCAAACAGATGTTAAAAGGATTCAGAGGTGAGTAAATAATTGGTATGTCTGCAAAACTACACCAACAGACACATAGTACATAAGAAGTAATTCATTGCCTTTATGCTTTTCACACTTTTAATTTCTCTTTCTCACCAGTGATGAAGCTGAAGTTGTGGTTTTCCTTTCTGCTGTTAAATGGTGCGTCTAAATCAAAATGAATTTGCATAAAATACTTCATCTTACAAATAATGACACATCCATATTCTCTCGTTTTCAGTGATCCATGATGTCCAGTCTCAATCTGCCAGCAGATGGATAGCGAACATGCCAACAAATATTCCTGTCCTGCAGGGCTCCTGTGTGGTTATTCCCTGCATCTACACTTACCCCAAGCCCACATCAAAGCGGATCCTGAACAGGTGGAAAGGATTCTGGATGAAAGGGAAAACTATCATCTCAACCAACATCCCCAAATGGAAACTGACAGAGGAGTTCAAAAAACGAACCCAGTTTTTAGGAAAACTGCAGGGACGCAACTGCACCATGCTGCTGGATGCTGTCAGGCCGACTGATGTTGGCCCTTTCTACTTCAGGATTGAAATGCCACAATATAAAAGCTACACCTACCCAAACACAGTGACCCTTGATGTTAAAAGTGAGTATCATAGATTATTTTAATCATTTTTAAGTAAAGAATAATGACATTTTTTGTTATTAATATTTGAATCATTATGTTATGCGTCATGTTGGTATTATATTTCAACTCCATAGGCAACCCAGAGCCTCCATCTATGACTGTGGCGGTATATGAAAAAGTAACTGCCTCCTGCACTGTGTCTCACTCTTGCCCAATGATTCTCCCTCGATTCTCCTGGACCCATTCTGGAAGCATCTCTACCCGATCAAAGAAGCTGAATACATGGCAGTGGGAAACAGTGTCAACGCTGTCCTTTGTTCCTAAATCCACCGACTCCAACATGCCTCTAAACTGTACAGTGCTGTACAGAGGAGGTAAGCGGGCAACGAGCTCCATGATTCTCTCAATATGACGTGAGCTCAGTGCATGACCTAAATATCACCTTTTGTTCTGCGTCGTAAATGAAGTAATGTCCCATGTATCAAGGCATTTTAAATCTGTAGTTCAACGTATGTGTTTCAAATTAATGTTTAATATGTTTGTTAGTTTATGTATGCACCAAGGGTTTGTTAGTTTATGTATGCACCAATCACCAAGGCAAAATTCCATGTAAGTGTAATTTATTGTGGCAATAAACCCTGTTCCTGTTTTTTTATTTCTGATAATGCCTTACACCTGCTACATTTGTACAAGTTTACTCTCAGTATAGATGTTGATAAGTGAAAGGGAAATGTATGTCCACACTACGAATTCTGAAACACAATCAGTTAGTTAATTAACATGTCACTGCACACTGTAATGTAATTTGAAGGAGCAGGAATGACTGCCTGACATCTTTGATCAGTGTCACTCTTATGATTTGTTGTCTATGATTAACATTAAATATCATTTCAATGTCACACTATGTGTGTGTTTACTGTTTTTGATTTATGTGATTGTGTAAAATCGTAAGGGCAAGATGGGGAAAGATGTCCCTCTTAATTGTTTAGACTTAAGAGTTCTTTATTGTCTCTCAAGGGGAAATTTGACCTGCAGTTGGCGGTACAAAAAACAACCATAAAACTATTTTTTTTTTTTTAAACACCATAAACAAGGCATGAAACATCTTAGCAGCACACAACCAACAGATTGATTAAGAACAATGTCATCACTTAAAAGTGAACACAGTCAAATAAAATCACTTGAGATTGTCTGGAAATGTAAAAGTGTCACTTAGAAGGCTCAAAGTGACACTAATAAAAAAAGATTAAAACAAAAGCTTTAATTGCCAAAGGGACAAAAGAATATATGTACCATGTATGTACCTGTCTGTTTTCCAAAGGGAAGAAGAATGAATTCCTCCAAGAGTCGGTGGTCAGAGCTTGACAAAGTTGATTGTGCCTTCTGAAAAAACTTGTCTGTCAAAGGTCATTGTGAGAGAGAGTGAGCTGCTGAATGACAATTATCTAGCTGGCCCTAGTAACAATTTTGGAGAGATGACTTTTGTTTTGTATTGCAAGGTTCCCATAGAATGAAATCAAACAAAAAGTTAAAATGGACTCAATATAAGATGTGTAGAGTAAAAACCATAAGCTTAATGTTATAATAGTTATAATAGTAAAAATATACATACTAATAATAATAATAATATATTTTATGTATAACACACTTAACACTTATAACAAATCTCAAAGTGCTACAGGGTAAAAGCATCAACATAAAAGACAGATAACAGCATAACAACGGGAGAATAACTTTTCAAATGTCCTCTATAGCTGTATATATTTGTATGTATAAACACATGCACCTTTACAGATTTAAAGTGATTTCAATATGATTGTGTATAAACCAACACAGTTTTGGGAGTTATATGAAATAAATGCAGTTATAAAAACATGTTTTTTTATGATTGATATTGTTTTAATTGTTTTAAATGTATAGCCTACTAGAACAAAAATGTTTTAAAGGCCAAGTAATTTAAATATTAGGTCACCCATGTGGTTGAAATTTCAAAGGAATAAAGAAAACAAATGTATAATATGTATATTAATCTCTATAGGGTTGTTAATGATGAATACCGTTTCTCCCAAATATAAAATTTGAGGTTTAAGGCTTTTGAGGTTAGAACAGGGCAGTGTTTGGTGTGTTTCTGTTGGAAATGTGTTGAACACTTCTGTACTAAAAGCTGAGATAGTGACAAGCTTCTTCTTTGCCTTCCTGTCAATTTACACACTTTCAAGCCACACACGGATTTTTTCCACATTGACCTGAACACACACTGAATATTTTTGATACATTTGTTGATACATGAGTAAATACAATTTGTGTTTGCGCATGTATTTATACATACATATATATACAGCTAAAGAGGAAATATAAACAGTGTGACGTGTGCGGGATGTGTTATTATTAGGTGACTGATACTGTATGCAAATGAAGAGTTATCGAACATGTATGTAACATGGATATGTCAAGGCTGAGCTAATTGCAGAAATTGTGAGACACAACCCAGGAATGGTTTAAAAAATATGAACTTGCTTATTACATTTTTATAGAGAAAATCATGCCTGTTATAAGTCATCATAGCATTTTTCTCACCAGCGTTGTAGAGATTGTGGACATACTGTCTGGTCAAAAGCTTTAAAGCAGCAGCATTTGTTGGGCCCGAAAGACAATACAGCTGCATCATTACTAGTTGTTTGTTGTCTCCTTCAGTTTGGGTTTCCTGGTCCTCTTGTAGGAAAGATGGGGACCTTAACCATGTCTGTGTCCAGGGGCCAATTTCCCATGGCTTTAAGTGTAGGCTATTTGGAGTTACAAATAGCAGCAATTCATTTATATTATTTCATATGGCTATATTAAAGTTGTTAATTAGGCCTTTAATAAACTTACCTTACCTGCTACATGGCCTGGTGAGCATAAGACATTCATAAGGAAAAGGGATGATTGCAAACCTAATAAAACATAACACAACTTAAAACATGTTTTTTGGGGGGTTTTTTTAGAATAATTGCGTTACATGATATAGGATCCTCATGTCGTTTTTCATGGTTGCTTTTTATTGTTTATATACTGCAGTACAATAAACTAAGCTCAGCGCTGTTAGCCTGCCGTGTTAGTGCTGAACTGCACCACAGAGTGATGCAGGAAATTATACCAAGCATATAGCACAGTTTGAGCAAGTTTTTTTTTGAACATTTTGTTATCTGTGGAATCGATTCATGTAATCTTCTATGTACAACTTCTCTTGACAAAGAGACATTATGTTTACTCTTTTTCAACATGTTTGTCAATTCACTTCCTGCACCATCTGTGTTGAAGCTGAAACTTCTCTTTTCTTTTCTGATTCAGTTTCCTATTTAGAGACGTTATTACTTATAGTGTGGTATCAGATGTAAGGACTCTACCAAACAATACATGGAAGTCATTGTTTGTCCACAGTGATCTATCTTGGCCAATATGGGGTGAACAATCTTACTGGGTGAGCTAGAGGCCGCCCCATATAGATACATTTCTGTATCTTTTCAGTTCTGAAATGACATGGAAATATGCCTGAACAGCAAAGCTGTCAAATTTAGGGGTGGGAATTTCCAGTGTTGATTTCCTCAAAAGGAAATGTGGTTCACTTCGGTATTTCCCTTAAAAACACAGACTGATAAAAAGCTATTTGTGGTAATATATAAATAGATCTTGTAACTCATCTATAAACTGTGTGATTGGTAGACTTAAGGGCCTTAAGAACAAATGTATTGACAGCATGTGATGGTTTTAAAATGCAACAGCCCTTTGTTGACTCATATTTTTATCATCTTCAATGAGACAAACTGCAGCATTACGGGAACATTGTGTTCTCTGGAATTTCTTTTGTATTCATTTGTTGGTGAAAAAAGTAACAGAACATGTTAAACAGAGGACAAACAACAAGAATGCAGTCACATATTGCAACATCATCTGTCTCCTAGACTTCTGTTGTTTAAACATTTATGAGCTCAACACTTTGTAAAACATTTTGTAACAATTGCAATTTTACAGAGTGAATATATACTATTAATATGACATCTAAAGACACTGCACAAATCTCACAAGCACTGTTAGTGAAGACGTATTCAAACAGTTTAAAGATTCAGAGGTGAGTAAGTGAATGGCATGTGTGCAAAAATAAAACAATAGTTATACAGTTTAAGATGTAATTCATTGTATTTATGCTTTTTACACTTTAAATTTCTCTTTCTTAAGTCGTTTTCCTTTTTGGTCTTAAATAATGAGTCTTAAATTAAAATGACGTTACATAAAATATTTTATCTTACACTTGTTTTCAGTGATCCATGATGTCCAATACTAATCCGCTAGCCAATGGACGGCAAAATGCCAACAAATATTCCCAAAAAGAATATGTATATTTGATTTATTGTGTCTGATTAACATTAAGTATAATTTTAATGTAATTTGATGTGTGCGTTTACGGTTTTTAATTTGTAAGATTGTGTAAAAACAGGAGGGCAAGATTGGGAGAGATGCACCCTTAAGAAAATTGCACACATACGCTTCATGTTAGAATGTAATGATTGTGTATGAAAAAAAAACAGTTTTGTGGGGTCTGGTAATATTTCACAAATGCAATAATAATAAAAAAGCTTGTGATTTTATGATTTATAGGCTTCAAGAATAAAAACGTTTTAAAGGCCAAGTCATTTAAATAGGAGGGCACCTATGAGGTTGAAATTCCAAAGAATTAAAAAAACTATATATATTAATCAGCCTCTATAGAGTTGTTAGTGAAGAATACAGTTTCTCCCAAAGATAATGTGTATTTAGGTTAATGATCATGTGAGCCTTGTGAGGTTAGAACAGGGCAGTGTTTGGTTTGTGTCTGTTTGAAATGTGTGATCAACACTTCTGTACCAACAGCTGAGATATTGCCTTCCTGTCAATTTACCATTAACACACTTTCAAGCCACTCAAGGGTTTTTCCACATTGACCTAAACACACACTGAATATATGTTTACTTTATCAGTTTGTTTAGTTGATTAATGAATGGAGACAATCTGTGAGAGTGCATGGGTTTTTTACATACAAATACAGATACAGCTAAAGAGGACATTTAAAAGGTGTGCCTTGTGCAAGAAGTCATTAGGTGACTGATACATTGATTTGACTGAAAATTAAAAGTTATCAAACATGTATGTAAAAAAAAAAATGACAGCAGTTTAATGGTGATTTTTCATCAGTCACATTTTTTACTGTTGATCGGAAAAGCAGTCAGGGAATTATTTTCAAAAATATGTGGGAATTACAGGGGGAAAACAGCACTTATATACAGAAGAAAGCATATTTTCTGCACAACTTTCTTGATCCACATCAGATGGAGCTGTTCCTCAATTGAGTTCAACAATGTTACATATTGGCATACACTGCTTCATCGCAGTCAGTCTGTATGGAAAACAAGATTAACTCACTCTCTTCTCTCATTTAAAAAATCAATAAAGGAATGAAACAAATGTACATACCTCCATGTTGCCATACACATGATCATCGCAGTAAGTGCCAGAGCACTGTACATCCTCATATGGCCTTTCTATTCTGAGGACAGAATGCAAATGTTTATTTTTACACATTTAGTATGCAAGGTTTAACTTTTGACATTGATATGTTTGTTTAAACTGAGGTAAATTACTAAAACCTTTTTGTTGCAGCATACTGAGGGAGCACCACATCTTTATCTGTTTTCAGTGAGCTCATGCAAGGTGTTGGTGCATCCTTAGACCTCCCCCTGCTGGCAGAATAATGGTGTTTAGTTAAGGAACCTGAAATCTAACAATGTATGTTCCTGGTGTCTGTTAACAAGGGTTTATTTTTGTTTAAATGTACATATCTTTTAAATCTCTAACAGCAATCACATTCCAATTCTTTATGTGAAAAACATAACTTACCATTTTTTAACAACTATTACTGTTAAAAGCATCACCAAAAGCCCGCCTGCTCCAGAAGCGATGATAATATAAAGATTCAGCATTTTATCTGTCCAAACAGAAACCATGTAATGTAATTTCACTCTTTCTCAATACAAAGTTCCTTCCTTCAGTCTTCAGTTGAATGTCATGCGCTTCTGAAAATTAAAAAAAAAAAAGTCCTTACTTTTAGGTAAAGGGAGTGTGAGGTTGGCATTGCCCACCGTGTTGTTTGCCAGACAGTAGACAGGTTCAGAAGATCCGATCTTTGCCCGCAGAGTCCCAATGGTAACAAAGCCATGTTTCTCTACCTTGGTGCTTGACAAGACTCTGTCAGAAAGCAAAAAATAGACCATGCTGGGAGGCTTGGACTCCACAATGCACACACACTTTACCATATCTTCCTCTGAGGAGCAGGAAGAAGCTGTCTTAATCTCAGGGGCAACTGTAAGCACAAGGAGTGGAGTTATGAGTTAGTCCTCCTTTATTATGTTACTTTTTATACATGTGTTTAAACGAAAACTCACATAACTTTACTTACATAACACATTAAGCTGCACAGGGTTTGAATTGCCTCGTCCTACTGCATTGATGACAGTACAGTACAGAGCTCCTGTGTGTCTAGAGACGTTTGGCAGCATGTAGACGTTTCCTTGATGCAGCTGAGCACCAGTTACATTATGCCACTGATAGCTGCTGGCACGGGGGTGAGCATCACTGGAGCATCGCAGCTGCACATCTTCTCCCTCCTTTACATCTGACTTGTGCTCAACAGTCACATTTACTGGGGCATCTGCATGGAAACATACAATTAACCCTTCATGATACCATGGTGGAATATATTTCGTAGCCTACTCTTTTACAAAGTATATGCCAAAGCTGAGTTGTCTTGATAATTCCTCTAGCACTCACATGAGGTTGACTCATGTGGGTGAGGTCAGGGTATCAACAAAGTTATGGATGTATCCTCTAGGTACTACCAATGTTGATTACAACATGTGATGGCAATCCATCCGATAGTTATAGTATGGAACTATTTCACTCTGGACCCAAGTGGTGGACAGGCAGAGCTAATCGGGAAGGGCCAAAATAACTTCATAAAGCCATTAAGTAAGTTTTTATGTCTATAGAAAATAAAAAGAAGCAGACATAATGTGCTGTCCTTCATGCAGCCATCTCATCCAATATACACTAAGAGATAACATAATGTTCTTTTTCCATTGCAGACAGACTCCTGATGACTGTTCATCCTCTGACTCTGACTAAACCTGATTTAAGAAGCTTCGAAGTTACTATATTTGAATGTATGTGTGTTTGTTAAAAAGCTTCCACATTGGTAAAGTAAAACCTAAATCCAGGTGGTTTTAAAAAGTGCAATTTACTGTACAATAATAGTATCACGTTCTTACTAAGATACAGTATTTAAAGCATCGGCTTTTAGTAATTATGGCCACACTGCCAAATAAACTTACAATTTACTTTGAGGTCACTGGATTTATTGTTTTGCCGCCCTCCCTTGTATGTTACAGTGCACTGTAAAGACTTGTTGTGATCAGCGCTGGTAGCTTGAAAGTTCAGGGTAGATTTTGCTGTCCACTGGCCATTGTCAAGCCGCTCTGCTTGGAAATGTATCTCTCCAATGTGACTCCAGGTGAAGACAGGAGGAGAGGTGGGACAGGAATGAGACACTGAGCAGGATGCAAACACCTTATCACCTTCCATTATCTCCTTTTTCATAGAGAACTGGATGGGATTTGGATCACCTGTAACAACAAGAAAGATCATGATAGGCAAATGCAAAGATCATGAGGCTACTATTACAAGTAAGGATGATCACGTCATCTACTGGGCAATGTTGTGTATTTAACTGTTGTATTGGCCCTGATGGGTTTCAATATTTTTTTTTAAAGGTTGAAAAAGGAAGGAAACTTTCAATCACATTGACTGAACTAAAAGGATTGAACAATTAGTAATTCTCAAAATGGGCATTTAGCCTCTATGTCATACATCTTTCTAGAGAAAGGAAACTGTTTCAACTGTGTTTTGATCAAAGTTATTTAAAGTGAGGATAGGGCAGTTAAAGCAGCACAATGAAGGAAGTGAGAAACCAGATAGTTGTTAACTATTGAAATTTAAATGACCACTGTTACCACCTCCAGAGTATTGTCAAAAGAACTTTGTTTAAAGTTATAGTTACAAACTCAGCTTTCAAAGAACTGAAATAAACCATCAAGGTAAACACTGCTGTACAGTTAAAATGTGTTCTTATTATTTCTTTGGACTCTTGACTGTTTGCACAAATATAATATTGCATATGATGTAGAAAAAGTAAGTCAATAACACGAGGAAAGTAACCATTGTTGAATTTCTCCATGACGGGATGAGGAGGAGGGAGCAGCGAGCTAGTCTTGTTTTGTTTGAAAATAGTTTGAACATCAACAAGAAGTAACCCAACATCGTTTAGAGCACCTTTAAAAAGAGACTTCTGCAGGAATCAATTAACTGTACTGTTACAGAAGTCTGGTGAAAGTTGGCAATATTACTTACTCATTGTAATGGAAACTGTGTTATCTTTGTACGAATACTTTTCATATCCTTCCATTTCGATCCTGAAATTAAATGGCCCCTGGTCACTTCGTCGAAGGGGATCAATCTTCAGTGAACAGTTCTTCTGTCCGATGTTTCCCAGCAGCTCTGTCCTACGCCGAAACTCCTGCTTCATTTTTGACTCGTCTGGGTGATAGATTAACTCATGTGTCCCCTCGTACCACATCCCAGTGAATTTCTTGACCCCCATGTTTGGATCTGGGTAGTTGAACGAGCAGGGGATCACCACACAGGATCCAAGGAGACCTTTTACTGAGGACGGCACCTTAATTGTCCAAGATGAGCCTTCAGTTTGAGAAACTGTAGTAAAATGCAGAGGAAAAATAACAAATAGATAACAGTGATGAGAAGTACTTACACAAAATAGCATACTTATGATAAATCAACAAAAGACAAAAAGCTGACTGTTTAAACTGACTCCTTGTCAGTTGAAAATGTAATAACTGGTTATTCAGTGTAAAAACTGAACCATACCTTTAAAGCAAAGACACACAAAAAACAGAGTCCACTTGAGAGAGTCCATCTTGTCCTCTCGGGTGAGACCTGCAAATAAAGTGACAAATATTCAGAGATGGCAAAAGTACTCACTTCCTGTACTCAAGTAGAAGTAAAGATACTTGTGTTAAAAAATACTCTGGTAAAAATAGAAGTACTGATTTAACTTCTTTACTCAAGTAAAAGTAACAAAGTACAGGCTTGGAAATTTACTTAAAGTATAAATGTAAAAGTAACCTTGCGAATGACAACAATTTTTTAGAGTGCAAGCTGAGAAACTTCCGTGGACATGGAAAAAGGCTCTTTATATGCCATTGGCTATATTTTAAATGGATATCATCCAATAGGCCTGAAACATCACATATATGATTATTTTGACAGAAACTGGGACTCCAGGTTAATAAGATTCTGACTGAGCAGCAAAATATGAATTAAGTTGTGCTTCTGTGAAAATTCACAGATCCAGTTCCTCTTTTTTAATCTTCCCCTTAACATTTAAAGGAATGTGTGTGTGTGCTCAAATATGGCTTCTGAAAGAAAATAAAGGATAAAATGTGAATGACTAAACTGACATTAATTAAGTTCCCTATATGTTAGAATTACGCAGCACATTGGCCAGGAGTCATTCTTGATGCACATCTCTCTCAGATACAGTTTTCAAGGACTCACACACACATATATTGGGGAGGTTGATTAATCATCAAGTCCCCCTTTTCAAGTATGTAAAAATACTCTATGATTAATATTACAAGAAATATTATCTCAGCCATCTGTGTTTGAATCTCACATCGGGACAGCAGGCGGAAGCTCTGGGAAGTTGCCCGCTTTCTTTCCAAGCCCATACTGTTCAGGATGCTCCGCGGCTAGGACAGCTCCAAGGCAATAGTTTTGCGTCTTGTCTGAACCAGGTTCTTTTTTTTCTGGAAAATTAGCTGACGTATTCAAATGGCAAGTGTTTGCATTCTTATATTTGTTCATGTAGCCTGTTAACTTGTAAGTTTTTTACTGACAGTGGGTGACACAGCTACTGTGACACTCTCTCCGTACTGACAAGTCTGCTCAAGGTTAGAGGTTTCTTTTTTCAAAGATATTTTTTGTCATTTTTTAGGCCTTTATTTCTGAGAGGACAGCTTAGACTTGACAACGGAGAGAGAAGGGGAATGACATGCAGCATTCGTTTGGAACCAAACCCGCGGCCGCTGCCACACTCTGAAGAGTCGAGAGGGGAAATGTGCTACGACCCGTACACTACGTTTACATCCGGTCTCCTCTTGTCACAGGTCATTTCCCTATTGCAGTGTGCGAAAAGCTAGCCAATCTCGGCTATGTCATAAGGTGTGCCACTCTTATGCTCTCACTTCCTTCTTTGGATATTTATTTATTTAAGTAACCATGACTTCTCCAATTTTATTTTTGTAAGGCATAGTTCCCACTTCATGAAGCCCAGGCTCCTTGAGCTCATTGACACCGACTGACAACCCATATGGAGAACTTATTTATTTTATTTTTCAGGTTTGATGAGCACGTACAATGCCCACTCAAAAACATAAACAAATTGTGAAATGTGCCAGAATTAGCCAAGTGTTGTCAGTCGCTATTGTGTCAGTCGCCATTGTACATCTGCTATCCCTGGAGGTAAGAAGTCACCCTAAAAATATATTTAAAAAAAATAAATTATAAATAATACGAACAGATTTAACCCAATACAATAAAAGTTGATTATACTAATGCTAATAAACATTAAGACACAAACATTTTATCAAGATCAACCAGAGCTCACACACAAGCTGAACTTTCAGACCATATAACAAACAAGGTATAATGGCTTAGACATACAGTGGGTACGGAAAGTATTCAGACCCCTTTAAATTTTTCACTCTTTGTTTCATTGCAGCCTTTTTCCAAAAATCAAAAAGTTCATTTTATTTCTCAGTAATGTACACTCAGCAACCCATCTTGACAGAAAAAAACAGAAATTTAGAAATTTTTGCATATTTATTAAAAAACAAAAACTGAAATATCACATGGTCATAAGTATTCAGACCCTTTGTTCAGTATTTAGTAGAAGCACCCTTTTGATCTAATACAGCCATGAGTCGTTTTGGGAAAGATGCAACAAGTTTCTCACATCTGGATTTGGGTATCCTCTGCCATTCCTCCTTGCAGATCCTCTCCAGTTCTGTCAGGTTGGATGGTAAACGTTGGTGGACAGTCATTTTCAGGTCTCTCCAGAGATGCTCAATTGGGTTTAAGTCAGGGCTCTGGCTGGGCCATTCAAGAACAGCCACAGAGTTGTTGTGAAGCCACTCCTTCGTTATTTTAGCGGTGTGCTTAGGGTCATTGTCTTGTTGGAAGGTAAACCTTCGGCCCAGTCTGAGGTCCAGAGCACTCTGGAAAAGGTTTTCGTCCCAGGATATCCCTGTACTTGGCCGCATTCATCTTTCCCTCGATTGCAACCAGTCGTCCTGTCCCTGCAGCTGAAAAACACCCCCACAGCATGATGCTGCCACCACCATGCTTCACTGTTGAGACTGTATTGGACAGGTGATGAGCAGTGCCTGGTTTTCTCCACACATACCGCTTAGAATTAAGGCCAAAAAGTTCTATCTTGGTCTCATCAGACCAGAGGATTTTATTTATCACCATCTTGGAGTCCTTCAGGTGTTTTTAGCAAACTCCATGCGGGCTTTCATGTGTCTTGCACTGAGGAGAGGCTTCCTTCGGGCCACTCTGCCATAAAGCCCGACTGGTGGATTGCTGCAGTGATGGTTGACTTACTACAACTTTCTCCCATCTCCCGACTGCATCTCTGGAGCTTAGCCACAGTGACCATTGGGTTCTTCTTTGCCTCTCTCACCAAGGCTCTTCTCCCCGATAGCTCAGTTTGGCCGGACGGCCAGCTCTAGGAAGGGTTCTGGTCGTCCCAAACGTCTTCCATTTGAGGATTATGGAGGCCACTGTGCTCTTAGGAACCTTAAGTGCAGCAGAAATTTTTTTGTAACCTTGACCAGATCTGTGCCTTGCCACAATTCTGTCTCTGAGCTCTTCAGGCAGTTCCTTTGACCTCATGATTGTCATTTGCTCTGACATGCACTGTGAGCTGTAAGGTCTTATATAGACAGGTGTGTGGCTTTCCTAATCAAGTCCAATCAGTATAATCAAACACAGCTGGACTCCAATGAAGGTGTAGAACCATCTCAAGGATGATCAGAAGAAATAGACAGCACCTGAGTTACATATGAGGGTCACGGCAAAGGGTCTGAATACTTATGACCATGTGATATTTCAGTTTTTGTTTTTTAATAAATATGCAAAAATTTCTAAATTTCTGTTTTTTTCTGTCAAGATGGGTTGCTGAGTGTACATTACTGAGAAATAAAATGAACTTTTTTGATTTTTGGAAAAAGGCTGCAATGAAACAAAGAGTGAAAAATTTAAAGGGGTCTGAATACTTTCCGTACCCACTGTATATTTTTGATAGACGTACAATACACAAATGTAACATTGCTGGGACAGTAACAAACAACAGACAATTAGCCTGACTAAACAAGAATGAAACAGACAACCACACAGGCATCGCACAAGAAGCACCAACAGGCAGAGCAGAAGAGAAGAAATGGCAGCAAGTTTTGTGTCTAAATGTAATGTTGGCCGTGCTGACTCCTTGTTGGTCACTTTTTTAAGTTAAGTTTAAAAGAGCCATTTTTAAAATGTCTAATGTGAATTGGTAGTAGAGTTCCTCCCTTGAACAGCCATGTGTGTGATTTAATTAGTCTGCGTATTCAGCTGAACAAAGAAAACAATAAAAAGCAACACAAAGAAGACCACTCAAAATAAGGAGGCCGAAACAGTGTTGGTTGGAAGCTTGAATGTATTTGTCCAACAACCTTTCTTAAACTGTATTTACTTCAAAGAAATTACTTGTAAATAACCTTGACAATAATGTGCTGAGATGTAAAATGATGATATGAAATCCATGTGATGCAAAGATGAAATATTTTCCTGAACAGCGCTTGCTGACTGAAAACAATGCCATGTAAAAGTCCATAAACGTTGCAATTGATACATATATGTTATTTTCACACCTTAAGCTCATTTTCTATCAAGAAAATTATATTTACTTTACCTCACACCATGTGTTTCACAGATGCAGAGATGTTAACACAGGATTTCCTTTGCTCATTCAGCCTTCACATACCACATGATGAGGCGTTTCATGTGTGATAATTGTTCAAATTGTTTTTTTATCTGACACTATATATGTTATTTTTATATTAGCTCTATCACAGCCAGTTTTTGATTTGACTAGATCACACCAAATGCACACAAAACAAAACATGTTCTCTTTTTCTTCCATTTCACACAAAAAGGAACCATTCTCATTTGAAATTTTGTCTCACTTCCTGTTCATATGTTGTGGTAAAAAATAAAAATTGCCCCTCTATGCCAGACCACCTGTTGCAGTGGCATCAATGAGGCTTTCTGCAGTTACTCCTGCAAACTGTCCAACTGACAGGATCTTATTTCTGAGTTGTAGATTGATTGTTCACAGTGATGTCAGTCATTTGTGGACCTTGATCGCCAACATAAGCAGGGTTCAGCATTTCACCCCTGTTTGGATAAAAGCTGTCACTTTCTTGGAGACCCAGGTTCACATAACAAATTCTGCGCGTGGGGTGGACCATTTTAACAGATAAACTCTGCTTTCCTTTAACTCGCCAGCGATTCTCCTCGCGTTGTGTTAAGAAGTCCTCCAGCTTTACTGTTTCCTCCTTCTGGCGCCCCCAGGACAGTTTCCTGGTAGTAGGCAGGAAGACGCCAGTGGACGCTGAGTTACCCATGACAGGAAATGTGCTTGGGTTGAAAAGTCTGGGAATCAAAAAACAGAAAATGTACCAAATGAAAATGACACATTAAATGAGAAATACAATGCTAAACTGTAGAATCCACACACACTGTTTTTAACTGGTAAGTAAAAAATGTCACAGGGATGTTTGTCCTCACCTCTGGTTTATCTGTTGAAGCGCCAACCTTGAATGAGAGATGGCCAGGCTTGTCCATTTTAAAGACCTGCCTGGCGATTGAAGGCCTGTTCTCATCTGTCATCAGAGGAACAATTAATTGTATCCTTCTAGATGAGTTAATCACTGCTGATGAATGGATCTTGTAAGCCATTTGTACTAATCAGTCCATCAATCAATCACTGGGAAATTTATCAATCACAAACACACAATCAAAACGTGTATACATGTTAAAAGTTGTTGTAAAGCTTAGATTGATTTTGTTTATTTTGTGTACTATGTATAATATAAAGTACACTGTAAGTACAAAGGGTACAAGATAAAAAAGTATAACTTGTGTTCACTGAATGCATATAGGAAAGAGTTACAGTCTAATAAATAGTTGTTTTTTTTTAGAATTGCACTTCACGTCATTCCTCTGTAGGTATTTTGAAACCTTCTGAAAATTGAATTGTGGTTTCCATTGTTACATTTCTCAATAATAGAATCTCCCACATGTTCACCCATTTTTCTTTAGCCCCTTTTTGCAGCATTCCAACTTTTCAATGAGCATATGGCTGGGATGTTTGAAATTAGGGAGTGTATTGACATTACTGGCCACAGAATACTCACATTGCACCCACACTGAACAACAGAAGTGAAATTAGCAACTTAACAAAATGATGCATCTGTTAACCTAATTTCTTTCTGTGACACAGCTCCAGAACTTACCAATTTAACATGTAATGTTTATTGTAAAAACATCCATTTTGTTTCCTGGAACAATCTACAGTACATTAAGATACAATGCCATTGCTAAATGAAAGACAGTAGAAAATTTAAAGTTTTAAAATGGCAGAGATTAGTTTCTTCTACATGCCTCAATTTGAGCTATCTTGTTGTTGAGGAAAATACAATCATTTTCTTTCCATCACACTTGTCAACCAATTTAGTTTGTTTCCTCTTCTTGTTTCACCCCCACCCTTTCAGCTAGACTTCAGCTAAGTCTTAAAGCACCACCATCTGGCCGACATGACTGCATGAGTACTGAGAGGGGCCATTGTGGTTAAAACCTCTATGGCAGTTACGTTTGTAACAACCTACAGTATTGTAAAAAAAAAAAAAGGTCTCTCTGACAAGTCTGGGTTAGGAGCTCCAGATTTGGGGTTAACTTAAGGTTGAGTTAGAAAATAAGCAGCAACTATCTTCATAATAACTGAGTATATTCATGAGTCAAAGTACACAGAACGAACAAGGTTTGTAGTTTTATAGAAGACAAAGGAATTATCGATCAAGCAATGATGAATGTATGTGCAATGAACAAAATGTTTTCTTTTTCCTTGTATGGTAGGTGTTTAATTTAGTTAAAGTGTTGTTGTTTTTTGAATATTTTGTGTTTGTCACATTTCAGCACAGTGTCATCACCAATTACAACTATCAAATAAACACAAATACACATTGAATACACATTTTAAAGTTTATTTCCTCATCAAAAATGTGTTTACAGTAAATAAAACATTGCTTTTAAGGAAACTATGCTAGAATTTTATATCTTGTTTTTTTGTCCTTATTTTTGCAGATTATTGTTGCCATTAACAAAATGCAGTTTCTCTGAAGCTAATATGTGAATAAGATGAAAACGAGCTTGTCAAAAAAAAAAAAAATACAACCTGAAGCAAATAATTTACCCTTTTGACTTAAAAGCGCAGTACTTGATAATCAGAAAATGATATAGCAGTAAACAACTCTTTGCTATGTAAAGCTATAGTGGAGTAATGGTGTCCTGAGTAGAGAAGGACGTCACACTCCTGTGTGTCATGTTGTCTAAAATAAGCATGTTGAGTTAAAGCTTTAGTGCGTAACTTTTTGATATTAATCAACGTCCGTTACATTCAAGCCATTGCCAAATTAATAATTAATTATTTAAGACTATCAGCTCCACACAACTCTTTCTGTATTTCTCAGTATGTTCAAAAACTGATGTTGTCCAGCAACTTTCGTGCGCAGAAAATCGAGTGAAGATAATAATCTCTCCTGAAGAGTCCATCATGTTTTTTAATACTCTGTGTCCTCTTTGGCTACTAGCAAACGTGTGGAGGAGGAGCGGAGTGGTGCACAATCACAAAAGGCTTGTATCATGTGGATGCGCCAACAGTTTTGTTAGCATTACTTGGAATTCCTCATGAAAGAGACAGGAACTACGCACTATAGCTTTAAACACGTATAAGAATGTAAAAAAGTGGGATATTTATCACTACTACAGAAACAATTAATAGAAACATTGTTTTTTCCCTCTATGACAGAATGAAGAGAACAATGAATTTAACTCATGTAATACAAAACTTTCTGAGAGGCTAATGACAGACCTGCATGGATAAGTTCACTTAGTACTGATTTCCAATATATGTACAAACAAATGACCACTACCCAAATGCCACCACTCTTCGCCTGGGTCTCGGTGATGGAAGAACAATAAATGTAAATAACTAAATCAATCTTACAAAACTAAAACCCAGGTAACATAAATGCACACTCATCACAGCAACAGAACATTATTAAAACACACTTGAACTAGGACAGAAACTGTTACATATATCTTTTTCCCATGAGCCTTTGCATCACTTCAGCACAGAACAGTTCAAATGACCCCTCCTCTCACATACAGAAACTTAACATCCTTAGTTCTCTACTTCATATGATCTGTGCATAGCATACTTAAGCTGATTACTACAAACACCAAATGTGATTTAATAATGAATATGTTTTTAACAAAACATAAAAGAATAAGTAGCACTAAAAAGTTTTATAACAACTAAATCTGGGTTTACAGTGAGACAAGCCCTCCCCCGGTAACAGAAGAGCAGAACTTGTTTGCTTTGACCAATGCCATGTTTGTTGCCAAATTGTTTAAGTTTCAATCACAATGTGACCAAAACAGACAAATGAATAATAAGAAAACACTTATTAATACCAGATACATATCATATGAAATACCAGTCCTGAAATGTGTGCAAACGACATGGGACAGTAATGTTGCTCTGTGTCTGCTGAAACTGTGTGCTGAAGCTTGTTTTTGAATTCCCCCATTCCCCCTACCCCCAGTGGCTATGAATGTATTGTTGAAGCTTTAAAAATATTTTTTAAATGTTTTAACTGCGAGGACATGACACCAAATGAAGCAAAATGTATGGTTTCACATATTTAAGTGAAGTTCCTTTTTTCAATTCTTGCTGTTAGGTTCTCCTCCTAATTTAAAAAGAACAGAAAATAAGACATTGCCATTTCACATAATCATAGATCGTATTATAAAGCAGAATCAAAAATAAACGTGTTACTTCTGCAGAGAAATGCAAGATCATTGAAGCATTTGTGTGTAAAGGTTTACAGCTGTAACAGTACAGAACTAGTCACCAAATTATAAGATAAAATCCATACAAAAATCATTTGCCTTTTATCAGAATGGCCTTCAGTAATTTTAGCTGTTTATTGCTCTTTTAAAACGTAATCCATGACAACTTGTAGGATACCCCTCTGCTCTCACATATTCCAGACATTTTAGACCTAAAATGTACAAAATGTTTTCTCACCTGCGAGACAGTCTGGAGAGGCGGTTCCACACACTAAATATGACAAATAGATAAAGAAATAAATACATGAATCACATTCTAATGAGAGAAAAAGAATCAGTAATGCACTAAAAACTGGATCTGATATGTTTTTCTCTTTACCTGCCTTCTTGATTTTGGAGCTCTGTTATGCGTTTCCTTAAGCAAACAGCAAAAGAAGTATTTTTTTGAGAAGCACTTAACAAACTTAATAATTAGACAGTGATGAAATACATTCCTACTTAATTACTCTCTGTAATATAAGTAAGTAACAAACTCACTTGTATCTTTTCACCATGAAAATGCAGAAGACTGCAAAGATCACAGCTGTACCAAACGCTGCCACAGTGGGAATGATGATGTGGTTATAGTTTTCTGTACCTGAAAATAGATGGAGCCGTTTATAAGGTCAGTTCTTTCTTTATATTGTACAAATGCAAAGAGGAAAGCATCCAGGATAATAACTTTACATGAAACAACGGAGTGAAAAAAACTCACGTTTTACATTGAGTGTCAATGGTGTAGATGATGTCTTCTGTCCATTAAATTGTGCTGTACAGGTGACCTCACTGTGATCATCCTTCTCATCAGGAATGATGGTCAGGATGGACTGGGCCTCCCAGTAGCCAAAACCAGTTTCCTTGTGGACCTCTATTATCTCATCTGCTGTGCCTCTACTCCATGTGAGTTTAGGCACATGGGAGGGGCAGGTATGGCGGACTGAACAGGTGATAGTGTAGGGACGATCTTGAATGGCCGTCTTTGGGTGAATCAGTGTAGGTTTCGGAGGATCAGCTATCAATAAAAAAAGAAAAGCAGATATTAAGCAAAAGGCTAATTATTGTAACATAGAAAATCGTGTAGATTTTGACATTTTGGAAAGTCGGTGACATACGGAGCATTCTGAATGTGACACAACTCTCCACAAAGGAGAATTTGTCAACGGTGGATGTATCAGTCTCTGTTCGTGCTAGTTCGATCCGGAAACAGTAAGGGCCGTTGTCATGATCTTTAATGTCAGTAATTTCTAAAGTGCAGTTGTCCTGACCCAGATGTCCCAACATCCTTGTGCGGCCCCTGAAGTTTTCCAAGACCTGCGTATTATCCTGGTAATAGATGCGTTTGTTTCTGTCATTTAGAAGATGCCAGATCCCTCTGAGTTTGGTGGAGGGCAGGTTCTCTTTAGGATGGCTGAATGAACAGGGTACCACAACACAGGATGTGACCAGGGCGTCAAGGTTTTGGACAACATTGGCCCTCCAATCTTCAGCAAACACAGGGCTGATAACAGCTAAAAGAGATTTTTGGAAGTAACAAAAAAACAAAATGACTTTGTGTTGACAGATTTTTTTGTTTCATTGGGTTGTGTATAGTAATAAAATTGGAAACAAAAAGGATGGCTAATTATATATACTACCTGCCAGCAACAGACAGAACATTCTCATCTTGCTCTCTTTGTCCTTATTTCTCTGAGTTTTTGGTGGTGTTGAAACAAAAAGGAAAAAAAGATGGCAAAAAATTACATGCAACTCCATGCAAACAATGTAATTGCAAAAGTGAACTCAAAAAGGTAATTATAAGTATTTTAATGTATATGACAAACGTACCCATAGATGATATGCATTATTGTCCAAAAGTTTTGTCTGTTACATTGTTTTTCTTTATTTCTTTAACATAGATAAAAACAGTATATTCCAAATATTCCAATAGTGCTAAACCTAGACTAATCTTCTATTTCTATTAGGATTTTTGAATATTAGCTTTGCTAAAGCAGCACATCTATATAAGATATTTTTAAATTCTTGTTTTTTAATTCTTAAAAGTTAATTTAGTGTAGTCAAAATCTTACCTGATTTTGCTGCTATCTGGCTGATTACAGCTGTTTATATCTGCTAGCTTGGAATTCAGTTCAATGAAGACCTGAACTGTAGAGGAACCACAAAGCACTGCAGGCAAAACTACAAAGAGTTTTGTTTTTTATATAGAGGCAGTGACAGTTGAGTTCATGGTGTAGAAGTCAGGGGGTGGTTTCTTCTCCATGTGCTTAAGAATAGTTATATCTGAGTAGATCTCTCTTTGGTAATGTGTCTTTGTTTTTACTTTCAAGAAGCTTTACATTTACTTTAAAAACATCTCTGAAAGAGTCTTGTTTTTGTGTTTTTTTTAGTGTATTAAGACAAAGAAGACATACTTTATTGATTCCTGAGGGGATACAGATTTTTTTTTTGCTGTTGTTATTTTACAGACACACACACACACACACACAAAACAAAAAGTTAGTTATTGTAGTTGCTGACTTGGCCTGCTTATCAACAATGTCAGCAGCTGGAGCTGCAGCTGTGGCATATTGAGAAGGGGCCAGTTTGTAAAAAACATCCATGGCAGTTACATTGTAACAAAGCAATACAATCAAGATTGTTTTGTGGTTGTTATCCTATCCTCTGGCTTGGCCTCTGTGAGTTAACTCTGAAAGCAGTTATGAGCTAAGAAAAAAGTAAGTAAGGGTTCAATTCAACAATGTTCTTAAGGTTTAATGAGAAACACAAGAATATACAGGGTACATTTTCAAGGCTCCATTCACTTCAATGATGAGATAAGAAAGGGGCACCCAAAGGAAAGGAGGATTGGTTCCAGGTAGGTTAATGCAGACAAATCTACAGGAAGGAAAACAGTAACAATTCATACTACCAATTTATGATGCCAATTTAAATGAATGAGAGAACAAAGTTCACCGTTTTCACAGAATGGAATGTAACAGATTTACAACATTTAACAACTGTAACAACCTATTGTCCAAACAAAGTCTCTCTGACAAGTTTGGTGTAGCACTAGACTTTGCTACATCTAAAGGTAGTTGAATAAAAAAGTAAGCGCAAAATATCTTTTCACGAAAATTGAGTAACTTTATGAGTCAAAGTACACAGAAGGAGGAAGGTTTGAAGAGATTAGCCCCTGTGGAGGACAAAGGAATTATCACTCAAGCAATGTTGAAGCAGTCACAACAGAGTGAGCACAAATCAAAAATGTAATGTACAAATCATTCTCCTTTACTTGTATCTGTTCAGACAGATTCATTTAATTAAAAAGTATTAGGTATTTAATGGAGACAGTGTCATCGCTGGCTATAATTATCATTTGACAGACACTAGCACAGTGCATTTAATGCACATTCACATGCCAGTTGACAGTGAATACATTTTTACAGGTTATTTCCTCCTCACAACAAACGTCATACAGTACAAAATGTTGTTTTTCAAGGAACTATGCTGCTGAAACCTTCAAGCTTTGTCAACAGAATTTTTATATCTTGTTTTTTGTCTATATTTTTGCAGATTATTGTTTCCATTAACATAATGCCATTACTCTGAAGCTAATATGTGAATAAGATGAAAGCGAGCTTGTCAAACAAACTAATTAAAGCTTTCAGCAAATAAATCACCTTTTGACCTAAAGGGGAAGTACTCGATATTCAGAAAAGGGGGGAAATTCCGCATTGGGAGGTTGTTTGAGGGGGTGTACGGGTCAAACATAAGACTTTCACCCAGAAGAGTGGGCTTTATGTCCCGCTATTGCCGACCTTAACCGGCCCATGATTCCTGCGTGTCACGTGTTGCGGCTCGTGCTTTTAGGTTAATTTATGCTTCTAGCCAGAGTATGGGAAAAGTGTGTGCATGCAAAGTCAGCTTTGTGGTTGCCCGGAGAGGATTGGCCCTTGTGACGATGGCTCGGCCCTCTTCCCTGTTCCAGTCAATCGCGTTGTTGATTGGTGCAGTCTGTGTGGATCCTTCCAACCACCTGCCTGCAATCAGCCCATCTGGAGCTTAAAAAGCTCCTGGATTCATCAGTCCAGGTGGCTGAGAGTAGTGATCAGTCTGCCATGCTGTCTGGCTGCTTAACATTTGGTTAAGAGTTGTCAGAGACTGTTGTGTTACCAGGCAGTGCTTTTGTTTTCTCACAGTCTATAAAGTTTGTAATCTTGTAACTGTGTGAGTTGTAGTCCCAACCAAGCGGGTGTTATATGGCGCTAAAGGAGACAACCTTGCGCGTGTTATATGACGCTAAAGGAGACTTTTAGCGTCAATAACGACAAAACCACCTGATTAAATGTCCGTATTTATGAGATGGGAGTGAGAATGTGTTGTATCTGTAGCCGAGGGATGCGACAAAGTGTTGGTATTTGAAAGCGGAATGTTCTGTGAGAGCCGTGTGGTAGCAATCCCAGACCACGTTTTCTTCTGAATATTGAGTACTGCCCCCTTTTTTTTAAAACAACACACGTAGGATTAGAAACCTTCTACCTTTGCTGTCTCTACAGTGGTATAATCAAAAAAGGACAGTGGTAGTCAGCCGTAGACAGAACTGGAGGACACTCGTCACTTCTTCTGATTATCTAAAAAGAACAAGAAATGACACGTAATCTGATTCAATTTTGCAATCAGAATGCAATCAGATCTCTTATCAGATTTCTTTGAGGAGTCAATGCAATATTTACCGTGGGACCACATTCTCAAGAAAAAGGTTTCCCATTTCAAGTAAACCAGACAGAAAGCTACAGATAAGCATACCTACAAACACTCCCGTTTTTCCCAGGTTTCTACCGTTTTGTAGAACCTATCTCCCAGACCCCTGCTCGCTTTGTTATTTCTCCCGGGAAATTCCTGAAATTTGTATGGCCCAAACTCCTTTATAAATATTCGGAGTAGCATGTTTGTCAAATGTTGATCTGTTGTCAGATCTTGTATGAAACGCATCTTATTCACACAATCCACACATCATATACAATTTTCAACTTGTTTGTCACCTCAACCTGGCAACCAATAACCCAGTTGTGCCATTGATCTGTGTGCTCTTCGGCAGAAAAGTTGAGACCAAAAAAGCGATTTGATGAAAATGGCAGGTGAAGGCAGTGTTACATTTTTTTAACAGGGTTGGGCTCAACAATTTACATTCATCTTACCTAGTCATATTGACAACCTCCACGCTTTTTGTAAGGTGTGTCGCATTGATTTTAATGTAGCGCATGGTGGTAAAAATGACATAAAATCGCATGAGACAGCATTGTCTATAACCGCACTCTTCTTTAATGCTCAAGGAATGAAAAAATTATTAAATGTGTTTTTACCAAAGTGTTAAAACCTGCACTGCAGTGTTTCTGTGATGTTTTGTTGTAATAAAATAACAAATTAAAAGTTAAAAAAATATTAATGAATTAAGTTATGTGTTCATTTATATTGCAAAATAAATAATACAGTTAACACTTCCAGGAACCCCCACCCAGGGGGCTGGTTTCACATATTTAAGCAAAGTTCCTTTTTTCATATCTCACCTTTAGATTCTCCTCCTGTTTAAAAAAGAAGAACAGAAAATAAGGCATTGCCATTTCACATAAAGATAAAAGCATAGGTCAAATTATGAAGCAGAATCAAAAATAAATGTGTTGCTTCTGCAGAGAAATGCAAGATCATTGAAGTGTTTGTGTGCAAAGGTTTACAGTTGGAACAGCAAAGAACTAGTCACCAAATTATAAGATAAAATCCATAAAAAAATCCTTTTGCCTTTAATAAGATATTCCAGACAATTTAGGACTGAAAAATACAAAATGTCTCACAGTTATGAGAGGCGTTTTTTAAAGGGGAAACCTACTTTATTAATGTCATGTTGTTCTCTGCTAAATAAGTCAGTAACAAACTCACTTGTATCTTTTCACCATGAAAATGCAGAAGACTGCAAAGATCACAGCTGTACCAATCACTGCCACCGTGGGAATGATGATGTGGTTATAGTTTTCTGTACCTGAAAATAGACGGAGCCGTATATAAGGTCAGTTCTTCCTTTATATTGGAAATGCAAAGAAGACAGCATCCATGATATTAACGTTACATAAAGAACATTCTCAAAATTCAACAACAGAGTGAAAAGATCTCACGTTTTACATTGAGTGTCAATGGTGTAGATGATGTCTTCTGTCCATTAAATTGTGCTGTACAGGTGACCTCACTGTGATCATCCTTCTCATCAGGCATGATGGTCAGGATGGACTGGGCCTCCCAGTAGCCAAAACCAGTTTCGTTGTGGACCTCTATTATCTCATCTGCTGTGCCTCTACTCCATGTGAGTTTAGGCACATGGGAGGGGCAGGTATGGCGGACTGAACAGGTGATAGTGTAGGGACGATCTTGAATGGCCGTATTTGGGTGACTCAGTGTAGGTTTCGGAGGATCAGCTATTAATAAAAAAAAAGAAAAGTAGACATTAAGCAAGAGGCTAATTAATGTAACATAGAAAATCGTGTAGATTTTGACATTTTGGAAAGTCTGTGACATACGGAGCATTCTGAATGTGACACAACTCTCTACAAAGGAGAATTTGTCAACGTTGGATGTATCAGTCTCTGTTCGTGCTAGTTCGATCCGGAAACAGAAAGGGCCGTTGTCATGATCTTTAATGTCAGTAATTTCTAAAGTGCAGTTGTTCTGACCCAGATGTCCCAACATCCTTGTGCGGCCCCTGAAGTTTTCCAAGACCTGCGTATTATCCTGGTAATAGATGCGTTTGTTTCTGTCATTTAGAAGATGCCAGATCCCTCTGAGTCTGTAGGAGGGCAGGCTCTCTTTAGGATGGCTGAATGAACAGGGTACCATAACACAGGATGTGACCAGGGCGTCAAGGTTTTGGACAACATTGGCCCTCCAATCTTCAGTAAACACAGGGCTGATAATAGCTGAAAGACAGTTTTGGAAGTAACAAAGAAAGAAATGAGTTGGTAGGTCTCTGACTTGTGTAAGAGGGGTGTGTAAATGGATGAGATTGGAAATAAAGAAGTCACCAATAGCGTTACCTGCCAAATGCAGACAGAATAACATTCTCTTTGTGTCCATATTTCTCTGAGGTTTTTTGTGGTGTAATACGCTGTAGTGTTTAAATGAAAAGAAAAACAAAATGAAGAGAGGTAAAAAATGATGTGCAAGGACACAAGTACGTCGTTTTGTATCCCTGTAAAGAATTAATCTCTAAGAAATGCCATGTTACAAATACACGTTAATTACTTACTTACATGCCAATTACAATACAATTGCAACCGTGAAGTGATTTTAATGCGTATATGTATGTTTATGACATCATACATGTATGAGGAGACTATTAATGTCCTCCTATGAAATAGGCCTATAGTGTATTTATTTTCACTTAAAGGTTAAAATATTAAAGTTTTAGTGTGTAACTTTTTGATATTAATAAACGTCCATTACATTCAAGCCATTGCCAAATGATTTGCTTGGTTTGCGGTCATGGACAGTTTTCTTGTCATTACTTAGAATCCCTCATGGGGCAGCAGAAACTACACACTATAGCTGTATTACATTATGTGATCAGAATATTCTGTTTTTCTTTCCTTTTCTGTGATCAGTGACTGGAAGTAAAAGAAAAATAAATCTAAGTATGTTGACAAACATTTGACCATGTTAGGGCCTTTACCAAACCAAAATATTCAGAATCACGATAAACATATGGATCATATTGTTCATCCTGCTGTAATATTTTCACATTTTTTAAGTTTTAGATTTAAGTACTTACCAAAATTGTGAAATTCCAAGTAGCTCATAAAACTCTGTCTTGGCCTTCTGTGTCCAGACAGCTTACAGTAAACAACAACTGCACTATCCACGCTGGCAAGATGCAGTAGGCCTAATATTACCTCAATAATATCAACAACTGCACAGCAAGTAGTTAAACTCTGTGACACTGGGAACAGAGAAAGGTTTACTTTCTCTTGCTCTCTGACTCACTTTCAGGAATTTTTTCCATCACTAACAGAAACCAACCACTTCCAGGCAGAGGCACATAATACACCCTGCATTAGGGACTGTGCACAAATAATTGGGTTCAGATGGGGGGAGGGGGTGAATTCTTACAAAAAAAAAAATTTAATTTTTACAAAAGCTTCGTCAGCAGACCCTTTTCTTGACGTAAAAAAAGCAAAAATACAATCCCTGTATGACTGTGTGAATATTATGTGAGATGCATCCTATGAAAGAGCAAGGTGATCTATCATATAAAAAGGGATTAAAGTAACATCAAACAGACGGCTTTCATGTGTATTTAGCCCTGGCTATAAGCAGAGGACAACAATCCCATTTCTATTTCAAGGCTCCATTTTTCCCTATCACAGCCAAAAGACAAGCTAATGTCAGTTAGTACGTATTGATCTTAATGTGATATGGCTATTACCTCCAGCAGAGAACACTTTTTACAAAGGTCCAAGTTCTATTCAGTTCTGCACACAAGCTTAATTCCTTCGGTCCAAACTGATCTAGACTAACTTTATAATCCTGTTTATTACTAAGTTAAATATCGTGTGCAGGGAGGGAAGTTGGGAGTCCAGACAGGGGTAGCCAAGAGGGATGTGTGCCAGGGCGGTGTGGAACAACACAAAAGAGTTCAAAAATGCATTGTGTTGAGGTAGGAACTGTTAACTGACGTGGTGTGACAGCTTCAGGCAGTGTGTGTTTGGAAGTTCGAGTGTGGAAGTGCAGAGGTCTTGAAAGCAGGCTTGATTGCAGAATAGGAGGCAGCTGGTGAAGATCCTTTACGGTCTGGAACACCTGACTCTGCTTGAGTAATCAGTCCCACCCACACAGACAGAGAGGGCAGTGCTGCAGGGTAACAGAGCTTGTGGTTACCTATTATGTTCATTTAGACTAACCTAGTCATGTCTTATTAAATGTAAAAGGCTGCTTTATTTATCCATCTAAAAGTAGAATGTGTTCATTATCAACATCCACGTTTTGTTGTTTGTCATAAATGTATTATTTTAATATATTGGGGGGAGGTCTAAAGAAAATAGTAATACTTATGGTGAGGGCTTGCTTGTAAAACAAATTTAAGAGGAAATGTAGCCCCCCTTTCTCCCTCCTCCCCAACAATTTTAGTACAGTCCCTTTTCACTTGAAATGGCTGGCAGAGCACCAATCAGTGTTACCAACTTAGCGACTTTTCAGACCCCCCTTAGCGACTTTCACAAAAGCGACTAGCAACAAACCTGGCGACTTTCTGTAGTAAAGGCACCAGCATTGTCCAGCAAACACGCTGGGTATCTCTCTCTTGTGGCTGCCAAATCAGTCCCCGCTCTCTTCTGTTCTGAGACTGAGGAGCAGCCCCTCCTTTGTTCCACTCTCTGCTCTCTCCTCATGTGCAGCCACTGACTGTAAAATGACACTGCAAGCCGGCCTTCTTTGAGAATTCTTTATTGATCTACCTCCCTTTGTAGACTTTATTTTTTACTTCTAAGATAGCTACCTAAGTAATAATTATAATTTAACATCCCTGTGGTGAGTTTATTATTTGGCAAAAACTTTCTATGATGTCACAAATATGCATACTTTCAGCAACTTTTGGAGCTGTTGCTAGCTACTTTCATTGGAAAAGAGTTGGCAACACTGTGCCAACAAGTGTCTATATCACAGAGTTTTTAGTTTATAGTAACAAGTCTGCCTACTTTCTGTAATCAATTCTGTTTACTGCTAAATTTATTTTTGAGATCAATATATATATATATATATATATATATATATATATATATATATATATATATACATATATATAAACAAACAATTACAAACAATACACAGACTGTTGACTGCTAAATTGATATGGATACAAACTCCCTCAAATGTAAGGTAAATGCCATCACTTTTAACAAATTAGTCATTATTTCATTTAAAACCCGATCTGCTGGAGTGCAGAACAGACACAACAAAATGTGTCAATGTTCTGATCTGTAAGATCACTTTCTACTCTGTTGTCCCCAAAGTATAAATATTTGAAAAAAGAATATCACGCAATATTACAGGACAGGAGTAATTCTTCCATACAAACATGTACGAGGTCTATAACACTGATATCGCACACGTACAGCAGACATCTAGAAAATCTAGAACTGCCCGCTGAGATCATCCATTTTAAATTACTGCCACTGTAAACTAAACACCCCTCCCTGCTTTCTACACCATTAACTCTTCTGCTACTGCCTCTACTGCATCTGTTTTCACGTTCCTCACACTTTATTGTCCCATGTGGCCTGCAGTTTTTTCTGTTGCCTCTAGAGTTCATATCTTTGACAACTTAACTGCAGAATAGCACACTGCATGTCATCATTCTCAAGGAGGTGTTTTTACAAGAAACAGACGCTCTGATCAGCCAGACAGCAGCTTCATCAGGTAGGAACATTATACTTAATTATGGTACGTCCAATGAATACTGCACGTCCAATGAATTCTGTGACTATGTCAGTTTGGAAGTTTCAAATACACTGGGCTCAGGAATAATGTAGCTTCGCAATTCTATGTGTTTTGGTTTGATATAAACCCAATTTAATTATTTTTTCACAGTTATGTTATTCATCATTGTTTGTCTAAGTGTCTGCAGAGGAAAAAAAAGAAAACGTCATGAGAATGAACAGAAATAGTGCAGGGAATTAATTTACTTTTGCCTACTATTTACTCTAGAACTTTTGAATTATGTACTATGTGTTGTTTTAGATGTTTAAGTACATTAATAATGCCAGTATTTGCTGTATAAATAAAGGGCTCTTGCATGTGAAGATTAGTGCCGTTTGAAGAACTTCCACTCAGCTGCGTTGTAATTTGAATACGGTGGGAGTAGGTAGTGCTTTTGATTTTATTTTTAATGTAGTTTCTTTTCATCCCACAGTGTAATACACCACCAAAACCTCAGAGAAGTATGGACAAAGAGAGAAAGATGATGATATTCTGTCTGTTTCTGGCAGGTAATATGATTAGTCAACTCTTTTTCATTCATTCATAGACCCCAATTACACAAAAACATCTGTCAAAGACACCTCCTTGAAGTAATTTCTCACTTTGCCAATTCCAAAACTCTCTTTCAGCTATTATCAGCCCTGTGTTTGCTGAAGATTGGAGGGCCAATGTTGTCCAAAACCTTGACGCCCTGGTCACATCCTGTGTTGTGGTACCCTGTTCATTCAGCCATCCTAAAGAAAGCCTGCCATCCTCCAGACTCAGAGGGATCTGGCATCTTCTAAATGACAGAAACAAACGCATCTATTACCAGGATAACACGCAGGTCTTGGAAAACTTCAGGGGCCGCACAAGGATGTTGGGACATCTGGGTCAGAACAACTGCTCTTTAGAAATTACTGACATTAAAGATCATGACAACGGCCCTTTCTGTTTCCGGATCGAACTAGCACGAACAGAGACTGATACATCCACCGTTGACAAATTCTCCTTTGTGGAGAGTTGTGTCACATTCAGAATGCTCCGTATGTTTACCAACTTTCCAAGATTCTACACATATATACATTTTTCCACGTTCAAACAATTTGTCTTATAGTTTCTCTCTGCCTTTTTGTTATTAATAGCTGATCCTCCGAAACCTACACTGAGTCACCCAAAGACGGCCATTAAAGATCGTCCCTACACTATCACCTGTTCAGTCCGCCATACCTGCCCCTCCCATGTGCCTAAACTCACATGGAGTAGAGGCACAGCAGATGAGATAATAGAGGTCCACAAGGAAACTGGTTTTGGTTACTGGGAGGCCCAGTCCATCCTGACCATCATTCCTGATGAGAAGGATGATCACAGTGAGGTCACCTGTACAGCACAATTTAATGGACAGAAGACATCATCTACACCACTGACACTCTATGTAAAACGTGAGATCTTTTCACTCTGTTGTTGAATTTTGAGAATGTTCTTTATGTAACGTTAATATCCTGGATGCTGTCCTCTATCCATTTGTACATTACATTACATGTCATTTAGCTGACGCTTTTATCCAAAGCAACTTCCAATTAAGTGCTTTCAACCTTGAAGGTACAAACTCCAGCCAGCAAGAAGTAAGTGCAAGTACATTAGTTTCAAATAAGCCAAACTTTATCCAAGGTGCGGTCGAAAGAGATGTGTGTGTACGCTAGGCATTTGTGTAATATAAATGAAGAATGGCCATTATATATGGCTCTTTGTATTTACAGGCAAAGAAAACTATAACCACATCATCATTCCCACGGTGGCGGTGATTGGTACAGCTGTGATCTTTGCAGTCTTCTGCGTTTTCATGGTGAAAAGATACAAGTGAGTAACGCAGGACACTGACATTAGCTGATCAACAGAGCACATCAGAAAATTAATACCATTTTTATGCTAAAGATGACTTTCTTGCACTTGTTTCTATGCTTAACACATTTGTGTACAGTATGTGGTGCTCACTAAAATTACTTTGTTTTCTGTCTGCTCAAGGAAACGCATCGCAGAGCTCCAAAGTGGGGATGGCAGGTAAAAATGTTGTAAAGCAGATTTAGTTTAGGCTATAGAGCTATACTAATGATCACATTATTCAATAATTTCCCTTCATTATTAAAATACAAGTTTCTGTATTATGTGTCACAATCAGCATGTGGAACCGACTGTCCAGGCTGTCTCGCAGGTGAGAAAAAAAAAGTGGTTTGTAATTATTTTTCCTGTCTCATCCAACGCTGTTTTATGAACTATTAATTGTACAGTATTGATGTTAATAGTTAATGATGTTATTTAATCTGTTAAACTTTCAGGATTCGCTCTGATGGCCCAGGACCATCTCGTTCTGATCAAAGGTCTTTATCTTAAATCTTTTAATATCTTTATTTTAAATACTCTGTCATTTACTGACTAGTTTTAGTAAAAACAGCTGTATGGTCGGATTTACTGTAATTTCCATGTGTGTGCAAAGTGTGCTTATTGGCATTCTTGATAAGATCTATGCTGTTATTTTTAAGCCTCACAACATTTGCATAATTTCTGTTCTTCTTTTTTGTGCAGAAGGTCTATGTGGAGCAGATTTTCAAGGTAAGACATGGAAAACATTGACGTAGTATGCCTGCCTCCACAAAGTTTTTCATCACTTGGTTGTTTTCACAGTTAAATCAAACTTAACATTTGATGAAGTATTTTTTCATTATGAAACTAGAACATCTGTGTTTTGTTTTCCGCATTAAAATCTTAATTTTCTATTACACTATGTACTTCTTCACATCAACAGAAGGCCTAAAGGGGACAGGGTGGATTTGGGGCATATGTAAGTATCTTAAACGTTAGAAAATGAATGAAGTTACATGCTTTCCAAGGTGTGTAGTGACGTGAACTTTAATTCACAGGCCTAAAAACCTAAACTCAGAATCCTGTGCCAACCAGAAAGTCTCTAAGGCTCGTTTCCCATCCCCTAAAAGGTACTTGACTAACTCCTGAACAGGGCATGAAATTAACACCCGACCCACCCAAATTTTGCAATTGGCGGGTAACAATAGGCCAGGGTACAAGCGGCCGAAATGGGTTTCCTCAGGAGGGTGGCTGGCGTCTCCCTTAGAGATAGGGTGAGAAGCTCAGTCATCCGAGAGGAGCTCGGGAGTAGAGCCGCTGCTCCTTCGCGTCGAAAGGAGCCAGTTGAGGTGGTTCGGGCATCTGGTAAGGATGCCTCCTGGGCGCCTCCCTAGGGAGGTGTTCCAGGCACGTCCAGCTGGAAGGAGGCCTCGGGGAAGACCCAGGACTAGGTGGAGAGATTATATCTCCAACCTGGCCTGGGAACGCCTCGGGATCCCCCAGTCGGAGCTGGTTGATGTGGCTCGGGAAAGGGAAGTTTGGGGTCCCCTACTGGAGCTGCTGCCCCCGCGACCCGACTCCGGATAAGCGGATGAAGATGGATGGAGATGGATGGATGGGTAACAATAGGCTCGTTCGAGATGAACTGCGCCTCGCCTGTAAAGTGGACGAGAGCATGCGGCAGCAGCGGGGGCAATGGGCGGACAAAAAGCTGCGGTAAAGTCGGACAGTTTCCAGCCGATTTCAGCCGCCTTCAGGCTGGACAGGAAGTGACAAAAACACTGTCATTCCAATTTAATAAAATATAATCAGACCCACATATCAGCTGGTACCCAGTCTCTAGTTGTTTTAATTATGACAGAGTAGCTCTCAAAATGTTCTACATGAAATCTGTTAATGATTTTAATTAACAACAGACTGGAGATGATCAGTCTCTCTGACTTCGTTGCCCACGTGTGCATGACGTCAGAGCAAATCGGGATCAAGTCGGACACAAATCTAACCGGCATGCAATGGGCGCCGATCGCCGGTGATCGATTCTGCGCAGACCTGGCTCATCTCGAACGAGCCTAGTGATTGACAGCCGGGGCCCCCTATCGCATTTTCAATACTCGCGGCAATCCTAGTCCCACGCATAGACATATAAATATATATATATTATATGTCTATGGTCCCAAGTGCAGCCGCTAACCAAGCGGGAGTGAGAAGAACGGGTCAAATTCATTTCCTTGTTTCTGATATGAAGACGAGACGTGTGTGACTCGAAAATCTCACCAACAAAATGTACAGTGAAAGACGTCCTGCCAACCTGTAAACATTGTAACATTGATTTACGCTGTAACATTTTTTTAATATAAAGACGCTCAAAGTTACTGCTGTCTAAATCCTGTCGCCTCGCTGCAGTGGGCGGGGCTGCTGCTCCGTTCTCCCCTGCGACTGACGCGCGCACACAAAATCAGACACTGTGGATGCAGGAAAAACCGCAGATGAGATGTACAGTATGACCTAAGTTGAGGACAGCTGCATTATTGAAGCAATGAAAAGTTACTTTATCAAATTGTATTATCGTGTGTCCCAGCCCGGCCTCCCTACTAGGCCTACAGCAACGCCGCAATGTCCACGAGTAGGCTCAGAGAGACACAGCAATTCCTGTTTTTCACCTTTATGAGGCAAAAAAGGTTAATTTCATGCCCTGCTCCTGAACCTGAGCAGTTGATACAATATAGATATCATATATTGTAGTATAGCAATGTCTTACGGCGTTCTTTTTCTTTGTCTTCTTGTTATTGCTGCTGTTATTAATGGGCCTCAGCCAGCCAAAATCCTGCAATTACCAAGAGGTAGGCTACTATTAAATTGCTAATGTATTTCCCAAGAATTACATACAGGCCCTATCAACATCTGTGATAATAATGACTTCAATCTCTCATAGGACCTTGATGGTGACGATTACATGAACACTGCAGACCTCAACATCTATGGAAACATCTGAAAAACACCAGAAAACTAATCTAATCAGATTTATTATGATCTTTTATAATAAGAGCATCTGATGACTGCAGTTTTGTTGTACATGATTACTATGATCATCTCAATCAAAACATATTTAATTATGCCTAATAAATTAATCATATAGTGTGTATATGTATGTATATATATATATATATATATATATATATATATATATATATATATATATATATATATATATATATATATATGTATATATACAGTGTTTTATACTTTATTATAAATATAATGACTTCTGCATAACAGTTATATGCAACTTTGTTCAGCCAGTGTATTCATTTGTTTAGCCATGATGTCATCATTGTTGGGCCTGTAACATAATCCAAATGTCATAGTGAAGTGGAAGTGAAAAAATACCAAAGCCAAAAAGTGAAGAAAAAAAAACAAGAAAGAAGACTAGTTTTCCCATCTAACTCTTAACAAGAAAGTGAAAAAGTGTATTTAGCAAAATGTCAAACAATTTCTTCTTCTTTAAATCATTTAAATACACACATATACATATGTTCACATGGTGCTGGTGCATTTCATATCTCAGTCATTAACACATTTAAATAAGAGAATAAATATGGAGGGGGGGTATCGTTTACAGGAAGCACCATATTCCATTTGGTAGGCAAATTGCCCTCCCCAGATTTTGGGGGAGGATTCTTGACATGATGCTGTGGTTAGAAACTTTAAAAGGTGGTAAAACAATTCCTAAACATTCCACTCTGAAGGTAAGTCATTCTGATTTTAAAGAAATAGCATATAAAAAAAACAAAGAAGTTTTCCTTCTTCTGCATCTTAAAATGTTATATTAGTTTAAATGCTAAAATGCTGAGTTTTAAATAGATTCATAATAAAAATATAAATGTATCTTTCTCTTGTGATATCATGACTTCCCTGAAAGTTGCTGACAGAAAGTAGCACAGACTTTGTTCTTTATTATTTTTATTAGTTTATCTTTTTTAGGAAAAGTCTACCTTGTTGTGCTTTGTTATGCCATATTATGTCATATTAACAATGACTGGCCGAAATTTAGAATTTCAAAACTTTAACTGCTTCAGAAATGAGGATTTATCTATGTCAATTGAGAAAATTGCTTTCTTGTTGTAAAAACACCATAATGTGGTTTGTTTTGAACAGCTTTTAGGTTTTATTTGCATCTATGGCATTTCTGTGATTTAGATGTTTTTTTTAACCATGTAACTCAATAGTCTGTATGTATTTTATGTACACCTTTATGTATTTATGTATGTTGTCTTCAGCTATATTGCCATTGCTGCCTATTTTTGTAAGTATTCCCTGTTTAAAAAATAAATACATATAAGATTGAATCTAATATTTTATTGCAGTACATGCATATGAAGCTATTGTATTGGTGCTATTTATCAGCATACATACTGTATATGAAATCACATGATTTTAGGCTATTAAGTATAAACATGTACACACATGTCTGCTTTCTTTCCTTTTTCATTGTTTTGTTGGGTTCTTTTTTCTTTTCCAAAAATCTGTCCTGGTTAAATAGTTTATACTGTTAAAACTGATACTCCACCCAAACATTTCTGCTGACATTCACACTGTAGAATTGAAAGTGGCTTTCTCAAGCTTGAAACAAGATATCTTGGCCTCTGCTGCTTCGATTTTGATCTTTATTTTGTAAGTCTTTGAACCTGTCTTATGTCCCCAACCTTTGGAAATTCAAATCTGCTATTTGTTGTTGTTCTTGAGTACCCCTTGAACATTGGATCTATAGGATTAATGAAATTTAAATGTTCTACAGCCGGGTACTTTTGATGAATTTGGAAAAAAGAATCACAGAAATATATATTCAATTTTATGTTATTTTCTAATTAAACATGCATAATACTAAGGTGTTTACTGTACATATTTTAGGTGTGTGGTATCATTCACAAGATGTCTGGATTTAATTGTTTTCTTCTGAGCTTCTATATTCTAGGTAAGGCAAATTTTACTACTCAATTTTTGTTAAACATGTAAATACTGACTTAATCTATACATTTTTTGTAATGTTCAGGAGGATACATTTTCTACAGTTCCACGGCTTGGCGTGTAGATATGCCAAGCAACATCAGAGGATTGGCGGGTTCCTGCCTTTTAATCCCTTGCAACTTCAATTACAATAAGAATCCACCACGCAGAACAGATCGTGTGGTTTGGTACCAACATGCGAGCTACTCATATCCTGTAGTTTGTAAAGATTGGGACAGGAGCGGTGAAATTGATATGTTCAAGGGTAAAACATCGACACCCAATGCTGGATATGGGAGAAATTGTGACCTTTTAATCAGCCCACTGATGTGGAGTCACCACGGACAGAAGATTTACCCCTGGGTAGATCCAGACTATATTGGGAAATACACCCATGCATTCTGGGATAAAACTGTAACAATTGAAGTAGTTGGTAAGTAATCAAAGTGAGCTTAGAAAAGATACATTTTTAGATGGATGTATATACAATTTCTTCAATAATTCTTCACATTTCCTTTGTAAAGGCAGTGCAGAGCCACCTCGTATTACGATATATGGAGACAAGAAGGTTGGAAAGCCTGTGACAGTACAATGCACCGCTTCCCACACCTGTTCCTACTATCCACCAGATCTGAGTCTCAACATCCCATTGCAAAGCCACAGTCTAACTCATAGCTCGGGGTCTAGGGGCACAACCAAAACCACCTTGACGACCACATTAAACATAGAGAGAGACCACCAAACTGTGCAGTGCTCCGTCCGACACAGGGGTGGTGAAACTGCAACTGCCACTGAAACCTTAAATGCAGAATGTACGTGATGCATATACTGTATAATAATTTAAAAAAAAAATTTGCTGACCTAAAATGTTAACATTTACTATTTGTATCTCAGGCTCATTTTCAGCGTTGACTATCAGCCGTACATTAAATGAATTCCTTGAGGGACAGGCAAGCAAAGTAATTTGCACTGCCTCATACACATGCTCCAAACATATACCAGTCCTTACATGGAACTATGACAGCATGCCAGCCTCCACTGATACCACCAACAGTGGAACCACTAGTTGGACGACTGTCTCCACACTGACGTTCACAGCCTCAGCTAACGACCATGGACGATCTCTGACATGCTATGCACGATTCACTGGAGGACGGACGCAGGATAAGAGCATCACCCTCCAAGTAAAGAGTGAGTAGAATATATCTTCCTATATACTAGAATATGTTGCCTTTGTAGCAGTCATATGCCAGAGCATCTCTGCATTTTACCTAAATCACCAACAAGGTCTGCAAAAGAACTGAAAAGTTTGATCATATGTAATTTATTCTTCACATTTTACCATTTTACCATAAAATAATTTAACAGTACCGGCTTGGTTAAAACAATAGTTCCCAGCATGGGTGTCAAACAATGATTAAAGGGAATGTAGAACATAAACTGTAGTTCTGTTACACTTATTTATGACTTTTATCAATTATTTTCTTCAGAAATACTGGATTCTTTAACTTCTTACTGCCTGATGAAATTAAGCAATGTGAGTGGCTTGTTGACTGATTGAATGACTTGTTTTTGTAACTGCTTCTAAAAAGCTCTGCAACTTTGCTTCAAATGTTTCCTCTTTTTACAGGAAACATGCTGTCTCGCGGCTGGTCCTTCACCACCCCCCGCAGCATCACAGGCATGAGAGGCTCATGTGTCATTATTCCTTGCACATTCACCTACAGTATTTCCCAGCCTGCTGACCTCCGAGTTATATGGTACTTGTTCCAGAGCAATAAGTACTCACCTGTATTTGATGAGCAACAGAATATTATGAGTAAGTTTAACGGGATAACCAGCTTGATTGGATCTGTGGGGGAGAGGAATTGTAGTCTTAAGATCGAGAGGCTGGAGATGTCACACAACCAGGACAGACTTTACCCATGGGTAGACAAGCACCCGATCACCTCCTACCATATCCTGGGTCCCACATTGTATGAAAAAACCTCTCAACTTATTGTTTCAGGTAACGATCTGGATGCCAATTCTATTCAAATTCCAAGAAAAATAGTTCTCCAAATGACTATTCTTGCTTTGATTTCATAGATCAAGCACAGGAACCTCAGGTGAGCATCATAGGTATCCCCAGGGTGGGACAGGAGAGCACAGTGTCCTGCAATGTACGCCATACATGTATCTCTGCTCCCCCCACCCTGACCATAACTGGCATACCTGGAAAAGATCTTGTCACAGACACTTTGGTATCTGATGGGATTTGGGAAAGGACAGTAGAGAAAACTTGGACTGTAAAAGAAGAGGACCAGAGTGTGAATTGTACTGTTAGCTACAGTGGGGGTCAGAGAGAAACAAGTGAGATCAAGCTGAATGTTGAATGTAAGTACAATATGAGACCATGTTTCAACTGAAGTGAAATGAAAATGATCTTGTTCAGAAAAGAAGCCTTACTATCACATTTTTCCTCAGGTCCATACGACAACATCACAATGACTGAGCGGCCTGGCGACGCAACAGAGGGTGTAGCAAAGAGTGTTATTTGTTCTGTTTCCTACAAATGTAAGAAAAATAAACCAACCATTGTGTGGAACTACGAAGACATGCAGAGTTCTTTAAAAACCAAAGAGAACTCCAGCAATACCTTTAGCACAGTGTCAAATCTAACCTTTATTGGCTCTCTTGAGGATGACGGTAAATCTTTGACCTGCACTGCTCAGTTTGTTACTGGCGAGACCTCAGACTCTGAAATCCTTCATATAAAAAGTGAGTACCTACATGTCATACACAGTGGTCAAGACATTGGGAGCTATTCTTCTTATATATAACTCTCATATGGGAGTATCAATATTCTCTTAAAACGTTCTAGAGAAAGCTTGAAAGCAAAGAAGAATATTTCCCAAAATGTCAAACTTTTAGTCAAATGATGTGATAACATTTAAAGAAGATTTATTTAATAATTGCTTGGTATCATTTTTTTTCTCCAGAATATGTGAGGGATCCATATGAAAATGACAGTGGGTGTACTTCTCCATTCTCTCAAAAGTCATCTTGCTGCCAGTGGATTGATTTCTTCAGTCACCCATCATGACTTGTTTCTCTCTTTACAGCATTCCATGATCAGGCTGCTGACGTCCCTATCAGATTCAGCGCCCTGACCAGCTCCTGTGTGATGATTCCCTGCAGCATCCCGTACCAGGAAGATGAGCCGTTCACACGTGGTGTCTGGTCCAAAAGAAATAATGATATCATCTACCATAATGACCAGAGCTTTGTGGTTGACCATTTCAAGGGCCGCACCAGAATATTAGGAGATCTGAATGAGGGAAACTGCTCATTAGAGATTGATGACATCAAACCCTTTGACAATGGGCCCTTCTGTTTCCATGCAGAGAGACAGGGCATGGACAGATACAGATTCAACAATAGCTGTGTATTTATTGTTATGAAAGGTCTGGAATTTTATTATTCATTTTATTTAAATGTGCCAAGCTATTGATTTGTTGGCTTTAATTGACAAAAGCACTCTGCTTTGTGTTTCACATGCTCAGCGTCCCCAAAAAAACCAGTGATGACCTCAGTTCCAGCAGAAGTTGATGCTGGCTTAACGATTACTGTCTCGTGTTCTGTGACGCACACATGTCCTTCACATCCTCCAGTGTTCTCGTGGAGTGTCCCTCACCTCACCAGCGAGGTCACACACAGCTGGATGCCGCAGGGCATCTGGGAGACAACCTCCACCATTACGTTCATGGCTGCTGGAGATGGGGTCAAAAACCTAACCTGTACTGCCATCTTCTGGGCAGTACAGGTTAGGTTTAACAAGCAACGAGCCAGCACAGTCCAAATGACTGTGAAAGGTTAGAGCCACACAATTCATCTGTTCTGTTTATGTCTGGTTATGCAGTTATATATATCATACATTGAGTTGTGTATTTTACATTTACATATGCATTTAATTGAGTGTTAAATTTTCCAACATCGCTAGGATCAAGCTCTCGGTCAATAGCCATTGCTTTGTCAACTCTATTCCTGATTGTAATCATCCTAGCTGCAGCGTTTGGAGTGGTCTTCTATAGGAGGAGGTAACTACATAACACAATAATAGAACCAGTGTTATTGGTGCTATTAGTTGTTTAGTGCAAAGTGTCAAAGTCAACGTGTGATAGTAAAAAAAAAAAATCTCACCAACAGGAAGCGCTCTGACAACCAGCTTAGACCACCACCTCGTCCTGAGAAAAGGTACGTATGTAAACCTGAACAACCTAAATGTGTAATGATGATAAGATTTCAGTCAGGAATACTCATACAAAGGAAATTACCATTATAAGAAGGTTATTGGTTATTGTGATCGGTAATAGTAAAAAAGGTCAGATAATAGTGTTTGTTTCGTGCACTTGCATGCATGACTGGACGTTACTAATCAGCTGATAGCACCACAGTGCTGCTGTATGAGCCAATGATTTAGGCAAGGATTAAAAAGAAGCCTATCATCTACTGAAATCATGTCTTAGCCTGAACTATCTTATCTGTCATTATAAACATAAATCCTGTATTTCCAACAAAAAGCAAGTAAATCTCTGTCTCTGCAATTCAAACTTTCACAGGAGATCACTATGGGATAGATTATCCAGGTAAGCGTTATTAAAGTTTCATCAAGACCAATCTCTTTTGTTGGTCTCATATCATGCAAGATAAAATCAATGATGAGTTGTAATCTTTTTTACTTGAAATCATTTTTATTCATTGAAATGTCCAGGAGAAACCCTGTAGACAGGGAGAAACCTCCAAGACCAGAAAAACGGTATGTGAGCAGACTGCTTGTTTTAAAAACTGGACAAATACAGGAGCCCAATACATTAGTAAGTAAAGGTATAACACTGTGCTTTTCATACAGGGGGTCCATTTGGAATCGATTCTCCCGGTAAGAACACACAAAAATAACCATTCACTTTCAATCCCCAGTTTGCAGTGACCTATGGTTACATCTCTACCACGTTTCTACCCTTTCCAGTATGGCAAACCTCCTATATTAATCAATTGCAAGAAATACCATTTTAAAATATTAATATAAATAAAATGTTTCACCCTTGCAGAAACCAAGGCAACGCTACTAACCTCAGTGTTGGCTATTCGTAAGTGTCTAACAGTGTTTTTCTACTACGTGCATTACACAGCTAATAACAAACAGACAAAAACTGATAGTGTGATTCCCTCCTCTTCCAATAGACGCAACACCCCCACCACTGGAAACCGTGACATTCAAATCTCCAAGCAACGCTTTCCATCCCCAAAGGAGTGAGTTTTACTAACACAGCTGTTCCTAACTTATTTAATCGACATATGATTGTGTCTACTTTAGTTCTACATTAATTATCCACTTCCTTTGTATATTTCTGTTTGATCTAGTCACCGGAGAGCTCCTCGCTCCGTCAGCCCTGAGGTCAGTAGTGCTGTGGTGGTGTGGTAATGCCCAAACCACTATAAATCAAAGACCTTTGCCTCTGCTTATCTCCTGTTTCCCAGCTAAGCATTCAACCATCCAACCAATCATCCCATCACATATTTTTGAATAATCTTCACCTTTCTGCATAACAATTATTAAACTAGAAAAAAGGAGATGATGTCACAGCTGATGTTATTTCTGTCCAGGTGGCTATTTCCATGTAGATTCTCCTTCAATCATGTCATGGTATATCTGGAAACTATAACTTTCTCAACCAAAAAAAACAACTGAAAAGTGTTTGTTGGATGGTTGAACGTCTGAAACCCATGGATAAGACGCAAGAATCTAAAGCAAGTCAATTAGACTTAGAGCTTTTAGTCCCTAAGTGTAGTTTGTGTCACTGCTTGTCCCTCCTCTTCAGCCACATTCATTACTCCCCAGGGCCCTTCAATGCCATTTTCTAGATGTCCTCGGACATGCTTTCCTGTCCCCATCACCTAACTGCCCCAGTCATCTCCACACCTGTTCCCACTCATCTTGCCTGGATTTCCACGCCCACCTTTTCACCTGCACCTCATTTCCTCAACAGACACTCTCTCCTTTGTTCCTCGGTCAGTTCATCAATGTTGCAATGTGGTTTTCGATCATCGCTTTCCAGCCTCTATTGTCTGCCAGCCGGATCAGCTGCCTAATTTGGATCCTGTCTATCTTTACCCTCCTTTCAATAATAGATCAGTGAAATCATCCTGCCGCCTCGACTGTCTGAATTTGGGTCTATTCTTTGTTGCCATTCTCCCTCACTCTTGTGACACCTTGTCCAATCCACAGTGTAGTTTAAATAATTGCAGTAATGTACCATGATCAGTGATCAATAAAACAGGTTCTAACTGAAGGAAAGTTACCATCTGCATATGATACATTAAGGTTCCTTGTTCTTTTTCTCCAATGCATTTGAATCACAACCCTCCAACCAGTTTTTAGGTCATGGGCCAAATGGTGGAGGAGACTTTCCTTACCAGAAACAAAACTATACGACAGTGGAATTAATTCCAATTTCCTTGTGTGTTTGTTTCAGGATTACAATGTGTATGGCAACTGTTGAGTTCTTCAAGATACTTCTCAGAAACATCACATTATTAGGGACAACATTGCTGTTATTTTTTTACATTCATACACAACTGCACAGTACATGTTTGCATGTGAAGGGTGATGTTGGTCTTGCATTTAACTTTGCTTCATTTAAATAATGTATTATTGGCTGTCATTTAACTTTGGAACACAATAAATAAATATGCTTATCTCTCATTTTGTCTCAGTTGTTGTGTTTTGCATACAAACTCTGTAAAGACTAGACAAGTCTGCAAATATTGTGATACAGTCAATGTGAAAACAGGATCGTCTCAGACTTCATGTTGTCAGGAAATATATATCTTTACACACTTTAAGATTATGATGGGTGACTCAAGTCGCATCTTTTTAAAAAACATCCTTATTGTGGGTAGTGAGTGTATCATGATGGCACATGGGTCCACTACTGAAAACAACACATCACATACTGTACATGACATAAAACATGTTAACAAAGTGATCTGGTGATTGAGAACTTCCCTTTAACATTTGAAAACTTTCAACTAACCACCCATACAAAATGTGTATCAATGTAATATTCAGCTTTTAAATTGTCTTTATATTAACCCAGAATAGCGCTGCGGGCACAGAGCACCGCAAACTGCCGGTCAATTCAGCAGGGATATGCGGCAACACAAGTTAAGATTAGGCATCAAAACAACTAGTTAAGTTTAGGAAAAGATGGTGGTTTGTATTACATTATACATTTGTAAAAGACTCCCAAGGAACACGCATTGCCTGCATGTAAATCTTTTGCTTTCACTGGGAATCAAACTCCGACCTGGCTTGTACGTCTTGTATATTAGCGTGCATCCATCCTCCTCGACTACCTCCCTTCGCAGACAGCTGCGTTCTCATACAGCAGCAGTCAATTTGGTGCACACAGCAGAAACAACGTGTAAATCATACAGATTACAGTGCTCTACTTTTCGTATCTTTTTGAACGTATGGTTCATGAGAATAGGCTGGTTATTTAATGTGTTAAACTTACAGGATTCACTCCGACGGCCCAGGACCTTTTCATTCGGTTGAAAGGTCTTTATCTTAAATCTTTTAATATCGTTATTTTAAATACTCTGTCATTTTAGTGACTAGTTCTGTAGCCTACTCTCCCCACAGCTTAGTATAGACTTCTAAATGGTCAAGCTTTCTGTAATTTCCATGTGTGTTCAGAAAAAGAGTGCATTTTTTGGCATCCTTGATAAAATCTATGCATTTATTTATATGCCTCACAAAATTTGCATAGTTTCTGTTCTTGTTCTTCTTTTTCACACAGAAGGTCTATGTGGAGCAGATTTTCAAGATAAGACATGGAAAACACTAACGTAGCATGCCTGCCTCCACTGATAAATTTCAGAAGTTTATTTCATCACATGGTTGTTTTCACAGTTAAATCAAACTTAACTTTTGGTAAAGAATTTTTGTCATACTGAGACAAGTACATCTGTGTTTTTTTCCACATTATAATGTTGTATTTATATTACATTATGTACTTTTTCACTGTAATAGAAGGCCTAAAGGGAACAAGGTGGATTTGGGTCATACAGTATGTGAGTGTCTTAGGTGTACCTAAAAGTAACTCAATTTTGGACCTCAATCTCTCAGATGGTGACACTGCAGACCTCAACATCTATGAAAACATCTGAAAAACAACTAATCTAATCAAATTCATAATGATCTTTTATAATAAGAGCATCTGATGACTGCAGTTTTGTTGAACATGATTACTATGCTCATCTCAATCAAAACATATTTAATTATGCCTAATAAATTGATCAAATAGTGGATATATATATATATATATATATATATATATATATATATATATATATATATATATATATATATATATATATATATATATATATATCAAATGTCAACAAGAAAGGGAAAAAGTGTATTTCCCAAAATGTCAAACATTGTCTTCTTCTTTAAATCATTTAAATACATCAACTTATATACACTGCAATCTCAATTATCAAGTGAGTATTCTGATCTTACATATATATATATATATATATATATATATATATATATATATATATATATATATATATATATATATATATAAGATTTAATCATTCTCTGTAATGGAGGAGGGTGTGGTGAATATGAACAACATCTTTTATCAAGGCCTGCATAATTATTAGGCAGCCGCAGCCGCATATATATATATATATGTATATATATATATATATATATATATATATATATATATATATATAGAATAATTTGTTTTTATTACAGGAACCGGTCTATTACTTTTGGTAGGCAAATTGTAGCCTCCCCGGTTTCTTAAAATGATGGGTGGTTAGAGACTTTAAAAGGTGGAAAACTCCTCATAAACATTCAACTCTGGAGGTAAGTCATTCAGATTTTTAAGAAATAGCATATGAAAACCTAAAGAACCTTTCTTTTTTCTGTCTCTTGCAACTTTACATTAGTTTACATGCTGAAAGGCTGAGTTTTAATTTGATTTATCAAAAAATATAAATCTATCTTTTTATATTTATCTCTCTGGTGATATCATGGCTTCCTTAAATGTATTTGCTGAAAGAAAGTTGCACAGACTTTTGTTTTTCAGGAAACCACTCTTGCATGTTGTGTCATTTCCAAAATATATCAACACAAAATAAAATGTCATTAGGCTGAAATAATTTAGCTACTTACCATGTCTGGATAGCTTTCTGAAATGAAGATTTATTTCAGTCTATTGAAGAAATAGCTTTTTATTCTAGAAACAACATAATCTGGTTTGTTTTGAACAGCTTTTAGATTTTAATTTGTATTAATGACATTTTTATGATTTAGATTTTGTGGGGTTATTTTTAAACATGTATTAATCTGTTTGTATTTTAATTCTGCTTTGTCTTTAACTCTTTTGCCATTGCGGCCTTTTGCCAGTATTTGCTGTTTAACATGGTTGAAACTTTTAAACTGATACTCTACGCAATAACACCTGCAAATATGTACCCTGGAGAATTGAAAGTGGTTTTCTGTCCTATGTGAGACTGCAAACTTTGGAAATTCAACACTGAATTTCTTGAGTACCCTTGAACATTGGATCCATAGGATAAATGAGATTTGTTTTATTGGAACATTTGAATTTTCTGGAGCCGGGTTTTGATGCATATGGAAAATGAATCACAGCTATATATTTTATTTCATGCTCTTTTCTAATTTTGAAAGCATAATATTAAAGTGTTCACTGTACATATTTTAGGTGTGTGGTATCATTCACAAGATGTCTGGATTTAACCATTTTCTTCTGAGCTTCTGTATTCTAGGTAAGGCAAATTTTACTACTCAGTTTTTGTTAAACATATAAAAACTGCCCAAATTTTTATTTATTTTTTGTAATTTGCCTTGATGAATATTGGTGTTTTTGCAGGATACATTTTCTACAGTTCCACGGCTTGGCGTGTAGATATGCCAAGCAATATCAAAGGATTGGTGGGTTCCTGCCTTTTAATCCCTTGCACCTTCAATTACAATAAGAATCCACCACGCAGAACAGATCGTGTGGTTTGGTACCAACATGCGAGCTACTCATATCCTGTAGTTTGTAAAGATTGGGACATGAGCTATGAAATTGATATATTTAAGGGTAAAACATGGACACCCAATGCTGGATATGGGAGAAATTGTGACCTTTTAATCAACCCAGTGGCGTGGAATCACCACGGACAGAAGATTTACCCCTGGGTAGATCCAGACTATATTGGGAAATACGTCCATGCATTCTGGGATAAAACTGTAACAATTGAAGTAGTTGGTAAGTAATTAAAGTGAGCTTAGAAAAGATACATTTTTAGATGGATGTATATACAATTTCCTCAATAATTCTTCACATTTTCTTTGTAAAGGCAGTGCAGAGCCACCTCGTATTACGATATATGGAGACAAGAAGGTTGGAAAGCCTGTGACAGTACAATGCACCGTGTCCCACACCTGTTCACACTATCCACCAGATCTGAGTCTCAACATCCCAATGCAAAGCCACAGTCTGACTCATAGCTCGGGGTATGGTGGCACAACCGAAACCACCTTGACAACTACATTAAACATAGAGAGAGACCACCAAACTGTGCAGTGCTCCGTCCGACACAGGGGCGGTCAAACTGCAACTGCAACTCTAACCTTAACCCTCTGAGCCCTAAGGCCATTTTTACAGTTCATTGTCCGTCTGGATTTATTTTATATAAAAGCTTGTAAAACATCAACCCTGTTGTCTACAGTCAAGATATGAACATGATTTTTTTTTCAGGACAAACTGGGTTAGTAGAATATTTGGGTTGCAATGAGGTCACTTGAATGTTAAAAATGGTTGTCGGACCTTAAAGACAAATAAATAAATAAAACGGAACATGACTCTTCCAGATATGTATTGATACATACATTTACATTCCCTGCAGGTTGTAAAATAATGGGCAAAGCTTCCATGCCATGTTCCAGGCCTAAAAAAGTGAAGCCAACGTGGAAGGGCCTTAAACCTGCATTCTATCTAAGCAGGGGCGACTCAAATACCGTTTCTAAATCTATACCCCCTACATCTCACTTGATGTATTACCTTAAGTCTTAACAATGACAGCATGACGTTCATTGTGTTAATTATGGTCCCATTTATTGTAAAACAAAGGATAAAGCAGTGGATGCTTGAGGGGCATGGCTACACACCATCACAGGCATAGGCAGAGCCTTAGCAATGCATATCCATGGTGCTTAAACATGACCCCCCCTAAACAGAACCACCTAGAACAACCTAAGCTCATTTAAAATAATAAAATCATAGTGTCTTACACAAACAGACATTTGTGGCCAATTAGTTCATGTAGTTTAAAACGGAATCACATTGAGGGCCTTTTAGTATTTATTGTTTGAATGTGTGTCAGGAAACAGGTCTGAAATGCTTAATCTTTGGCATGTTAAACACTGTAAAGCATCAGGGGTACAATCAGAGTCTGGAATCAGTAAACAGACTGTGTCGGACCTGTACACACTATACCATGCTTCTTCTTGAAGTGAAGCGAGTATCCTTAATGGTTATATGTCAAATATCTTTTAAATGAAACTAAAAGGATTTAGAGCACTTAAAGAAAAAAATTTCAACAAAGCAAAATTTCAGGATATTTATTCTTTATATCAGTTACAGCAAAATAGTCTTGATTGTCAGGATAATAGCACTCAAAACAAAAACTGTGCATCATTATTAGCATGTTTTCATTCTACTTGTTCTAATTAAGACTAAAATAACAGGATAAGCTGTAAATCATTCTATGAAAACAGTTATCACAGGCAACATGCATATATATATATATGCATGTACACACACACACTTAACTAAACTTTCTCAGGCATTGGATGAAAGAATTGTGAGCAGCAGTATGAGGCCATGCTAAGTTGAGCGAAAAGTTAAGTGGTGATGTTGCCGTCTCCACCAGTTAGGAGAGCGTAACCAAAGAGACCAGCGGTGCCACCAGGAGCAGAAGGCCAGCACTTGTGCTGCTGGCGCTGTTGCAGAAGTTCCCCTGACAGCAGCTAATATCTGTTGCATGGGCTCCGGCAGCCTGTGTAGTTTGCGTTGAGCACATGATCTTGGAGGCACAGCCCTTCAGGGTCACCTTTTGTTCTTTTGCATTCACTGGGAGAATGCAAATAATGTTAGTTTGAGAGCGTAAAGTTTTAATACACCTACTGGAATGACTAAACATCCAACTGAGCAGAGGAAATATGTCAGGGAGTTAGATGTTTAATTCTGTAGGCCTGTTACCTGTGGTTGAGATGCAGTAGTCCTGATTCCCCTCACATTTTAGAGTGTTGTTGCACTTTTGTCCATCACAGTAGAAGCACATCTTACCATTTGGATTGGATTTGCTGGGTTCTGTAACATAACATTTGTTTATATGTTTGGGGATGTAGCGGAGGATTGAGGGTTGACTTTGCTTCTTCAGTGCCAAGGTGGGGGAGGCTTGACCAACTTCCACTTTGCTTATTTGAAAGGAATGATGTCTCTTTGTCATGGGTGGGCCAAATTGTCTGGGTGGGCAAAGCAGAGAAAGGGGAGGTATCTTTGCTCCTTGTGACCTCATAATGAGCAAGATTACAGATCGGCCCATGTGAGCTTTGATTTTCTCAGAGGCAGAGCAGAGGGCTTGGTTTACACCTAATATCATTTTTAGCCACTGGGGGACGATAGGCAGGCTGGGGGAGCGCATATTAATGTTAAAAAGCTCAAAAGTGAAATTTTTATGTCATGGAACCTTTAAGATTAACCCTTGTGTTGTCTACCCTCTCAAAATTTGAGTTGATGCTTTTTATCAATGTTTTTTAACTTTTTCTTACAATTGTCCTTTTTTCAAAGTTTTTTTCAATGTTTGTCACTTTTGACGTTTTCAACACTACGTAACACTAACTTATTAACTTTGGTTTTACAGTTATTTTTGGAATTTATGATCAATAAACCTCCTTTATAGGACATTATACCTAATGTTTGAGTTAGAAAAGCAGAAATTAGGAATAATTTAGACTAAAATTAAAGGAATGTATGTTGATGGATACTCACAGACTGGAATATGTCAACTTTTACTCAATGCTATTTCAAAACTACTTCAACTTTTTTCAAATGTTATAAAATTGAATAAGACACCCCAAATGAATGAAAAGATGAAAGTAGAAAGTACAATGAAACTACAATGAAAAAAGAACAATTAAACTATGTAAAAACTTAAACCTATCACACACATACACACACCACACACACAGTGAAAGTCAGTTAAATCAGAGTTTTTAAACAATAAAACGAGTAATTATGACATCTGAAACATGACAATGGTTTTCACATTTTTACAGCAATTATTAATGCAACCAAAACAACTCTTGGCGCAAAGCAGCATCTAAATACCAACAGACAATTTAAGTAAGTTACCAGGGGCAGGTTGGGTGTTGCAGAGATCGGAGGTGCAGCACTTGCTGGTAACTACGGTTTTGGAGATTCCATAGTTGACTGAGGCCTCAACACACTCTTCAGGCAAAACACAGCTTTTTGAAACTTCATCAAGAACTTTTAAAGCACCTGCAACAAAAGAGGAACCTTTGAAAACAGGAACAGCACAAAGCAGTTTAACAGTAAAAACAATGCAGCACAAATACCTGCATATGAAGTGATTCTCATTGCAGCACACTCTTGACCCTGCAAAGGGCATTCTTTAGTTGTTTCTGTGCAGTTTGATGACGCTGTTACCAGTGCACACTGATAGCATTTCAGGGTGTGGGCTGAGAAAACATGAATACAAAAATAAAGTATATATATAGTATATTTTAGAAAAACACAAAACTAAGTTTTAAAAAATGATCCTCTTCAAGGTGTGGACAAAATCATTTTGAGACATTTTTCTTCTTCTTCTTTAGTTTATTGGCAGGCTACGTTATGAGACCCTAACTCTGAAGTAAATTATTTAAAATGATGAGATGAGCTACAAAAATAGGTTATACTGCTTGACCTCTGCTTAATGTTTCTCTCTCTGTCGATGTCAGTGGGACTGGTTAGTCGGGCGGAGTCTGGTGTGCCAGACCTGAGTAGAACTTCACCAGCTGCCTCCTACTCTGCAATCAAGCCTGCTTACAAGACCTCTGCACTTCCACATTTACACTTTCTGAAGGTTGCTCATGTCATGTCAGTTCACAGGGCCAGCATCAGCATAGAGTTTGTGATTGTATATTTCGTGGCTATCCTGAACATGTTTTTGCTCTCCTTGCAGTTACGTCTGCTTCGTGTTGGATTCCTGTGAGACTTTGGTTTCCTAGCTCTGCCGTAACATACAGTAGGCCTACTCTTCTGACATAATTGGTTGTCTTTCAACTACAACAGACTAGAAACTATAATAGAAAAAAGACAAAATCAAGTAAGGAACAAAGAGCAATAAGTTAAGTAAGCAAGCGGAAATGTAGCATTTAAAAAAAATTTTTTTTGGCATATGACCTTTCATGTCTGTAGCACAAGCAAGAAGATTAAACGGTAAAAAGATAATGGAACAAAAACTTGCCCTTAGAGAGAAGCCCAATCCCAAACATCAGTGTCAGGAGATGCATTTTGTGATTACGCGGGATAGCCTATAACTGAGTATTAATTTGATCTGCTGCAGCTATTTTCCTGAGAGGGAGTTGTCTTTATCCTCAAACCACTCCTTCATCCCTCCTTGATGTGTCTGAAGGGGAGTGAACGTTTGGGGGAAGATGTGTGTTAGCCACCATTAGGCCAGGGTTAGTGTTTTTTGGGTTGTTTTTTTTACACATTAGTACAGAGGAGAAACAGCCATAGACAAAATTCTTTCATTTATAACCATCCTGTTAAATTTGTCTTGCCTGTGGCTCGTTTTAGAAAGCGGGTTTAGTGAAAACTCAGCCCCTTTCAGAAAGGGAGGTAATTTAACCTCAGTCAGTTACTATGGTAACTGAGTCTGTAAACCTAAGAAACCTCAACTATCTCCTTCATCTGACACAGTGCTTTAATTTCCTCATTCATTCAGGTGGTATCAGGTGCATTTTAGCACAGTGTCATCTGCATGAATAAAAAAAGTTGGTATATTAACTCTGTTAGGCAGACTATAAAAGACTAAGACCTTTTTTTTTCTCTAACGTGGCATTTCCGTTTTGTCGACGATCCTGGTGATGAAGCGTCTGTGATTAAATATGAAATGAATACTTTTTATATTACAGCTAAAGCATTGACTCAAGCAGCAATTTTCTCTCACACCAATTCTCTTTTGCAACAACATTTTTGCTTTAACAAAATCTAGGCTATGTTCAAACTTGCTGTATGTGTGCAAGAGTATTTCCGCACGGGTAAAGTATGTGGACTGATTTGTTTGTGGTTGTTGCCATGGTGAATTTTAGTATTATGGCTCCATTTATGCTGGCCTTTTATTTTATTATATTTTTTTTAATAAAGGTGGTGCATGTGCTTAACTCCAAGTCAACCTACTGAGAGTTGAATGAACTAACTCAAATCAACTGTTTCCCATGTCAGGGTAAATCAACTCAGAGTTAAGGGTTAGACTTAATTTGTTAAACCTCCTTCCTGAAACGGGCCCCTGACCTTTAAATGTTCTTGAATGATAAAAACACACATGAGGTGAGGCAGCTAATCAGTTTGTTGCCTATTCAAACAGCCACTCCTTGGGCTGTTACTTACTGTTGATCTTTACCTAACTCTTTGTTTCATATCAAGTATAATGTCCTTATCCCATTAACCCTCCATTTATCTAGGATTCTACTTTCTTACTTTTTCAGTCTTCACCTTGTTACTTCTTTTACTATTTTTCTGCTGTATAATTTGAGGGGCTTGCGATGCTCAAACTCATATTTATACTCGAATATTAATGTTATATTAATGTTAAGCATGGCAAAAATTGCAAATGTATTCAGTGACTGTGCTCAGGTGTGGACAGCGGCCTTTAGTGCCCCCTGCACATTTGGTTTAGGTCAAGCTCCTTTGATGGTCATGGAATTTGGTAGAAATGTTGTTCTTCATGTTGAGGAACTTTTCTTTTTTTCTCGTCAAACAGGTAGTCAGCCACCTTGACTATACTGATAACCAAACACCCACACACCTTAAAAGTCCTTTTATTTCGTTTAGATTGGATCACAATTATCATACTGTGTCCTTGTTGTGGCATAAGAGCCAGGTCATAACAGCAGTAAAGCCATCTAGTTCTAACCACCTAGCTAGTTGATGCAATGTAACAGTCACAGCACCGCCAAAACAAACAATCCTTTCTGTCAAGTCTGTTTGTTTTTCAGTCAGCACTAAGTAACAAGAATGACTCAAACACAAAGTGCAGACTGTAAGATGGAGAAAACTAAAGTTTTAAGATAAGTTATGTCCTGCTCAATGAAACTGGTGAACCTATTTGATAAAAACAAGATAAGAACTAAGGCTAGCATGAAGCTGCCCACACAGAGGTAAAACTATTTATCACCAGTTTGTGCTTTGCTGATTCTAATGCATCATTCGGACTGTTTACTAAAGGGGAATGTGTGGCTTACACCTGTGCGTTGGACTTGACAACACCCTAAGTGTGACACGGACAGGATGTAGCATAACAGAGGGAAAGCACAGGGCATCTATACTGAACATCGTCATTGCTTCTGGCTTCGGTTGCACCTTGAAATATCAGCAGCAACAAGGTCAAAGTTTTAACTATGAGCGCAATAGAGTCAAATCTAACCTTTATTGACCCGCTGGAGGATGACGGTGACTCTTTGACCTGCCATGCTTAATTTGTTACTGGTAATAATGCTATTCTTAATGAGCTATTCTCATGAGTTGTATAATTATTCTTATAACTCTAGAGAAAGCAAATGGGAATATACATGTCAAACCTTTGGTCTAGTGAGATGACATTTGAAGATTTAATTAATAATTGCTTGCAATATTTTTCCTGTCCAGAATATATGAGAGATTCATATGAAAATGACAGTGTACTTCTCTATTTTCAGAAAAATAATCTTCCTGCCATGTTTTTTCACAAGTGGAGGGATTTCTTCAGAAATCCCATCATGACTTGTTTATCTCTTTACAGCGTTCCATGATCAGGCTGCTGACGTCCCTTTCAGATTCAGCGCCCTGACCGGCTGAAATTGTGTGGCTCTAACCCTTCACAGTCATCTGGACTGTGAAGGGTTAGAGCCACACAATTCATCGGTTCTGTTTATGTCTGGTTATGCAGTTCTGTCATACATTGAGTTGTGTATATTACATGTATTAATACATTTAATTGAGCCTAAAATGTATCTACATCGCCAGGATCAAGCTCTGTCAGTAGCCATTGCAGTGTCAACTACTGTTGTAATCATCCTAGCTGCAGAGTTTAGAATGGTCTTCTATAAAAGGAGGTAAAACGGATGCGTAATCCACTCAGTGTAATTGCACACATGGCAATAAGTCAAAAGGTGTTGGCTTAAGCTGGTGAACAAGCCCAGTTGAGTAAAATAGTTACCCTCTTAGCTCAGCTGAATAAATGGGTCCATTATCACTTCCTTATTTGTGATATAATTTTTGAAACATTATTTAAAAGTTTTGATTTATAAAATATGATTTTACAGCACAAACCTTGCCGGAAGATTAGCCTGTAATGTCTTCATAATATTTTTTTTTTGTCTAAAAAAACTGATAAAATATGAAAAAGGAGATTGACCATGCAAGGCTCTATAAGTAATTAACATTTTAAATGCACTCTTAAACCAATCAGTAGCCAATGAAGAGCCTTAAGCACAGGAGTAATGTGCGATCTCCTGCTGGTCTTAGACAAAAGTAAGTAGTAAGGTTTATTTGTATAGTAAGGTTTATTTGTATAGCACCTTTCACAGATAAAAAATCACAAAGTGCTTCACAGTAAAATGTAATACAATACCAACAAAGTACAATACAATGCATAAGACACTTTAAAAACAAATGGAAAACATAAAAACAGAAACCATAAAAACCCCCACGTCTAACTAAACGCCTGTTTGAATAGCAGCGTCTTCAGTTGCTTTTTAAAAGGATCGACAGAATTAACACAACGTAGAAATGTAGGCAATGCATTCCACAGCCTAGGTGCCACTGCTTGGAATGAACGATCCCCTCTGGATTTAAAATGAGTGTGGGGAACAACTAACAGTCTCTGACCTGATGACCTCAGACTACGGTCCGGAGTATGAAGCTGTATCAAGTCAGAGATGTAGTAAGGAAGTTGACCATGCAGGGCTCTAAAAGTAAGAACCAGGATTTTAAACTGGATTCTATACTGGACTGGTAACCAGTGAAGTGCTGCTAAAACAGGTGTGATGTGTGCTCTTTTGTTAATGTGAGTTAAAAGCCTAGCAGCGGAGTTCTGAACAGCCTGGAGACGGTAAAGCTCCTTCTTGCGCAAACAGGTAAAAAGACTGTTACAGTAATCTAAGCGAGAGGAAATGAAAGCATGAATGATCATCTCCAACTCACCATTTGACACCATGGTGTCAGTACTCTTAATTTTGGATATATTCCTATATTTCCTCCAAAAGTCTTGCTTTTGCATTCTGTACAACTTGCAGTTTGTGCATGGATGATTTGTTTGAACAAGTGTACAGTACATTGCAATAATACAAATGAGAAGCAATAAAAGCATGAACAAATGTCAGAATGTGACTTTAGGTAGCTTTTCATTTTGTTCCCAATGTTGCATGGTTTGGTTAATTGCCCAGTTTGAGTTTTGGCAATGTGTGTTTTTCATTTGGTTTCATTGTGTTGCATGTTTTAACAGTTATTTACATGAATTTGTGGATTTGCTGTGTTTTTTTTTCTAACTGTGTGATGTATAGGATTATGAGAAGCAGCTGCGATTGTCTGGACCACAACTCCCACAGCTCATGATTGGCCACATGATCTAATGATGGTTAAAGGTGGATTTGAGACAGGTGTGGGTGTGGAAAAAAAGGGAGGACAAAGAAAAAGAATTCTGTTTTTGACTGGCCAGAGGAGTGTTCAAGTCTTTCAAGTCATTTTTTGTATAGCTATACAGAAGGGACCGGTTAGATTTTTTTAATAAATCACTTTGAAGAAACCATCCTGTGGATCCTGAAGTTTTCTTTCAGTGGAAACACTTTGTTTTGCTGGTAACAAAGGACCTTTTCTTTTTTTGAGCTTTTGTATACTGGTTGGCTGCTATGAAGCATTTGAAAAGAAGTCTCTTTGACTTTATTAATCAGACAAAACTTCTGGCAGAAGCCAAACATTGGCCCAACATGTATGTTTAACAAAACTGGACCAGTGGGATAAAGAGGAGGGTGTACTAATTATGTCATGTTGAAAAGGTTGACAAATTATTTTGTGAATATTCTTACAGTGTGGAGAGAAGCAACTTCTACCAACATCAGTATCAAGTACATTACCCAAAACGGGAAGATTATAATCAGCCCTATAACCTCTAAAAAAGTGCAATGACACCAATGGCGATACTGTCGAAAACAATCAAACTCCATGGGAGTAACAAGGATAACATAATGCTGAAGAAATTCCAAATAAGAATAAAATTGACTCTCTTGTTTAAATAAGAAAATTTGATCAACCCACTGTTTAAAGAAAATGTATCTATTTTGGAATAAAATATATTTATTGTTCCAAGCATAAAATCTGTGGGGACTAAAATTACGTTTGAAGATTAAATACCAGGCCAATAACATTTGTTTATGAAAATCAGCAAGTTTGAGGGGAATTGTGTCAAAATTATAGTTACAGATCAAAAAAAGTTGAGACCACAAAGAAAATATGTAATGGGGAATAAAGTTCTACAGAGAAGTTGGACATCTGTCAAATATATAATTTAAAGTAGTAAAGTCCAAAGTTAAGACCACCTTTACAATACTCGTTAGAACATATGTTCTTACATAATGAGCTCAGTTGGAGGCTGTGCAGTGACGCTCAGCAGTCACTGGAAAAATAGACTTCACTGAGCTTCCAATATTTATATTTACTTTTGTGCATCGATAAAACAATACTAGGTTACTAATAATAGCTTGTGTACTGTGGCATGCATTCAAAAGACTTAAGGGTGTAGACGGATACAGGTGAACAAGTCATGTAAACTTTTATATTACCTTAGTTGGCAGAATACATGCAACACACAGCAAAACAAACTCCAGACACTTTAAGCTAATAATGTGAAGTTCTTTGTATTTAGCATTCTCTAATATATTTGGAGTCAGGCTGGTGTTCTCTCAGAGATATAGGCCCAAACAAACAGAAAGTTACAACATTACTTAACATTCTGTTGGATAAACATTGTCCACTAGATGGGGTTATAATGTTAATAGTTCACTCCCACAAAAGTTACCTCTGCTCTCAGCACATTTCCAGCCGGTTATACTCAAATATCAAATTATTATCAAAATCAGAGATGGGGACAGGCTGAACAGTTGAACGTGTACACACTGTGATCTAGACTCAACAGCTAATAAGAATGAGGGGCCGTAGTTTAACAAAACTATGGTACAGTAAACACTCGCCAACAGGTCAAATTCCTACCTGCACTAAATTTACAAATATTTAAAATATATTTTTAAATCTCATAAACAAGGACCCTTTATACATTCACACAAGTCTCAGCACGTCCAGCTAGGGCAACATTCACACTTCCCTTCTAGAACACCTTGAGCTTAATAAAATAAAGAAATGATACTTTCCCATTGGCATTTATTGCTAATTAGTTTATGACTAAGTAACATTGAGGGCCCTTTCTGTATTTATATAATAATGTGTGTTAGGAAACAGGTTAAAGACCTGCACACATTGTGACAGCAAACTATGACATGCTTCCACTTGAAAACTGAGTATCCTTAATGATTATATGAGACAAATGTATTTTAAATGAGACTCAGAAATAATACAGGCCTGGAGCACTTCAAAACACAAATACAATTGGAATACATAGCGGAATTTAAAGATTTTTATTTCTTCAGCTTTTATCAGCTACATCAATATAGTCTTGATAATTAAAAGTATAGGTTTAAGGATAATAATAGCACTCAGAACAAAAACAGTGCTTTGTGATGTTTTTTACATTCTCCTTGTTCTACTTAAGAAAAAACAACAGAATGAGCTGTAAAGCTTTGAAATGGTATATAGGAAACATTCCAAAAAAACAAAATGATCCTGCAAGAAACTGTAGGAGGCAAGACACAAGTAAAATAACAATTTTACTGAATTATATTTTTATACTTGAAAGGATGGTGACCGGGGTGTGAGCAGCAGTATGAGGCCATGCTAAGTTGAGCAAAAAGCTAAGTGGTGATGCTGCCGTCTCCACCAGTTAGGAGAGCGTAACCAAAGAGACCAGCGGTGCCACCAGGAGCAGAAGGCCAGCACTTGTGCTGCTGGCGCTGTTGCAGAAGTTCCCCTGACAGCAGCTAATATCTGCTCCAATGGCTCCTGCAGCCTGTGTAGTTTGTGTTGAGCACATGCTCTTGGAGGCACAGCCCTTCATGGTCACCTTTTGACCTCCTACATTCACTAGGAGAATAATAATGTTAGGGTGAGAGCTCAAAGTTTTAGTACATCCATTCAAACAAAGTTAAATGTTTAATTCTGTAGGCCTGTTACCTGCTGTTGAGATGCAGTAGTCCTGATTCCCCTCACAGTTTAGAGTGTTGGTGCACTTTTGTCCATCGCAGTAGAAGCACATCTTACCATTTAGATTGGATTTGCTGGGTTCTGTAACAAAAAAACATCCATTGTTCATACTGTTTGTGGATGTAGAGGGGGGTTGAGGGGTGACTTGAATGCACTTTTCTTCTTCCGTGCCTTTTTCAAAGCTTTCTATGTCCAGCAGTCTAATGGACACACTGCTGATTTACAAAGTGTAAAAAATATTAACATTCATTGTTCAAATTGTTTGCAGATGCAGTTGGTCAGAAGGAACAGTTATGAATATACAGTTTATATATACTGTATGTTTAATATAAATGTATTTTTTTAGTCAGTAAAATCTGTTTCTTTTTAATAAATAAGTAAATAAATAATAAATACTAACTATTAAGAGAAATAGTTTTCACATTTTTTAAGCAATACTAAAACAGCTCTAATTTAAAAGAAGCAGCTACATACAAAGAGACAATATACAGTAAGAAAGTTACCTGGGGCAGGCTGGGTGTTGCAGAGATTGGAAGTGCAACACTTGCTAGTTATTGAGGTTTTGCTGATACCAAAGTTGGCTGAGGCCTCAATACACTCTTCAGCTAAAGCACAGCTTTTTGAGCTGAGATCAAAAACTTGAAGATTACCTGCAACAAAAGAGGAACCTTTGTAAACAGGAACAGCACAAAGCAGTTTAACAGTAAAAAACAATGCCGCACAAATTGATATACCTGCATATGAAGTGACTTTAATTGCCCCACATTGTTGACCCTGCAAAGGGCATTCTTTTGTGTCTTTGCAGGTTCCTAAGACTTCCGATCCACAGTCATAACACGTCAAGGTTTGGGCTGAGAAAACACAAAACTTTCAAAGTTTAAACTTAAAAACAAATAATAACAATGTTTACAACTTACTCCAAGGTAAAAGCACGAAAATTATTATGACAATATTATCACCTGTTCATCCGCGGACGAACAGGTGATGAACAAAAAGATCCGGGCTGGAGCTCAAGGCTACAGACGTACACTCCTTTTTTTTTTAAAAACGGATAAAAAAAACAAGACTTGCCTTTAGGGAAAAGCACAATCCCAAAGAACAGCGTCAGCAGATGCATTCTGTGATGGCAGGATACAACTGAGTTTGATCTGTTACGGGCATAAGTAGTAGTCCTGAGAAGGAGTGGTCTTTATCCTAAGACCACTCCTTCATATCTCTCTGAATAGTGACATAAAGTAAATCTTAAAAAAAAAAAATTAACCTGAAACGAAACTGATGTGCTTTTTTACCTGCAACAAAAGTCAGTGTTAAGTTTTGTTATTAGACAACTTCTATAAGTTCTAAAAAGTAGTGTCTAAAAGCTGTAATAGTCACAACACAGACAGATTAAAACATACATACATACATACATACATACACTGTGTAATTACCTTTTGTAATTTCCATGCTGAAATAACATGCATGCTCTTTATTTCAAAGAAAATAAATGCATCTTGAATCCACTAAAGTATAAAAAAATGTACAAGTAGGATTATTATAATAGTATATATAAGTTATGGCTTATGTGTGTTTTACGTTAGTGCATCTGAAAAAGAGCCATAGACATATCAGAATTACTTTTATTTGCCACCAGCATCCGGTTTATTATAAATACATAAGTGTTTTGCCATATTCACGTTCACTTGCTTGCATTAATGAAAAAGGGAAGTTGGCATAGGCTGCAACAGGTGAACAAGCCCAGTTTAGTAAAAAAATAACTTTTTTCTGACAGAATCCATGCCACGCACAGATTATTCAAATTTAAACCACTTCAATGTAGCAGCTTAATGTAATTGCTTTGTAGGTATCATTCTCTTGTATCTTTTTGAGTTATGCTCAAAAATCACTCCAGTTAACCTTAAAATAACAATAAATGAAAAGCTTTAGAGAATCCTTAAAATTAATTACTAAAAGAGGGTAACCACTGTCTCACAAATAACAAAACAAAAATGGTAAGGAAATAAGGAAAGAGAAAAAGAAAAAAATATGCAAATAAAGACATGATAAAACATGGTAAGATCATGGGATTTACATACCTGCCACAAAAAACTATTTCTGCCTTCTCGACCTTGTCACGTCACCCATGCATTATGCTCTGTTTGATCTAGTGTCACTTGTAATGGCTCGCTTCACTAATTAACAAAAAATACTAATAACAAAATGAAGTACAGGTAATATACAGTAAATAATAAAAATAACACACAAATGAGTTTATAAGTTTTAAAGGTTTATTTGAATGTTGTGAGTGTCTTCATGTCTCTCAGTGCTGGCCTGGTGTATATGGCACTTTTACCCCCCGACCAATTTAGCTTTATGAATATGAAATTTCCCTTATGAAATAAGTTAAGCTTTAGTTTGTGATGTCTCAGGATGACCTTAGCTCCCTGACAAAGGCAGTCAAAATATAACATTTATATCTGAGAAGACCTTAAATTGAAATATTGGCATCGGCCCCAAATGAAAACTTCTGCCAATAGGACGCTTGAGATTCTCTGCAATTAGGTGGAAAAAATATGAGCATATATCAGCAATGAGCTAATGTGAGTTGGAAAACATGGGCATATCAGCCAAAATCCAATGTCATGCATTAGATACACTTTTACTGGTGCCCAGCACGGACATTTTGTTCTTGCATAATTTTAGTACATCATAAAAAACCTGATGCAACCGTTGTATGTCTGTTCATGTAGCAGTTGGCACCAGATGTGACTCAACAGCGTTTTTTCTACCAGCACCAACCCGTCAGTGTAATTACTTCTTCTTTTTATTGAAGGCCGTTACTACAAAATACAAGACAACAAAGGACACCAAAACTTCAATTACAATAATGGCTTTCAAATTTAAAAAATAGTCACATTTCTTTCTCTTTCCCACCACTGCTGTACAGGCTTCAGCTGAGTCTGTTCAACATGGCAGGGATACACCACTTTTTGACACAGAGTGCCAAGAGCCCACAGGTTTTCATTCCTACCCAAGTCTGCAAAAATGTGTCCTGCTTTACATCCAACTCTTCACCACTGAACAGGCTTCCAGTTTCACTTCTCCCTCATGTAGGGTGCAAGTGACAATCTCCACTTTCAGAGCCACAATTATTATTTATGTGACCTGATTATCGGACATAACAGCTTCAAATGTATATGACAGCAGTTCATCCAAGGTGTTAGCAGAGCAGGCGGCTGTACTCAGACAGGGCCGAGGACTTTTTCACCCCATCCCAGATACGCGCTGCGTAGTGAAACCTGTAAAAACACTTACAGACCAGATATTGTATTCACTTTGATGAAACCAATGTGTTTGAAGGTTTTTTGTGAGATTATACAGTATGTTTTAGCATTTTGCTTTCAACTGATGTGCATCATAGAGAGGTACAGTAACAGGAAATGGTAGTGGGGGTATGCAGCACAGATTGTGTCAGGATGTGGTAATTTACGTGATAAGCGCTTTCACAGGTACCAGAAGTTGGTCAACCCCATGCAACAAAGATGTGAAGCAGTTCTCAGAAATAATAGTTATGCAGTGCTGTAATCTAAAGCAAAGCAAAACCTTGAGACATTTTTCAGTTTATAAAGTAAATGTTTGAATTTGTAAAGAAAAATGCAAATACTGCTATTTTTTTTAACAGCCTAATATTCCCTTTTCTTCACTATCTGTAAAGGTATAACATAAACTTGATCAATTTTGGTAATGTTTTGATTTGGAATTTAATGGGCAGATTTCCCAATGCAATGATATTATAGCATTTAAAAGGTATTCTAGGGATTTTGAGCATTTTTCACTTTTTTAAACACAAAGCTATTATTCTGAACACAACTGTAAAACCATGTATCCTGAGAGGTGAAACCCAGAGCATAAAAGGTTCACAAAGCTGTTCCTGAATCTCATTGCATCTTTATAAACTCAAATGAAAAGTGGTGAAAGACAAATGATTATGCCAACATGCACCCGCATGTCCCGCATCTCTTGTTTCCTGTCTCTCTCTCTCTGTTTTGTCAACTGTCAAAGAAACGTGCTAATGCCAAAAAGAAACCTTAAATGATGTACTGTAATAACATTTCTTGAGTTGTGTTTGGTTGCTTTACTTTGTTTTTGTCCTGTAAAGGTTGATTATTAGTTTTCAAATGATAGAGATTAAAAGTGAGCACAGAAGAATGTGATGCGTTTACCAGTTCTTCTCAGTGAGGATGGTGTGTGACAGCTGACAGCGGGGCATGGCCAGTATTTGGCTGCGGAGTTTTGAAACCATGGTGGAGAAGGCAGGGTGCCCTCTGTACCCCGGGAGCAGAGAGAAGAGTGGGTATGCTCCCGACCCTAAATACAGTACAGAGATATTATTTAATCCACATCTGACACAATACACAGGGGTTTTGCCTTATGCGAAGAGAAATTCTCTATGACCTGCTTTAGTCAGATTATCGTCGCCATCATTCTCCTGCATAGGGAGGAGGAACATGTTGACTTCGGTTGACAAATAGTCCTGTCCCAAGCCAGGGAAGATATTGCAGTCTAGCATGGATAGTTTACCTAAAAACAAAAGGCATAATATGGGGTGAGTGCAGGTGTGGCATGATTCATTTGGTTAACTACATATCTTAACCAAATCTTAACCAAATATTATCATCATCATCATCACATACAAAGTATTGTCCCAAACCATTAGACTGATTCACACCTTTATCACTTCCAGATTTGACTATTGGAACACCGTAATTTGGCTGCCTGTCTCCTCACACAAACCCGTTCCCGTGATCACATCACTCCCGTCTTTCAGAACCTCCACTGGCTCAGTTTAAAGTCCTCCTCTTCACCCCCACAAAGTCCTCCATAACCAGGCTCCTTCCTACCTCACAGACCTGCTCCACCGCCACATTACTTACTGGTTTTATGTGTTTTGCTTGTTTTATGTGTTGGATTTATTGCTTATCTGTTTTTAATGTGCTTTATGTGCTGGTTTTAGTGTAAAGTGTCTTTGAGTGCCATGTAAAGCACAATATAAATAAAATATTATTATCTAAGCACAGGTTACACCATTAAACACGATTTGCCCTTAAAAACAACCATAGTGTGAATAGAATATATGTATGTATGTATAAAGAGAACAGTCTTGTGTTTAACCTTTGTATTTGAGATGAGAGTGGGCCATTAATTTGTCCATCACCATATGCATACTCTTCAGATTCCTTGGGCAGAAATCATCTTGCCTGGACTTGTTCTGGAGGAACACTGGAGGAGGGAGGGATTTAAAGAAGTAACACGGGTAAACCTGGTTGGTGTGTGAGATTGTGTGAGAGTGTTGTGTTTCTGCATTAAACAGTTACCTATATGTGGATAGTACTCTGCTCCATCGTCACTGCCTGAAGAGCCAGTGCTGTCATGGTTTGCAGATGGAGTGAAAGGTTTGAGCATCTCAGCAGTCTGAAGAAACCTATCCACATACACAAATGAAACTTTCTGTGTGGTAGCAACATTTCATGAAGAAAATAACCACCTAGGTTGGGTAATTAGCCATCTGTCACATACATATGGGCATGTGAATATTTTCTGAAAACATACTTGAAAAAAACATTTGCTTTAATTCCTTGACTGTTTAAGATATATAATGTGTTACATTTGGTTTAAATTGTACTTTAAATTGTATATTTTGGTTCATTTCTATACTATCACCGCCCGTGTAATCTACATTGTAGTTAACAGCAAGCATATTAGCGCTCTTGCTTTTAACTACAGTCATAATTTTTAGCTGTGTGTGTACACAGGGAATGTGTCTTACCATGAGACTAAAGTTATCAAGTTATTGATTAGAATTTGCTGTCCACCGGGGTATCTGAACAGATAATAGTGTATTGGTTCATATATGTTAGACGGGTACAAGCAAGTTATTTTAGCAAGTTATTTTCAACAGGTCTGGATTTGCCGGCATTTGTTATTAAAAGACCAACTGAAAGAGGAACGTTATTGAGCTTAATAAAAAGCAGAAGACAAATATCCTCTCAAGATACAAAATGAAATACTCAGCATTCCTGCGTGCGTGCGTGCGTGCGTGTGTGTGTGTGGGGGGGGGCGCTGATGCAGTTACAGATTAGCAAGGAAACCTACTTGTAGAGGTTTAAATCAGTGAACCAGTCTTGAACCACAATAACCACATGGCACACTGTAAACAGGAAGGCAGCGATCTGAAGAGACTGTGGACAGATTAAACAAATGTTATTATACATTAATATGTGTGTGTACTGTTGGAGAAAACCACTTGGCTGTCCACAAGAAGACACTCTAGGCCTAATTAGGTTATATCACTTTAAGTATTTATTGTAGTATAATATCTAATCAGAGCAATGCATTCCGTACAGTTATACGTGCACGGTCCTAATGGATATTGACTAGTTCAGAGGTCCCAAAAAAGGCGCTTAAACAGAGGTGCGCAGCGGTTATATGGGTTCTCCTTAAGGGAGCCCTATTGGTCAAAAGGCATCACTGGGCGGTGCATATCGTCATAGCAACAGTAACTCTATTGGCTGGGTGGGTGCAGCATGCCGTCTCAGTCTGCTGGAATGTATCTTAGTTAATGTGTGCTTTTGGGTGTCCCCCCTGCGAGGACACTGTGCTGTGCTGATGATTGAATCAGCTTGACTTCAGCCTGACCCTACAACAGAATGTCGCCCCCACCCGTGATGAGCACAAGATAGAACGTACTTCCCTTCTATTCAATATCTGACATGGTCTTTGTTTCGTTTGCTAATGCATAACTTAATCACAATACCATAGTATAATCACAACAGTACTGAAAGATTTAAATGGCAACTCTGTGAATATACTGTAGCAGCTTGTGTTTGTGGATTTATTTATGTTTCATTTTAAAGTTTATATCACAGTACATTTTACATGTTTTAAAGTTTATATCACAGTGATCACATAAACTAGTGCTTTCAACGACTGCCATCTGTAGGCCATCCACTGACCTGCATCTCAACATATGTGTGAGGGAGGTTGTACTCTGGAGGCAACTTCCGATTGTTGTTGATGAGGTGGTCGAGAATAGATGGGCTGAGCATAGGCTGAAGAAACAAATGAGGCATTCACACACAATCCTCATCATCAATCCTCAACATACAATCCTTAAATACAGTGTTTTATAGTCTAACCGTAACTGCTGTCTATTCCAAGGTCACATTTAAATTTACACAGGTAATAGTCTATACCGACGACAATTTATTTAGGGGTTTTGCCGGATATTCCTTTATTTTCAGCTGGATGTTTCTCACCTTCTGCTTTTCATTGTGTTGGCATTCTAACGCCGGTGGATTTATGAGGACTATGGTTAACTGCTCCTAAGATCTCTGCAGTATAAATCCAGCTAGCTAGATCTGTTGAATCTGAGTTTTCAGATGAACAACTATAAACAACTTTTGAATGTTCTAACAAAACAAGTTCCTTCCCGAGGCAATTTTGCAGAGGCACCTTGCTTGTGTCCAGTGCTTAGCACCGCCCAAGACGATGTGAGAAAAACGTGATTGGTTTTAAGAAATGCTAATAAATCAGAGCACGTTTTGTTGTGTGAAATGTTGTGTTTACTAGCCAGAGTTTCCTCTGCAGCACTGTTACAGATGGGTCAGGCAATTTGAGAATACACAGGTAATGACTTGCTTAGACTCTGACAGCAAATTAAAAATACTACAGAAAAAGAAACAGTTACAGTATTCACAATATTTCCATACCTGCGTATCCAAGAAGATGACTCTCTCCTGTGTGATAAAGAAATCAATGCCTGTGCTCTGGTTTCCTCCTCTCTCCTTGATTTCTTGAGTCTGCGCTCTGAATACATAGGCCCTGTGCATACAAACACGCATTACATCAATTAAAGTCACTGCACTAGATAAGCCAAAAAAAAAGAATGTATAGCCTTATATTCTGGACTATTCTTGCACTAATCAAATAATCTTATTATTAAATTTAACTTTTAGATGATATATTTTACTGCTGATGGCACTGGTGTTAACAATGCTATATCTATAGTACAGGTTGGTACAGTACTGACAGTACTATAAGTCTAACAGTCCCTTTTACTGCCAGACTTTTATTAAATCTAAATTGCAGTCCTTCTAGGTTTAGTCTCAACTGAATTTCTCATATACGGTAAACACGGATGAGAAAATCTTTGTATTATTGTTTCAAATTCCCCTTACATACTGGATTACATTTTCTTGCCATTATTGGAAAGCCTCATTCTCTTCCTTATCATTTGACTGTGACTTCTTCATGGATCAACTTCAGTTTTTAGCCAATATTCTTTTCACTGTTGATAAATGAAACATAATTTGCACATAATCAAGCAGTTTACAAGCTTGAGCTCATTGTTGGTGTTACAACCAACCTCACCTTTGATCTTCCTCTGGAGTATTGGCAGATAACAGTGACATGACTGTAGATTTCCCACTTCCCTGCAGGCCAAGGACTCCCACCACCAGCATATCTGTCTGGTCCCTCAGATACTGCAACAAATGACAACAAAACACAACTTCCTTTGACTTCATACAGTACAGCATAATGAAAACACTAAAATACCCTTTGGTATAATGGCTCCACAATGAACTGTGTTCATTAAACAAGAACTCACCTCCATGGCACTGTCACACCAATTCATCTGATCATCCACAAGCTTAATGCTGTGCTTCATCTTCTCCGGAGGGAGGAGTTTAGACTGGCCCACCATCGCTGGAAAGCATATAAAAAGATTCAAGATTCACTTTTGTTTTCTCTGCACATTTTATTTGGCCTTAATGAGTGCATCCAAGTAGAGTATTTCTAAACATGGTTACTGACATTTACAAAAATAAAACATTACTTTTGTGAAATCTACAAAAACTCACGGTCAACAGCGCTGCTTGATGCAGATGCACCCATTCCTCTGTTTTGGATCTGGTAAACGGGCTGGGTGGGCCGCTGCCCTTCCCTTTCCATCTTGGAGGGCCCAGGACCAGAGGGTTGAGCTTCGGGAGGGGTCCCCCAGCTTCCCTCCATCATCTCCGGCTTTCATTAGCATGGTGGGCTTCTCCAGGACTGGAGCTCCACTGACAGGTGCATTCTGCGACGTCTTGGCCTTAAAAAATGATGACAACCGCACCAGTCACCGTGGCGCTCCGGACTGCGGATCATTGGCGGGTTATTCCTGGCGGCCCGCTTCAGGGGTTCGTCTGAGACCGGCATGATGCACTGGCCACCAGCCCCGAGGGGTTGGTTCTGCTGGCGGATTTCGCAGAGACTTGGCTGGGCTTGGTGAACATTTCCCCGTGGGTTCTGCGCACCGTTATCGGAGGGTACAGGCTGCAGTTCCAGGTCCGCCCCCCCGGCTTCATTGGGGTGGTCCGGACTGTGGTGTGCCCAGACCAGGGCCTGGTGCTGGGACAAGAAGTGCGCTCGCTGCTGGAGAAGGGGGCAGAGGTGCTCGTTCCCCAGCTGGCCAGCGGGTCCGGTTTCTACAACCGGTGCTTCATCGTTCCCGAGACGGACGGGGGCCTGCGCCCGATCCTGGATCTGCCTCATGGCGGCTGCTTCCAGCGTGATACCTTCTGGTCTTCTGCACATGAGGGCCTTGCAGTGGTGGCTGAATTCCAAGGGGTTCTCCCCGTGGGGACACCCGTTCCGCCTGATACGGGTTACGCACAAATGTCTTCGTGCCCTGTCGGTGTGGTGGACGCCTTGGTTCCTGTGCCAAGGACCCGCGCTGGGGGCGCCCTGTCGCCGTTGTGATCGTTTCGACACTTGCTTCCCTCACCGGGTGGGTCGCGGTCATGGACAACCGCTCTGCAAGGGGTGTTTGGCAGGAGCATCACTCATCATGGCACATCAATTGCCTCGAGATGCTGGCCGTGTTCCGGTCTCCTGCCTGCACTCCTGGGTCGCCACGTGCTTGTCAGGTCCGACAATACGGCAGTGGTGGCCTATCTGAATCATCAGGGGGGTCTGCGCTCGCGCCCTCTGCAGACTAGCGCATCAGATCCTACTGTGGTCCCTGCGGAGACTGCTCTCTCTCAGGGCGATGTTTCTCCCTGGGCTTCAGAATCAGGGTGCCGACCTGCTGTCGAGACAGGGGCTGAGGCCCGGGGAATGGCGGCTCCACCCCGAGGTGGTGGAGTCCTTGTGCGGAAGGTTTGGACCTATAGAAGTGGACTTGTTTGCGTCTCAGGAGACTACGCACTATTCTCTATGGTTCTCCCTGATGCCCCCGGCCCCGCTAGGGATGGACGCCATGGTGCGGAAGTGGTCGAGGCTGCGTCTGTGCGCTTTTTCCCCCTGTCGCTCTACTCCCGGGGATCCTGGAGGGGGTCCGTCAGGAGGGCATCCGCCTGCTTCTTGTAGCGCCGTTCTGGCCGACCCGAGTATGGTTCTCGGACCTGATGGCGCTTCTGGTCGGTCCGCCGTGGCCTGGCCAGGCAGAGGGCCGGGTTCTTCACCTTTGCCCTGCCCTGTGGCGGCTGTGGGTCTGGCCCTTGAGGGGGCCCAGTACCTGGAGGCGGGCCTGACGGCAAGAGCGGTCGAGACTCTCCTTAGCTCCAGGGCCCCGTCTACACAGAGGATGTCTTCTCTGCCTGGTGCAGAGGACGATGCTGGACCCAGTTACCTGCCAGGTGGTTCAGGTGCTGGAGTTTCTGCAGGACCACTTCTCTGCGGGCCTTTCCCCATCCACCCTCAAGGTTTACGTGGCAGCTATTTCGGCTTTCCACGCCCCTTCGAGGGTTGGGTCTCTGGGGAGGCTTCCCCTGGTCGTGTGGTTCCTCCATGGGACCCGGAGGATGAGAGCTGCATCTTGCCCTAGGCTTACCACCTGGGATCTGGCGGTGGTTCTCAAAGCTTTGGCTGTGGCCCCCTTAGAACCCAGTAGACTTTACATAATAATTTAGCATATACAAAAATGTTTATTACTGAGTTGTACGTACTTAAAAAACACAATGTTCACTAAACTAACAAAAAGTGGTTGGAAAATGTCTTAATTTTATTAAGTTATATCTAAGTAACAGTTTTTACAGTGCACTTCAATGTAGCAGCTTAATGTAACTGCTTTGTAGGTATCATTCTCTAGTATTTCTTTGAGTCATGCTCAAAAATCACCTTAAAATAACAATAAATGAAAAGCTTTAGAAAATCCTTAAAATTAATTACTAAAAGAGGGTAACCACTGTCTCACAAATAACAAAACTAAAATGGTAAGGAAATAAGGAAAGAGAAAAAGAAAAAAAATATGCAGATAAAAACAAAACACAACATGGTGAGATCATGGGATTTGACATACCTGCCACAAAACTATTTCTGCCTTCTCAACCTTGTCACGTCACCCATGCATTATGCTCTGTTTGATCTAGTGTCACTTGTAATGGCTCGCTTCACTAATTAACAAAAAAATACTAATAACAAAATGAAGTACAGGTAATATACAGTAAATGATAAAAATAAAACACAAATGAGTTTATAAGTTTTAAAGGTTTATTTGAATGTTTGAGTGTCTTCATGTAGGATCTTTGTGGCTCCTTCTGAGTCTCTCAGTGCTGGCCTGGTGTATATGGTGCAATGACACCTGTGGGGATACCGTCAAAAACAATCAAACGCCATGGGAGTAACAGGGATACCATAATGCTGAAGAAATTCCAAATGTTGACTCTCTTGGTTAAATAATTGACTGACCAACAACATTTTATCAACTCATTGTTTAAAAAAAATTTATCTATTTTTGAATAAAACATATTTATTGTTCCAAATATAAAATCTGTTGGACTAAAATAATGTTTGAAGATTAAATACCAGGCCAATAACATTTATTGATGAAAAGAAGCAAGTTTGAGGAGAATTTTGTCAATATTATAGTTACAGATCAAAATAAAGTTGAGACTACAAAGAAAATATGTAATGGGGAATAAAGTTCTACAGAGAAGTTGGACATCTGAGGTATCGCCTGAACCAATGTATTTCAAATATATAATTTAAAGTAGTAAAGTCCAAAGTTAAGACCACCTTTACAGTACTCATTAGACCATATGTTCTTACATAATGAGCTCAGTTGGAGGCTGTGCAGTGACGCTCAGCAGTCACTGGAAAAATAGACTTCACTGAGCTTCCAATATTTATATTTACTTTTGTGCATCGATAAAAAAAATACTAGGTTACTAATAATAGTTTGTGTACTGTGGCATGCATTCAAAAGACTTAAGGGTGTAGACGGATACAGGTGAACAAGTCATGTAAACTTTTATATTACCTTTGTTGGCAGAATACATGCAACACACAGCAAAACAAACTCCAGACACTTTAATAGCTAATAATGTGAAGTTCTTTGTATTTGGCATTCTCTAATATATTTGGAGTCAGGCTGGTGTTCTCTCAGAGATATAGGCCTAAACAAACAGAAAGTTACAACATTCTCTAAAAAACTTGCGAAAACAGTAAACCCTCGTTTTTCACGGGGGTTACATTCCAAAAAGAACATGTCATAGGCAAAATCCGTGAAGTAGTTACCTTTATTTTTTGTACACTTATTATACGATGAAATACTCCATAATACATTGAAACCAAAGAACAAAACCTTTTTACAGGCCCAAGCATTTGTTTAACAAAAGTACTGTATAAATGTTTTTTTACAAATAACTACTGTTCTGTAAAATAATCATTTTAATCATCAATACGAACTGCAAGGGTTCAAATTGCGGAGATCAGAACCGCCCCACCGCGACCAGAGTCATTGGATTACAACGGGAGAAAATGAAAAGTGATTATGAAAAAAAATACAAAGTACAGTAGGAAAAATAGTGACTCACGTGTATTTCACTGCTCTTCTGACTGAGCCGCTGCATCCTGAATCTTTCTCTGCCTTTTGGGCCCGACCGCAAGTGCCTTTGTCGGTGCAGAACGTTTTGTCGACATTATGGGTTTTAGAGAAACTTGAAATTGCAAGAGAATTTGCAAACTTAAATTTGGCAAGCTGTTTTACGTACGTGTATAAACCGCAAAGTTAAAAGACACACAGGTAGAGAAGAGGCTGAGAGACTGTTTAGCCAATCAGAATGCAGAACACAATGCACGATGCAAATCCGTGAAGTGAAAGGTGAACGAGAAGCCCCCTGACTGCAGACCCGCAGACCTCAATGTGGGGTTAAATATTGAGGGGCGGAGTTAGACGTTGAATGGGGCGGGGTTAAACATTTAACTCTCCAGCCCACTCTCCAGCATTTGACCCTGTCATTTCATCGTGATATAGTAAATTTAGCGGTATGCACCCACGCTTCGGACAGGCCTTTTCAAACAATAAATAGTGGGAGTAAGTGTGACTTTTATAGCTGTTTAGTTTTCAAAAACAATTTAAAAAAGCTGGATGTGTTTATTTTAATGTTTCTGCACAAGTTGAGCAGGCTGAGGTTCGGATTGGATGCTAGCTCCCTTCTTTATCTGTCTATGCTAGCTCCAAGTAATCTGAAAGTGTGGAAATTATTTCCATTGAAGGACAATGTTACAGTCGTTGTGTGCATGGACGGTTTCTGAATCATCTGTAACCAGGAGATGAAGGAGAGCTCAGATCCACAACACCTAGCACATCTTTGTCTCTGCCACCCCAGGACTACCACGGATAGTGCGACCAGTGCAGGTGCTAGTGCCACGACTCGCGTGTGGATGATAGATCTGTCTTCAGTGTAGATCTGTCTTCAGTGTAGATCTGTCTTCAGTGAATGCAGCCCGCAACTCAACCAGTGGTCTTCTGTTTTAGCAAGTTTTATCGTGTAGGACCGCCAGAGGTTAACAGTAAGGTGTGTGAAGGCGATCTGTCTGTACTGTATTATGTTGTTATATGAGATATATGGATTAAAATAATCGATTCATAACGCTACAGAGCTGCAGGCGCGTTTCTATATCAGCTGTTACTGTTGACAAGGTTTTTCCCTCGTGGTTTTCTCTTGTTATGGCCAATGATGCTTTAGGGCTTGTTAATGTGATTTATTTCCTTTTGTTAAATATGTTTATAACATGAATTATTACACTAAAGTAACAGCTTGTCTCGGTAGGAAATAACTTCAGTCTTGTTTTACATGGCAGACGTCATGTGTTGATTCAAACTGTTGGTTGAAAACTTAAAACAATTAAACAGAATTGTGAAATATTCTGTCTCATGTTATGAGCAGAACTAAACTATGTTTTAGGGAACAAATGAGGAGATGGTGGTGCAAAGTTCTCCTGGAAAACTTTCCTATGATGTAAGTGTCTATAAAATTATTAAGGCTTCACTTTATATTTTAACATCAATTGTCTCAATGATAATTATGTTACATGTGTTATATAATGAATGGATATCATTGACTCACATAGCTCTAAAGAGGAGATGGCCAAAAAGATGACGTGAACATCAATATTTCATTAACATTTTTACTGTTTGCCTGCTTGTTTTAATTTAATGCTAGTTTGTTGTTCAATATTTGTTATTAAATTAAATTTTTTAAAAAACAGTATGATGGAAATGAAAAGGATGACTTCCTAATTACCTTTCAATACCAAGAGGACTTGGAAATCTTTTTCAAACATTGTATTGATGAACAAAATTTAAAAATAAATGCCATGTTCCTTGAGAGTTAATGAGACACAGACCAGTATGATTGTTATAGTTCTTGTCATTATTCTGATAACACCCATGCACTCTACAAGAAGGGCCAGAGTCCTCCATCTGCTGAGGAGACTCCGGTCCTTTGGAGTGTGCAGGACTCTCCTCAGGACTTTCTATGACTCTGTGGTGGCCTCTGCCATCCTTTATGCTGTGGTCTGCTGGAGGGGGGGCAGCTCGGACCGGAACAGGAGCAGACTCAATAGACTGATCAGGAGAGTGAGCCCTGTCCTGGACTGTCCTGGACTGTCCTCTGGACCCCATAGAGAAAGTAGGGGAGAGAAGGATGTTAGCTAAGCTGACATCCATCATGGACAACACCTCTCACCCCCTACATGACACTGGGGGGTCCCTGAGCAGCTCCTTCAGCAGCAGACTGATACACCCCGCCCCCCCCACATGATCAGCTCCTTCAGCAGCAGACTGATACACCCCCCCCCACATGACACTGTGGGGTCCCTGAGCAGCTTCTTCAGCAGCAGACTGAAACCCCCCGGTGTATGAAGGAGAGATACCGCAGGTCCTTCATCCCGGCCGCTGTCAGACTCTACAACACCTGCACCACCTGATAATGTTGGAGTTTCTGTTTCCTGTTTTTTTAAATTTACTCCACACACTCTCTGTATATCTTTGTTATCTGTATTTATATTTTTACATTGCAAGTACTTACTTTTTCAATATTATTTATGGTCACAGGTAAATATAATTTATATTATGGTTACCTACTTTTGCTTTATTATTTTAATTACATATTCAATTTAATTTTAACGTCACTCGCTTACACTGCAATATTGTTTCTTGTACTATTGCAACCACACTTTACAAAACCTTTTATTTCGCCACTTTACGTTCAGTCTACCTTCTGCTCATTGTCTGTTGTTTGCCTGTTTTTCTTGTGTGTTTACTTGTTTGTTTGTTTTGCTTTTTTTCTGCTGTAACAAGGAAATTTCCCCGCTGTGGGATGAATAAGTATCTAATCTAATCTAATTATTGTTGTTATTATGGTTGTATATATATGTTATTAAACTTATTTTCAGAATTATTGGTGTTATTATATATATATATATATTTATAGTATATATATAAATATAAACATTATATATTATATAATATATATGATATATATTATAGTCTCATGATCCTTTTGATAACATTAAGAAAGTATCAGGTTACAACTGATTATGATAAATACACATTCAAATATTCCACTTTTTTATCATTTAATGCATTATTGGGGTAATTTAATGTTTTGTGAAATGTGTCAATATTGTATTTCATAATTTGTAAAACCGAAGATTAAGTTCATTATTTTAAATCGCTGCATTTCGCCACAGCCATTAAGGTTTCTTGTCCCTCTTCGCACACTGTATTAAATGAGTTGGGTAATGGACGGTTGGAGACGGTTTGACGCCCCCTCAATGTCTAACCCCGCCCAACATTGAGTTCTGCAGTCAGGGCTACTTGAGACCGTGTGCGATATTACGAGAATTACATTGCTTCTTTATTGACTCACTTCGTCACAACATGACTCACTTCTTCCCCTCTCTGCATATTATGTTTTCTACACTATATAGTTATGTTTAACTTTAAAACATGAGTCAATTGTGTTAAATGCATCCAAGACATTTACATAAATCCAAGAGTTGGCCAGTCTCCTTTTTTTCAGTGCAGGTTCATATAAGTCTATTAATTGATTATTTATTTTTTTTTTTCTTCTAACGTTACTCTGGTATAACGCTAGAGTTGCATTTTATGCCCTTTCTTAAAGCTTGGCTTTTATTTTTATAAGCTATATTTACTATTATTTCCGGGTCACTAAGGTCCACCTTTCCTTCTTTTGATGTAGATCTTCAAACGGAGAAATAAAAATAGGAATTTAAAAAAACCAAAAACGGACCGTTATTTGAATTTGGTTTGGTCGTTTTCCGTTTTTTGAATTCAGAACGGCTCTTTTTTTACCGTTTCTTTGTTTTTGGTTTGAAACGACAAACGAAAAAAGGTGGTTTTCTCGTTATTTTGTTTTGTGGTTCAAACGAAAAAACAGACTATCAAAACGTACACGGACCCTTAAAGTTTCAGTTTGAGGTTGTGTTCAACCGAGATTAATCAGAAAAATGAGGAAAAGTTGCTCAGTAGTCGTCCCCCCCCTTATATCTGAGCCGAAACATAACAGAAGTGTCCATTGGATTGGTTAGGACCATAGACTGTATTATAGGACGATAGACTGTATTATAGGACCATAGACTGTAATATATGACCATATAGGACCATAGACTGTAATATATGACCATATAGGACCATAGACTGTATTATAGGACCATATAGGACCATAGACTGTATTATAGGACCATAGACAGTCTATAGGACCATAGACTGTATTATAGGACCATTGACTATATTATAGGACCATATAGGCCCATAGACAGTCTATAGGACCATAGATTGTATTATAGGACCATAGACTGTAATATAGGACCATAGACTGTAATATAGGACCATAGGACCATAGACTGTATTATAGGACCATAGACAGTCTATAGGACCATAGACTGTATTATAGGACCATTGACTATATTATAGGACCATATAGGCCCATCGACAGTCTATAGGACCATAGATTGTATTATAGGACCATAGACTGTAGTATAGGACCATAGACTGTATTATAGGACCATGCAGGACCATAGACTGTAGTATAGGATCATAGACTGTAGTATAGGACCATAGACTGTAGTATAGGACCATAAACTGTAGTATAGGACCATAGACTCTATTATAGGACCATATAGGACCATAGACTGTAGTATAGGACCATAGACTATCTGAGCCGAAACATAACAGAAGTGTCCATTGGATTGGTTAGGACCATAGACTGTATTATAGGACGATAGACTGTATTATAGGACCATAGACTGTAATATATGACCATATAGGACCATAGACTGTAATATATGACCATATAGGACCATAGACTGTATTATAGGACCATATAGGACCATAGACTGTATTATAGGACCATAGACAGTCTATAGGACCATAGACTGTATTATAGGACCATTGACTATATTATAGGACCATATAGGCCCATAGACAGTCTATAGGACCATAGATTGTATTATAGGACCATAGACTGTAATATAGGACCATAGACTGTAATATAGGACCATAGGACCATAGACTGTATTATAGGACCATAGACAGTCTATAGGACCATAGACTGTATTATAGGACCATTGACTATATTATAGGACCATATAGGCCCATCGACAGTCTATAGGACCATAGATTGTATTATAGGACCATAGACTGTAGTATAGGACCATAGACTGTATTATAGGACCATGCAGGACCATAGACTGTAGTATAGGATCATAGACTGTAGTATAGGACCATAGACTGTAGTATAGGACCATAAACTGTAGTATAGGACCATAGACTCTATTATAGGACCATATAGGACCATAGACTGTAGTATAGGACCATAGACTGTAGTATAGGACCATATAGGACCATAGACTGTAGTATAGGACCATAGACTGTAGTATAGGACCATAGACTGTATTATTGGATCATAGACTGTATATTAATTAATTAATATTAACAGTCTATGGTAAGGACTAAGAACAAAGATCACAAAGTTTGCATGCAGGCACTAGTACTAGTCACTCTGTATACAGTAATACAGTAGTCTGTGTACAGTATATACAGTAGTCTGTGTACAGTGGAAGTGCATGATGATATGTTCATTTTAAAAAAAAATCACATGAATAATGTGTGTATATATATATATAATATATATATATATATACAGTGAGGAAAATAAGTATTTAAACACCCTGCTATATTGCAAGTTCACCCACTTAGAAATCATGGATGGGACTGAAATTGTCATCGTAGGTGCATGTCCACTGTGAGAGACAGAATCTAAAAAAATAAAATCCAAAAATCACAATGTATGATTTTTTAACTATTTATTTGTATGATACCGCTACAAATAAGTATTTGAACACTGGAGAAAATCAGTGTTAATATTTGGTACAGTAGCCTTTGTTTGCAGTTACAGAGGTCAAACGTTTCCTGTAGGTTTTCACCAGGTTTGCACACACTGCAGAAGGGATTTTGGCCCACTCCTCCACACAGATCTTCTCTAGATCAGTCAGGTTTCTGGGCTGTTGCTGAGAAACACGGAGTTTGAGCTCCCTCCAAAGATTCTCTATTGGGTTTAGGTCTGGAGACTGGCTAGGCCACGCCAGAACCTTGATATGCTTCTTACAGAGCCACTCCTTGGTTCTCCTGGCTGTGTGCTTTGGGTCATTGTCATGTTGGAAGACCCAGCCTCAACCCATCTTCAATGCTCTAACTGAGGGAAGGAGGTTGTTCCCACAAAATCTCACAATACATGGCCCCGGTCATCCTCTCCTTAATACAGTGCAGTCGCCCTGTCCCATGTGCAGAAAAACACCCCAAAGCATGATGCTACCACCCTTCACAGTAGTGATGGTGTTCTTGGGATGGTACTCATCATTCTTCATCCTCCAAACACGGTTAGTGGAATTATGACCAAAAAGTTCTATTTTGGTCTCATCTGACCACATGACTTTCTCCCATGACTCCTCTGGATCATCCAAATGGTCATTGGCAAACTTAAGACGGGCCTTGACATGTGCTGGTTTAAGCAGGGGAACATTCCGTGCCATGCATGATTTCAAACCATGACGTCTTAGTGTATTACCAACAGTAACCTTGGAAACGGTGGTCCCAGCTCTTTTCAGGTCATTGACCAGCTCCTCCCGTGTAGTTCTGGGCTGATTTCTCACCTTTCTTAGAATCATTGAGACCCCACGAGGTGAGATCTTGCATGGAGCCCCAGTCCGAGGGAGATTGACAGTCATGTTTAGCTTCTTCCATTTTCGAATGATTGCTCCACCAGTGGACCTTTTTTCACCAAGCTGCCTGGCAATTTCCCCGTAGCCCTTTCCAGCCTTGTGGAGGTGTACAATTTTGTCTCTAGTGTCATTGGACAGCTCTTTGGTCTTGGCTGTGTTAATAGTTGGATTCTTACTGTTTGTATGGGGTGGACAGGTGTCTTTATGCAGCTAATGACCTCAAACAGGTGCATAATAAATGGAGAGGCGGTGGACACTTTGAAGGCAGACTAACAGGTCTTTGAGGGTCAGAATTGTAGCTGATAGACACGTGTTCAAATACTTATTTGCAGCTGTATCATACAAATAAATAGTTAAAAAATCATACATTGTGATTTCTGGATTTTTTTTTTTAGATTATGTCTCTCACAGTGGACATGCACCTACGATGACAATTTCAGACCCCTCCATGATTTCTGTGTGGGAGAACTTGCAAAATAGCAGGGTGTTCAAATATAATATCAATATTCTATACGGATAGTAGCCTAATAACAGTGTCTGTGTGTGTGTGTGTGTGTGTGTGTGTGTGTGTGTCTTGTCATATGGGGACCAGATTGTTTTTGTAGCTGTATTATTGGCAGCTTGGCTGTTGTTTTTTTTTATTTACTTTAATTTTCATGCGTGATTTAAAAAATACATACATATAAATCTATATTTTTTAGAGTTTTTTAGATTTTGACATATATGCAGTATTTGTCACACACAAGTTGTAATGAAATGTTTTATCTACTGAGGTATTTATTTTGTAGTCACTTCCTTGCTTGTGTCGCAATGCATCTCAGAATCGATTATTTTTCCCACCCCTTATAATAACAACGTCCTGTCATCATACAGTTCAACCATGCTTCTTTTCCACCATCAAGATGTAGTATAAATTTCATCACCTGTCTGTTTAGTGTTGGAGGGGTGGGGGGTATTTTAAACTCCCCACTGTCAGAGTCAGTGTAATGTGAGCCTTTCTGGCTCTGTGTGTGTGGCACCGGGACAGTATCCCACACCCCCTGTCATTTCTCACTTACACACAGGGGGCTGAGCCATGTGGGGGGTGTGGAGTAACAAAAGTAGTGAGCTCGCTAAACCTCTGCAGCTCACTTCTCATCTCCGCGGCTCCACGCTATGCTAGCAGGTAGCACAGCACACCTGCATCTCCAAAGAGACTGTTGGTGGGTTGGCTGCATTATGGGTAATGAAGGCGCCCGGGTTTTGACAAGGAAGAAGATTGCGTTGACCAAAAAAAAGGACAACGTATCTGCTTTTGCCGCAATGCTTTTGATTTCTATGAGAGCCCAACCAAGGATTATTTTTTGGTTATTTAAAAATCCAATATTCGTATATTGGCCGATATATATATTACACTTAAAGTTTCCTCTGAAGCTCACAATCTGACTTTTGATACCAAAAACTCCAAGCACTGCGCGCCTGTTTGAAATATTGTTTATAAGTCAGGCTGCCAGAATGGAATTCATTTTCCTTTTTAATTTTCTCCAGGTATTGGGAAGCCCTCTACCGCTCTACCCTTCTGTACCATGACTGATCGACCATGGACCATATCACCTTCCACCATGATACCGTGCTGTCCGATGTCCACATGCTGCTGCCCAACGCACGCCACCTGACGACCCGCCTAACAACCATTGGACAGCCTGGTGCGTATCGCTGCGTCTTCAGTCTGACCCCGTGTTCTAGGTGTAGGGACTAGAGCCTGGCCGATAAAGGATTTCTGTATTATCACAACAGAACATCAAAATATATAAAATTTCTGATAAATAAAATGTATAAAAATACACACTTAAGATATGAAACTTAAAGTCCTTTAAACAAAAACACAAAGGTGCACAGTTCTGAGACACTATATACACATATAAAAAAACAGTGTGGGTTATTGCACTTTATTTACATTGAAAGCTCTAGTGCGCAGTTTCTGTCTCCCCCATGAGGAACTCTAAGTAATGACAACAACACTGTCAGCGCATCCACATGATTCAATTCAATTCAATTTTATTGTATCAATTCATACCAAGTGTTATCTTGAGACACTTTACAGATAGAGAAGGTCTACACCACTCTCTATAATTTACTAGGATCCAACAGTTCTAGTAGTTCCCTCCAGAGCAAGCAACAGTGCGACAGTGGCGAGGAAAAACTCCTTTTGGGAATTTCAATTCAATTTCAATTTCAATTTATTTATAGTATCAATTCACAACAAGAGTTATCTCAAGACACTTTACAGATAGAGTAGGTCTAGACCACACTCCAGAATTCACAAGGACCCAACAGTTTCCTCCAGAGCAAGCAACAGTGTGACAGTGGCGAGGAAAAACTTCCTTTTAGGCAGAAACCTCGGTCAGACCCAGGCTCTTGGTAGGCGGTGTCTGACGGGCCGGTTGGGGTTAGAATGAAAAGTGGCAATTACAATCCCAAAAAAAAATAGTAGTTGTTAGTAGTCCTTTGTAGTAGGCATAGCAGAGCGTAGCAGGAAGAACATGGCATCGCAGAGCGTGTAGCGGGACCATGGCGACAGCTGCAACCTTGATTTTGGAGCCTCCCTGATCCGAGGAAACATGCTGGGGGAAAAAGAACAAAAGGACTCCGGGGAATGACTCCCCAGAGCTAGGTTAGTAACAAGCATTTCTGGGACATGGATGCACATAATTGGAAAGATAGAGGAGAGAGGAACTAGGTGTGTCACAGGAAGTCCCAGCTGTCTAAAGCTATTACAGCATAACCAGGAGAGACAGTGTAAAGAGAGGAGCCTGGTCAGGCTACAACTCTCCCCAAACCCTCCCTTGGTTAGGGTAGGGGGAGAGACACTTAGGGTTAAGGTCATAAGGGTCAGGGTTAAGGCCAGGAAGGTCAAAGTAGGGGAAGGATACAGACCCGGGTTAGGGTAGGGGGAGAGAAAGATAGAGTTAAGATCAAGACAGTCAAAGTGGGGGATGGGATACAAACCCTGGTTAGGGTAGGGGGAGAGAAAATGGGGGTTAGAGTCAGGAAGGTCAGAGAGGGGGATGAGACACAAACCCTGGTTAGGGTAGGACTATTATTATATATGCCCTAACTATAAGCTTTATCAAAAAGGATAGTCTTAAGCCTACTCTTAAATGTGGAGGTGGTGTCTGCCTCCCGAACCCAGACTGGAACCTGGTTCCACAGGAGAGGAGCCTGATAGCTGAACGCCCTGGCTCCTATTCTACTTTTAGAGACTCTAGGAACCACAAGTAATCCTGCATTCTGGGAGCGTAGTGCTCTTGTAGGGTTGTAAGGTACTATGAGCTCTTTAGATAAGATGGTGCCTGACCATGAAGAGCTTTGTAGGTGAGAAGAAGGATTTTAAACTCTATTCTGGATTTTACAGGAAGCCAATGCAGAGAAGCTGCAGCATTCTGGATCAGCTGAAGAGTCTTTATGGACTTTTTTGAGCAGCCTGATAATAAAGAATTGCAGTAATCCAGCCTAGAAGTAACAAATGCATGGACTAGTTTTTCTGCATCATTTTTAGACAGGATATTCCTGATTTTTGCAATATTACGTAGGTGAAAAAAGGAGATCCTTGAAATTTGCTTTATGTGGGAATTAAAGGACATGTCCTGATCAAAGATAACTCCAAGATTCCTCACAGTGGTGCTGGAGGCCAGGGAGATGCCATCCAGAGTAACTATCTCTTTGGATAATGCTTCACGGAGGTGCTTGGACCCCAGAACAATAACTTCAGTTTTATCTGAGTTTAACATTAGAAAATTACAGCTCATCCAGGTTTTAATATCCTGAAGGCACATTTGAAGTTTAGCTAACTGATTAGTTTCATCCGGTTTAATTGATAGATATAATTGAGTATCATCTGCATAACAATGAAAATTTATGGAGTGCTTCCTGATAATATTGCCTAAAGGAAGCATATATAAAGTGAACAGGATTGGACCGAGAACAGATCCTTGTGGGACTCCATAACTAACTTTGGCGTGCACAGAGGATTCATCGTTAACATGAACAAACTGAGATCGATCTGATAAATAAGACTTAAACCAGCTCAGAGCAGTCCCTTTAATTCCAATGAAATGTTCCAATCTCTGTAATAAGATATGATGGTCAATGGTATCAAATGCAACGCTAAGATCTAATAACACCAGTACAGAGATAAGTCCTTTGTCTGATGCAATCAGGAGGTCATTAGTAATTTTCACAAGTGCTGTCTCTGTGCTATGATGAGCTCTAAATCCTGACTGAAAATCCTCAAATAAGCTGTTGCTAAGCAGAAAGTCACAAAGCTGTTTGGCGACTGCTTTCTCAAGGATCTTAGAGAGAAATGGAAGATTGGATATAGGTCTATAGTTGGCTAAAACTTCTGGATCCAGGTTGGGCTTTTTCAGAAGAGGTTTAATTACAGCTACTTTAAAGTGCTGTGGTACATAGCCTGTTAATAAAGACAAATTGGTTATATCTAGTAGAGAAGTGATGACTAAGGGTAAAACCTCTTTAAGTAGCCTAGTCGGGATGGGGTCTAAGAGGCAGGTTGATGGTTTAGCTGAAGAAATAATTGAATTAAATTGATAAAGATCAAGTGAAGCAAAGCAGTCTAAACATATATCTGGTTTTACAGCTGTTTCTAAGGTTCCTGAGTTTAGAGATAAGTCAGTGCAAGTTAAAGGCAGGTCTTTAATTTTGCTTCTAATAGTTATAATTTTATCATTGAAGAATCTCATGAAGTCGTTACTACTAAGAGCTATGGGAATACTTGGCTCAGTAGAGCTGTGACCTTCCGCTAGCCTGGCTACAGTGCTGAAAAGAAACCTGGGGTTGTTCCTGTTTTCCTCTATTAATGACGAGTAGTACGCTGCTCTGGCATTACGGAGGGCCTTCCTATAAGTTTGAAGACTATCTTGCCAAATTAAACGAGAATTTTCCAATTTAGTGGAACGCCAAATCTTCTCAAGTTTCCGCGATATTTGCTTTAATTTGCGAGTTTCAGTGTTATACCATGGAGCTAACCGTCTTTGTTTTATTATCTTCTTTTTTAGAGGGGCAACTGAGTCAAGTGTCATTTGCAGCGAGCCTGCTGCACTATCAACAAAATGATTGATTTGGGAGGGACTGAAATTAGCATAGGAGTCCTCCGTGACTTTGTGACTTGGTAATGAATTAAATGCTAATAGAATCACATCCTTAAATTTAGCTACAGCGCTATCAGATAGACATCTTGTAAAGCAGGTTTTGCATATTAGCGTGTAGTTCAGCAGTATAAACTCAAAAGTTATCAAACAGTGGTCAGATAAAAAGGGATTCTGTGGGAACACTATTAAGTGTTCAATTTCAACACCATAGACCAGAACAAGATCGAGGGTGTGGCCAAAACGGTGAGTCGGTTTATGAACACTTTGAGAGAAGCCAATAGAATCTAATAGAGAAATAAACGCAGTACGGTACAGTAAGGTTATCATTCTCATCGTCCACGTGAATATTAAAATCCCCTACAATAAGAACTTTGTCCGTTTTTAACACTAAATTTGACAAAAACTCCACATTTAATTCTCCTATTCTTTTGCACTATTGTACTTGTAATTTTAATTGTTATGAGGTTTTCATGCACAACTCCTCTTCTGTTTACCTTTGATTTAAATAATTTTATTTTTAATGGTCAGGGGGGCAGACACCGTCACTATGGGGTTTTGGCCAGGTAACCCCTGGAATGGAGGAGCAGAGAAGTGTGTTAGACTGCGACTCTGCCTCCTGGTCCCCACTCTGGATTGTCAAGGATTAGGTCCACTAATAAACTGCTCCATCCCCAGTGGGATGAATGCCGTCCGAATCAGACCAGGTCTTCCCCAGAAAGACTGCCAGTGATCCACAAAGCCCACATCATTATCTGGACACCACCTCGATAGCCAGCGGCGAAATGACGACATGCGGCTATACATGTCATCACTGGTTAGATTTGGCAGGGGTCCAGAGAAAACTACGGTGTCCGACATTGACTTTGCGTATGTACACACCGATTCAACATTAATCTTGGTGACCTCCGTTTGGCGTAACCGGGAGTCATTAACGCCAACGTGAATAACAATCTTACTGTATTTACGTTTATCCTTAGCCAACAGTTTCAAATAAGACTCAACGTCGCCCGCTCTAGCCCCCCGGGATGCACTTAACTATGGCTGCTGGCTTCGCTAACTTCACGTTTCTCAAAATGGAGCTGCCGATAACCAGAGTTGGTTTCTCAGCGGGTGTATCGCTGAGTGGGGAGAATCTGTTAGAAACGCTAACAGGCTGGTGGTGGAACGTGGCCTTTGAAAGCTTACGGCTTTTTTGGCCATGAACAGTAACCCAGGAACCTTTTCCTGGCTGCTCAGGAGTTGCCGGGGGACGGCTACCAGAGGCTAACTCAGGCTCAGGCCGGCCCGCACCGACTACCGGGGGGTGGCTAGCTGCAGTAGCTAACGGCTGATCTGTCATGGTGTAGATCCGGACTTCTAACTCACTAAGCCTCTCCTCCATGTCTATAAATAAACTACACATGTTACACATCCCTTTGTCGCTAAAGGATGCAGAGGAGTAACTGAACATCTCACACATCGAGCAAGAGAAAGTAGGAGAGGGAGACGACATGGCTAACTGCTAAGCTAAAGTTGCTAGCAGCTAAGCTAAAGTACGGTAGCGTTAGCTACCAAGCGTTAAAAACAGCTGTTATTTAACAAAAGTCACTTAAAATGAAAAGATATGTGAGTGCTTAGACAGAACTACTATAAGAATAACTGATTAGTGGACAGTTAGTCGCTGTAATAGCAAATCTAACAAACAGAACTGGTATTTGGTGAGCAGCAACTCGCTACCAACACACAAGCACTGGAAACGGAAACGGAAATGACGTCAGGTACGCTTACCGTAGGCAGGTCGGTCAATCATCGTCAGTCAATAATGTCAAGAAACCTGGGACAGACCCAGGCTCTTGGTAGGCGGTGTCTGACGGGGCCGTTTGGGGGGGTGATGAAGAGTGGCAATAACAGTCACAGTAAAAGATAATGGAACAGTGATTAAAAAAAATAGTAGTTTGTAGTAGTTCAAAGCATAGCAGGGTACTGTGCTGCATTACATGGCAAAGCAGGACATAGCAGGGCGGAGCAGGACATAGCGGGGACATAGCATGTAACATAGCAGGGCGTAGCTGCTACGCCCTGCTATGTTACATGCTATGTTACATCCTGCTACGCCGTAGCAGGATGTAACAGGGCACCGCAGGACGTGTAGCAGGAGCACGGTGACAGCTGCAACCATGATTCTGGAGCCTCCCTGATTGAAGGAAACGTGCTTGGAGAGGTTTTATCACAGCTACTTTAAATGACTGTGGTATATAACCTGTTAATAGAGACATATTGATCATATCTAGTAATTGTGTGGTAACCACGGGTAACCCTTCTTTAAGCAGCCTTGTTGGGATGGGGTCTAAGAGACAGGTAGATGGCTTAGCTGATGAGACCGTAGACATTAATTGTTGAAGGTCTCTAGGAACAGATGGCTCAATAGAGCTGGGACTCTGTCAGCCTGGCTACAGTACTGAAAAGAAACCTGGGGTTGTTATTATTTTCTTCTATTAGTGAGGAGTAATAGTCTGATCTCTTATTAATTATTAATTAATAGTAATAGTCTGATCTGGCATTTCTGAGGGCCTTCCTATACATTTTCAGACTGTCTTGCCATTCTAAACTTTGAATATACTATTAAATCTTCAATTTGGATTCTGTATGTCAGCACGAGGTCGGGGGTGTAGTTAAAACAGTGAGTGGCCTTATGCACTCTGACTGAAACCAGCTGAATCTAGTAGTGAGTTGAAAGCGATAATAAGGTTGTCATTGGCAATGTCCACAGGGACATTAAAATCAGCTACAATAAGTACTTTGTCTGATTTATGGACTACACCTGATAAAAACTGGTAAAAAACAACAAATATAATTGGCTGTAATGTTTTCCTGTTCTGTTCATCTGTACATCATTGCAGTGGTAGTTTTAATTCCAATTAGGTTGTTAAGTATAGCCCCTCTTTTGTTTCCCTTTTGATTTAACCGATCTGAGTCAGGGCGGGGTACAGACTTTGTCACCATTTGTCCAGTACTGGAACCCAGAAACAGACCCGGACAAGGTAGGTTGGAATAACAAGGAGAGTATTTATTTGTAGTATGAATATGGAAGCGGGTAAGTCCTTATTTTGGCAGGGGGTGACATAGGCAGGCTGGAGGGTTTGTGCAGATCCCAGAATGCAACTGTGAAGTTGTCGGCCAGGCAGGCGTGAGTTTCTATCCAGGTGGTTAACTGTAGACAGAGGAACAGGAGGCAGGTTAACAACAGGCAGAAAGACTTTCAAAAACTAGAGGCACGATACAAGAGCTCAACATACTGGTTAGGCTGACGGTCCGCAGGGAACGGAGGTCTGGTCACGTATGACTTGTATGGAGCAAAGGGGATCATCAGGAACGGGGGGCAGAGCGCAGATAACAGCAGGTGTGTGGAATAGGAGAATCAGCAGGGATGTGTTCAGGAAACTCAGGACAAACAGACTTCAGGTTAGTGCAAAATCAAAACAGGTTTAACATGCTGGAGCCATGCCAGACGAGGCTCAGGCACATCATTAGACCAAAACTACATGGAAATCATAGGATTTATTAATTATTGCTAACAAAAAGGTAAACTGATAATGGATCTTTACCAAATAATTCAAGTTTGTAGCTGAGTTGACAATAACCAGTGTATATTCTAAAGCTTTTCATCTTCATAAACTTTGAACTGCAGCTGTGTTTGAAGGCTCTGTGGCCCTAAATCAACCTGTTTGGTCTTAAAGTCTAAAGCTACATGAGACTCGTAGTGAACCTGCAAAATGGCCCTGAAAGAAACGCTCCCGTCTTGTTAATTTCATTATTTTCTTTGGATGACCAACATGTGCCTCCAGACAAAACGATATATTAAGTATATTATATTTAACATGTAAAATAATTTGAGCCAATTTATAATTTGGGGGTTTAGGATGCAAATGAGTGTTTGTCCTCAAACTATATTACACATGACTGTAGTGAAACTTAACATTTAAACTACAATAGACCAACAAACATGACATTTATTTTAAAAGATTATTTGTGTCGCTCGTGTTTGTGTGTATGCTGTAGTTATTATACAGGTGATCGATTAATTGATTGATTTTTTTGTTTGAGCACCTAAATAAAAAAATATGAAAACCGTACTCTGTGTCATACATAAAAATACATCATAGTCAGAGATGACACTTCTTTCTAATTGATCCCTATCAGGGCAGGAGAGGAGGACAAGTGGTGGCAACTGTTGGGAAATTTTATCCTTCTGTTTAATGAGTCACCTCAAGTCATTTGAGTTAGGATGTAGAAATTTATTAAAGACGCTGCAGACAGACGAAATGCTTTTCCGGGCAGTTAAACGTGCACGGACCAAATGGAAATCCTGCCTAGCGCAGAGATTCCCCAAAAGGCACTTTAACATTGGCGTGCTCAGATAGAAATAGGTTCTCCTTCTGGAGCCTGATTGGTTAGCTATACTATTGCTGGGGCACTCCTTTCTCTGTCTGTCCCTTTGTAATCATTCTCTTGCTGTGGCCTTGATTGTGGTTTCGCAATCTGCCCTGCCTGTACTCTATCAGTTCCTCCCTTGCTTCATTTTTCCTGTATTCAGGATGCTGTGCCCCAGCTGCAAAGCACACTCTGTTCTCAGTACATTCTAGCTGTTTTGCAACATTAATGCAAGCACCTAACTATCCAACAATAGCATTGAATACAAGTCAGCTTTTACGTGACCTCACCCGTGTGTCCTTCGCTTCTCTCAAACTGCCACCACCCATACACAATTGATCACTAATTTTCCCACAAATTCCCCCTTTTCGCACCTGCAAGGTGCGAAGACATTCATGAGTTCACTATGTTACCAAAGATCCCCCTTTAGGACTACAGTGTCATGCTCCCGTCCGTATCTTCCGGCGGCTCCTCTATTGTCAGGAGCGGCATCACCGTATAGGGCGGAGGGGCCTTTTCTTTAGACAATGCGGTGGTGATGAGGCGCGAGATGAGGGTCCGGAGACACGGGATACAGCAGCAGCCACAGGTTACTAAAATAGCAGAAAAAACAGCCAATGAGGTCAAACAAGCAGCAATGAGATTTTTCCATTTTCCAAACATATTAGTCATCCACCCCTCTAGGGGATTGTCTACACCTGATGCTTCGTGCATTTCCTTGGAGAGGGCACGGAGTTGGTTCAGTGCCCTGGTGACCTTCCCGTCTGGCGCGGTGTTGTTGGGGATGACGGTACAGCACAGATCTCCGAACATGGAACAGACCCCGCCTTTCTCAGCCAGCAGCATGTCTAGCGCCATCCGGTTCTGCAGGGCCATCAGGGAGGTGGGCGCCATCTGTTCTGCCAAACCTTCAATCGCATCTTTAGTGGCATTGCTCAAACGTAAAACATTGTAATGCACAAAGTTAATTTTGTCCACATTTTTACTTGGGGTAATAGGAAATATGGCTGATATAATGGGAATGTTCTCAAATCCTGCGGCAATTTGGTCCGCTAACTTAAATTCGTTTGGCACGCCTCTTGGTATTCCTATATAATCTATATAAGTAGGACTTTTGGCCCATGGGTCAAAATCCGGGGCACCATTGGCGAGAGTATGCCGTCTTCGCCTTCGGGTCAGCTGGACAGATAGGGAATGGGTAAATTTCACTTGTTTGCCTACTAGAGAGATGGGCATGGCCAATCGCACCATTGCACACACACCTTCGGTACGGTTTGGGTACTTAATTTGAGAGTAGATACGTAGTCCCCCACAATAGTAGAACAGTCCCAACCTTGCTATAGGGCCTATGTGACTCTCAGCATTCTGGACAGTAACATTGCACCAATCATGAGGTATATTTCCTAACTTTATGGTGGTTTGCTCTGGGCCCCCTTTATGTAATTCAGGACTAGTTGGGCACTGCAAATTGGATCAGTTCGAGGTTTATTGCTTCGCTTTGGGCGGTTCATTTGGGGCGCAGAGACTGTTCCTTGCGTTTTCATTTCCCACATCATCGATACTACCCCTATTCCTAACAGCATGCCAATTAGTATTGTTGCTCCTTTCCCACCCTTTTTCCTTCAGGCCCCCTTGTCCGGACTGAGGGCTGTCCGGACTCCCCAAGCAGCGCTCAATTGACTGCTGCATTTTTTTTTTTTTTTTTTTTAGATCGAATCGAGTGTCCGCCAAAATGCGGGTCGGAGGTTTTACTGGGGCACAATGTGTCAGGTGATGTCAAGGTGCGCCTGATTTACCTTTTGACCTGGACCGAGTGTGAAGTAACCTCCTTCACTTCGTACGGACCAGTCCACCTGGGGTCAGTCCACTTCCTCTTGTGAACTTTCAACCCTGACCCAGTCACCTACTTTCACCTGGGGTGATGGTCGTTCGTCCCCCTTGTGCTGACATGCCATCTGCACCTGCGTGGAGAGAGCTGCAACCAGAGATGTCAGTTTTCATTCCTGTATTCTGACTTTTCTACCCGTTGTACATCCAACGATGGCATATGACCTCCATCATTGGGTGGGCCCGGTACTTTCCTACCCGTTAATATTTCATGTGGCGACAGATGACTGACTTCCCCTTTCTCGGACCTCCTGATCATGAAGACCAAGGGACGTACATCTACCCACTTTAGTTTACTCTCTGCACATACTTTAATTACCTTAGTTTTCTAGTCTGGTTGACTCTCTCCGCCAGTCCTTGGGACTGGTACTAGTATGGATACACCGACCCCAAGACACACACTATTTCTAATTCCACTCCTTGTAAAATCACTCCATTTATTTGCACTCCTTTGAATCGGTGTATCCCCTAGAGTATTTATTTCCACATTCTTCACTTAATCAACTACTGACTAACTGTCCCTACCACTCTCCTACCCCACTTGTGCAGTCCATGTCTAACCTACACTTTTCCTATCAATCTCCTACCACGTATTCGTATTTTACTTCACTTGATTAATTACTGACTACTTATCCCTACCAGTCTCCTACCCCATTTATGCTCAGTTCGTGTTTAACCTACACTTTTCCTATCAATCTCCTACCACTCATTCATCTTTTACTTCTTGAAATCTTTAACCCTTTTTCAGGTTTACATAATCCTACCATCCTATCCTGCCCCACATTTGGTCTGTCTGACAATAGACTCTCTGAAACCAGTTAAAATCCAGTCTGATCACACTTGATTTTGTTTTGTCCAATCGCAGAATTTTAATTAAAAAGGCTTCTGCTTACCTTTTTTTTTTGTTGACCGGTCGGTGTGATCAGACCTGAGTCCTCCTGGTCCCGCAGTCAATAGTCCTGTAGGGCTGAATACCCGTACAATACGGGATCCAGCGAAATTTCCCTGGACCTCTAGAAAACCATCCTCTGCTACCATTTTGTTGGGAAATTTTATCCTTCTGTTTAATGAGTCACCTCAAGTCATTTGAGTTAGGATGTAGAAATTTATTAAAGACGCTGCAGACAGACGAAATGCTTTTCCGGGCAGTTAAACGTGCACGGACCAAATGGAAATCCTGCCTAGCGCAGAGATTCCCCAAAAGGCACTTTAACATTGGCGTGCTCAGATAGAAATAGGTTCTCCTTCTGGAGCCTGATTGGTTAGCTATACTATTGCTGGGGCACTCCTTTCTCTGTCTGTCCCTTTGTAATCATTCTCTTGCTGTGGCCTTGATTGTGGTTTCGCAATCTGCCCTGCCTGTACTCTATCAGTTCCTCCCTTGCTTCATTTTTCCTGTATTCAGGATGCTGTGCCCCAGCTGCAAAGCACACTCTGTTCTCAGTACATTCTAGCTGTTTTGCAACATTAATGAAAGCACCTAACTATCCAACAATAGCATTGAATACAAGTCAGCTTTTACGTGACCTCACCCGTGTGTCCTTCGCTTCTCTCAAACTGCCACCACCCATACACAATTGATCACTAATTTTCCCACACAACCATCAATCATTCATCAAACTATAAATAAATTCATCCATGTTATACAGAATAATTAACAGTAAACATATGTAATTACTACCAACTCTTTGTCCAGATTAGTCCTAGATCTGGGGGGCGGGGGTGTATAAAATCTGCAGAGCCCTAGTGGAGTACCTGTGAACTTCATTTACTCTATTAACATATTTTCTACAATATTTGGGAACATCTCCATAAACAATTTTGTGTACCATACCCAGCTTGTGAGGACTAGTTTCAGTTTTCTTCCATCACCAAGGGGGGGGGTCTGGTCACTTGGACTCCGCCTGTCCCTGTCTCCAGGTGCAGGTTTGTCTTTTGGGTTTCTTCCCCTAGCCACTGTACCCCCAGAGTTAACCCATGTGGCTTTGGGATTGCCTTCTTCCTCCTTCCCAGCCGTTGTGGTGGTTCTCACACCACCATCCTCCGCCTGCGCCCCCGTTGGGGTCTTCACTATTTACCCATAGCTGGAGTTATTTACCCATAACTGGGACAGTGGTTGACGGGCATCAGGGCGTTTCTACTCACCGATGGGCCTGCATGCCGCGTCTCTGGGGCCCACTGCTGCTCCGAGATCCTGTACAACTTAGCCTGGAACCACAAAGGACCAGTTCCCATGTGTGCCACGGGGAGTGTTGGAGTTAAAATCCTGCTCCGGTCTCAGGGTTCAGTCAATTAGTAGTCAGAATCTCAGATGTTGATGTGTGAATCCTTTTAATTAGAATATTCTAGAGACAAAATAAAGAATCAACCTAACACGGCTCTCCCCCAAATTTGTCTGACTCTTTGGCTCTCGGACCCCCAGTATTATCTCAAAAAGGGTGGGATCTCCAGGTCACATTGAGGTGAAGTGTTTGTGCGTTTATTCGTTATCTTTTCAATTGGAATGTGACTGAAGTTTTATGACTCTCAGTTCAAGACTTGTAAAGCAAAGGATAAGTGAGCTGTAGAAGAGGGACAGGAACCAGAGTCAGGAAGCGTCCTTAACAACCAATTTCTTCTTGACACATTTAAGAGAGGCCGGATTATACTGAAATGTACCAGACCACCTTATCTTAGAGAAAAGGAGTATTGCAAACAACTTAATGCATGACTGACTCCTTTTATATTGAACTAATGCTTTTGCCTTTTGGCTTGAATGTATAATCAATATCGCAACTCACACACAGTGTTTAAACACATTTTATATTCCAACAGGAGGCGTGTACGAGGTCTTGGCAGTGGAGAGGCTATGTACCGGCGGAGGAGTCGACACACACTTGGTTCTTCTTTCTGGCCCGGAAAACAAAGGGCTGTCCGGTGGCAGTAGCTGGAAACAGCATGTAGCATGCAACATGCGCTAACTACAAGCTCTACTACTCCAACACTACTGCACTGACGCATCACACGCCCTGCGAGCAAACGCACACACACACACACACACACACACACACACACACACACAAGACAGACACACACACACATGCACACACACAAACAACACGAGACAGACAGACACACACACACACAAGACTGACATACACAGACACACACGCGAGACAGACATGCACACACACACACACACACACACACACACACACGAGACAGACATGCACACACACAAACACACACACACACAAACAACACAGGACAGACACACACACACACACACAAGACTGACATACAAAGACACACACACAGACACACACACACACACACACAAACAACACAAGACAGGCACACACACACAGAGATACAAAGAGACATGCGTGCACACACACACACAAACACAGAGACACACACACACAGACTCAAGACAGATAGACACACACACAAACAACACAAGACAGACACACACACACACACACATAGACTGACATACAAAGACACACAGACACAAACAACACAAGACAGACACACACACACAAACAATACGAGACAGACACACATACATACAGACACAAACACACACACAAACGCACACACACAGATACGAGACAGACACACACACACACAGATACATATACAAGGAGACACACACACACACACACACACACACACACACACTACAAGTACAAATACACCTTTCCTCACCCAGGCAGAAGCTTCCTGTACCACTTCTTCCTCTTCTGCTTTTGCATCACCTGGCTCTGCAGATCTTCCAGCTGGGACCTCATGGAGCTCTTTGTCCTCTCCCACTCCTGCTCCTTCTCCTGCTGAATCACCTTCAGGCTTTCTGTGGCCTGAAGGAGGGATGACTTGTCCTCCTTCCACTCGTTGAGATGACTCTCCAGCTGCTGTTCAAACTTTTTCTCTAGAGCAGCCATGAAGTTCTTGTGGTTCTGATCCTGCATCTCCAGCTGGGCTCTGTGTGAAGCCTGGGATCTTTCCAGTATTGTCTTTCCCTCCTCCTGTTCTATGAGAGCTTCCTCCATCTTGCTCAGTTTATCCTTTAGCTTGTGAGCTTGAGCCCTCTCCATCTCCAGACAGCTCTCCAACTCTAACTCCACGTTGGTCTGACTTACCTTGAGCATCTTCTGATTCTCCACTTCCTTTTTCAGGGCCTCCTTCTCTCCCTTCACCTGCTCCAATTCAACCTTCAGGTCTTCGGAAATGAAGAACTGAAGGTCCAGATCTTTTAGGGCTTTTTGCAGCCTGTTGCTGATTTTTCCCACCTGGGATTTCAGATGCTGTGTTTCCCTGGGTGGGGAGGGGACACATTGAGCCAGAGCCTGATCCACCTGGGCTCTATGGGAAGCCTGGGATCTTTCCAGTGTCTCCTTGGTCTCCTCCTCCTGTTTTTGGAGAGCTTCCCCCATCTTGCTCAGTTTATCCTGCAGCTCCTGAGCTTGAGCCCTCTCCATCTCCAGACAGCTCTCCAACTCTAACTCCATGTTGGTCTTACCTACCTTGAGCCTCTGTCTCTCCTTACAAAGCTCCATCTTGTGATTCTCCACTTCCTTTTTCAGGGCCTCCTTCTCTCCCTTCATCTCCTCCATTTCCACCTTCAGGTCTTGAGTACCAAAGGTCTGCCGGTCCAGATCACACATCTCCTTCTGCATCAGCTCTGTGTCATGGCCCCAACTGCTGCCCTCTCTCTGTTGTTGGAGCTGATCGAGGAGATCGGCCAGCAGGTCCTCTCTGATGATCAGCTGAACTCTCCCCTCAGATTCACACTGGGTGAGCGTCGCCTCGCTGTCCTTCAGCTCCAACCGTACTTTATTAATTTGTGGTTCAGTCTCTCCGGAGTTGAATTCCATGTTTTCTAGTGTTCTTTCTCCTGTTGCAATGTGCACCTTTGGATTGTCAGTCAAACTGTCTCTCATACAAACTGCTGTCTGAGTGAGTTTGTGTCAGAACTCAAGGTCCCAGTATTCAGTGTGTCGTTATGACGACAACAACATGTATTCTTATGTTTTCAATCCAAATGGTTATTGATTCTATTCCATTCTTGCTGGGATTCTATTGTTGCTCTGGGACACCAGTTTGTTTATGTTTGAATATACAATATGAATGTAATGATTTCTGGTGATTCCTAAAATATGGCAGTAACACTTTATGAAATATGGAAGGGAAAAAGATGGATGTCTTTGCACAAGAGCAGTACACACAAGTGTGCGCCAGGTGGGACGCCATTTTCTCTAACTCCAATGTGTGCTCAGCAACTAGCTATTATTTAAGATGTGCATTTACCACAATAAATATAAAAGACATGGTGTGCCCCTCCCACCTTCTGGCAGGGGGAAGGACAAATGAAAAGTAAAGTGAAAAAATGCAACACTGCTTTATGTTCCAATGATTTAATACAAAAGGCAACATTTTGACCCTGCGGGGTCTTCTTCCAGGATTTAAACAGAGAATTTGATTGACAACAACTTCTCAGTCCCTCCCCCCCCCCATTTTCCCTCATTTGAATGCTTGTGCATGAGCAGTGATTGACACGCAGTGAGAACCCCCCCTAGTTGTGATTGGTGCATCTGAACAGGAAGCGGTGGATTTTTTCAAATCCCACTCCAGGCGGTAGGTGGAGCCAGAGGAGCCGACCTGCTTCATGTAGTTCTACTGGAACATAGTCAGTTTCAGCAAATATGACAAAAAAGTTAGTTTTATAAGTCTTACCTACTGCACCTTTAGTAACAAATGCATGGACTAGTTTTTCCATTCTTTAATATACCAGAGGACCTTTATATTAACTTTAGTTCCTCCCAAATTAATACATTTGTAGCTGGTGCTACGACCTGCCTACAGACAACTTCAGACTCTGTTGCTCCCCCGCGCTCCGTTGCCAAATGTTTAACATATGACACAGAACTGACCCTTCGCTGCAACACAAATATATTTATTCACCTCTATTCACACACAATGAGGCATATTTTCATATGGCACTTCACATCTACAACAGGTCTACAAAATGAATTTTACAAGAAATTCTAGATGCAACTACATTGGTGCGTCTGCCCCGTTTCTGATACCGGGGCGGCAGAGGTTTTTCCATGGGGGGTCGCCAAGACAAAATCAACATAGAGGATACACTGATTCCACTGAAAGAAATAATTTCATGAAGTATTAGTTTGATAATTTCATGAAACAGAGAAAAGCATCCTAATCAGACATTTTTTAACCCCCTATTGTGTTTGATGAATGATTAATGCTCGTTAGATGAAGAGTCGTGACATCAGTATGCGCTGTACTGGATTAAATCCAATGTCACTTTTCCAGTGAACGTGTTCATCTTTTTTGTAAACTTTGCCGCTCACCTTTCTCACTTTGTTGTTGTTTTTCCATTCAGTGTTCATCTCAAAATTCAAGATCCTGTCAGATGGGGAAAAGCACGGCAGCGATGTCCCAGAGCGGAGCTTAAAGGAGGTGGAGGGATATGACCAACCAAGGGAAGACGGAGAACAAGACACAAAAGGCCCACAAGTAACTGCTGGAGAGGACGTAGAGGAAGGGGAGGAAGGAGAGGACGGCAGAGAAGGGAAGGTAGAAGCCTTTTGGATGAGGACGGAGACCTGGACATCACACATCGGTAAGGAAACACTCTGGTTCAGTTACAGTTAAACATGTAAAGGGGTGTGCACGCAAGTGTTGTTTATGGCGGTTTGTTTTCATTTTAGTTTTAGTCTAGTCTTTGTGTCAAGCTGTCATTTTGGTTTTTATTAGTTTTAGTTATACTCTTTTTAGTCTAGTCAAGTATCAGTCGATTAAAAGTCTGAGCATTTTAGTCTTATTTAAGTCAGAATTATCCATGACTATTTTAGTCTAGTTTTAGTCCACGGAGATTGTATTTTAGTCTCTCTGTAGTCATGCAATTCTATTTAATCCAGTCAATATAGTATTAGTGCTAATATGTACATTACATACATACTGTATATGTATGTAATATGTACTAGGTACATTTGGTATGTGGCACGAGGTGAACCGGCAGCGCTCCAGCTGCCAGACCCTCAGCCTCCCCAACCACGTCCCCCCAACCCACTCAGGTTCCCCATGTCTATACGTCCACTCTGTAAAGTGTAAAACATGATTTGGTTATTGGTGTATTCAGTGATGCACGGCCTTCCCAGTCCCGGACTGAGCCACTCCTGTGCGGCCTGCCTCCACCCTGCTCGGTCCAGAGCTCCAGTTGATCTGACCCATCTGCTTGTGCTGCAGGACACTGGCACCTGGCTGGAGGAGTGGCACCACCTAGTGCCTATCCCACAATATGGCATTCATGTTTGTTTAAAGGACAATTCCGGTTTCATGCTAATTGAATGTGACCAGTTTAAAGTGCCCATATTATGAAAAGAAATCCCTTTTCTGGGATTTGGGGTGTTATTTTGTGTCTCTGGTGCTTCCACATGCATACACACTTGGAAAAAAAACATCCATGCTGTTTTGAGTGAGCTCCAGTTTTCCGACGACTAGCTTTATAGGCTTATTAGCGGTTTTGGTCCCATTTGATTAGCATGAAAACATATCCCAGAGAACAGTCAACTCGGTACCCATGTGTTATTAACCCCTAGGTTTGTTTTGTGCCGGAATTGGCCTTTAATGTGTCAGTTTGAGGAAGATTACAGTCTCTTCATCGCTCCACGTTGATCCAATTTTTGCCATTTGTCTGTTGCCATTTAGTCTTTTTATTGGAGCGGAAGCGCCACGTGGTGAAGTATATTGTTATATATCTCTGGTGACCTGTATTGTTATATCTCTGGTGACGTGTATTGTTAGATTTCTCTGGTGACGTATATTGTTAGATTTCTCTGGTGACGTGTATTGTTATATTTCTCTGGTGATGCGTATTGTTATATGTCTCTGGTGACGTATATTGTTATATTTCTCTGGTGATGTATATTGTTCCAGACGTAGTTCACTAAGCGATCCCAAACAAAACCTAATGTTATTCAACTTCTTAACGTCAAATGAATCTCTTGACATGTAAAATTATCTTTTGAATTTAAACACATCATTTGTGAAATGCATGGCACAATTCGAATCGGACCAAAAAATGATTCTCTCATTGACTCCCGTTCATATTTTTACAGAATAGATCCCATGGACCGGAAGTAGAAGGGCGGGATTTCAGCTCTCTGTTGCTCTGACTTAAAGTGGCTGAAGAGAGCTCTTTAATCCTTGTATTGCCCTTCATGTCACAGGGACTTGTTCAGTTTGTTTACTTTTGCATGTAAAACCCCTTTTCCCCGTTGCCACTTTTAACCTTTGTATTATCCTTTGTGTCACAGGGACTTGTTCAGTGTACTGACTTTTCTACCACGCTTGCCCTATGCTCCGGGTCCCGGGGACCCTCACGTGTATAATCTCACGTCAACTGCCCTGCAGTATTTTGTTGTGGTATTTTGTTATTTTATTCAAAATAGATTCAATGTACATTTTAGTTTATTTCAATTCATTTCATTCAGTTCATTGTTGTCTTTGCAGGCCGCTACTCCCGACACACGTCCTTGTGTCCACCGCTAGTTTTCTTTTTCTTTTCTTTTTTCTATTTTTATTTTTTTTCTCTTTGCAGCGTTACGTCGACGCGCAACCCGGCGCCGCTACCCACGACCCCAAGAGGCTACGGTCTCACGCATTCAGCGCAGTAGGCCTGCATGCAGCTCCCACAGATGTATCTCTCGCAGCAGCCGCACACAGTGTGTGTTTTGCGATCCGTAGGCTTTGGACAGAGCTGACACCTCTTCCTCTTGCCGGACACTCGCTGCGCTCTCGGTTGAGCTTCGGCACCCTCGCCGTTTCGATTCTCTCGGCCTCGCCGAACGCCAGCTCCAGCCGCCACAGACCTCGCCGCTTCCGCGGACCTCGCCGCCACGGCTTTGACGAGCGCGGCGGAGGCCTCCGTGCGAGGCAGATGCCGTCGTCTCTCGATGAGCAGAGTCTCAAGCGCCCTTCCCAGCTGTTCGAGAAACGCCCTCCTCCTGTTGAGCTTGCCGCGCATCCACTCGGGCCTGAGCTCTCGCCACAGCACAAAGGCGGACACGTCGAGGATGTTGTGGAACAGGGCGAGGGGCCAGCGCGTGGTCTTCCTTCAGCAGCACCACGTTCCTGTGCCTCTTGGCGAGGTTGGTCGCGGCCAGTACCGTTTTCTCTATTCGCTGCGTGACAAACAGCTGGAACGCGGAGAGTATGTCGCGGACGCACTCCTGGGCGTACTCTGTAGGTCCCCGGCTCGGCGGTTGCAGAACGGGAGCAGAAGCGCGCGTTGGCCGTCTCGGTCCTGTCGGCCTCGGTCTTCTTCGTCTGTGTCTTTTTCGGTGGCACGGCGATGAGCTCGGCGGCCACTGGGGTGATACGTTTTCTTGTCTAACCTCATCGTCCTCCTCGCTTTCACTAGCCCCGTTCTTCTTCTTCTTCTTCTTCTTCTGGCCTTTGTTGCCCACTTTCTCCACGTTCTCCTCCTTGTTCAACGTCGTCTTGGCCTCGGTCATCGTCGTCTTTTCCTTCGCTGTCGTCGCTGCAATGGTCCAGTTCTCGGTCCTCTTGTACTTTCTCTTCTTCTCGCACGTGCACATCGGCGGGGACATTGCGAGCGAGCCCGCTGACAATAACCCGATGCAGCTTCAATTCCAGAGTCAAACTACGGGCCATGCTGACGTCGCACCAGTGCACAGGTCCAAAACAATACGACATAAGATGACAACAACAACGAGATGGGACAAATGTGTCTGCAGTTTATACTGTTAATATTTAGTAGACCGAGGTCAAGCATTTAGTTTTGTTTTCATTTTATTTCCACCTTTCATACAATACAATACAACACAAAATACAATCCAATGGAATTCTGGCCCGGGTCTCAGAGACCCGAAGGCCGAGGCCACGGCAGTAGAGTTACGCAGTCGAATGCAGGACGGGTCCCAGAGACCCGAAGGCTGAGGCGGCAGTAGAAGTGTAATACATTCAAATACAGGACGGGTCCCAGGGACCTGAGGGCCGATGCCGCTGTAGTGGAAAAATACTTTTGAATACTGGCCCGGGTTATTTCCCCCTTTCATACAATACAGCACAAAATACAATCGACCCAAGGGCCGAGGCCGTGGCAGTAGAGATACGCAGTCAAATGTAGGACGGGTCCCTGGGACCCGAAGGCTGAGGCGGCAGTAGAAGTGAAATAAATTCAAATACAGGACGGGTCCCAGAGACCCGAGGGCCGATGCCGCTGTAGTGGAAAGATATTTTTCAACACTTGCCCGGGTCCCACAGACCCAAAGGGCCAGGTCCACTGTAGTAGACGTGTCATGAAATGAAACCAACGTGGGTCCCGGGGACCCGAATGCCAATGCATAAAGTCAAATAAACTGAATGTGTCCCTGTGACCCGATGGACAACACAATGGTATGTCTGTAATAGAGTGCGGATCGGGCCGGATTTTTCTGTCCGAGCCTGGCCCGCGTCCGACAGAGCAGTAACCGAACCCGACCCGAGCCCGACAGGCATTAAGATATTTATGTCCGAGCCCGACCCGAGCCCGACACAATTAAAATCGCATTTGTTTCTCATACTAATGACACATGTACGTTTGTTTGTGTGGAAAGCCGCTTTTATTAAGCAATTGTAGGAAGGCATTCGGAAATGTCAACAGATGAGCGCATCAATGCACAGCTGACTTTCCTTCGTTTTCAATAGTTCTAAAATCTCCTGCGGCCAACTTCTTTTTAACATCTTCCATCGTTGCGCTGCCACATGTAGCTTAATACGCACGTCTTTCGTTGTCACAGCACACAGGAAGACGGATGTTAAATAATATTTGACATTTATTTTAAGCTGTTTTAAATTCAAAATGTTCAATGCCTTATCGCGCTGATGTGACCGAGCCCGACCGAACCCGAGCATCCTTTCTAAAAATCTGTCGAACCCGGCCCGACCCGCCCGAATACCGTCGGTACCGTCGGGCTCGGGTCGGGTATCCATCCTCTAGTCTGTAACTATGTCTGTGTGTGTGTGTGTGTGTGTGTGTGTGTGTGCGTGTGTGTGTATGTGTGTGTGTGTGTGTGATAAATATATTTAGTAGACTGAGGTCAAGCATTTGGTTTTGATTTTAATTTTATTTCTCCTTGTCATACAATACAACATGAAATACAATCGACCCAAAGGCCGCGGCAGTAGAGATACGCAGTCGAATGCAGGACGGGTCCCAGAGACCCGAAGGTTGAGGCGGCGGTAGAAGTGTAATACATTCAAATACAGGACGGGTCCCAGGGACCCGAGGGCCGATGCCGCTGTAGTGGAAAAAAACCTTTGAATACTGGCCCGGGTCCCAGAGACCCAAAGGGCCAGGTCCACCGTAGTAGACGTGACATGAATTGAAACCAACGTGGGTCCCTGGGAACCGAATGCCAATGCAAAAAGTCAAATAAACTGAACGTGTCCCTGTGACCCGATGGACAACACAATGGTATGTCTGTAAATATGTGTGTGTGTGTGTGTGTGTGTGTGTGTTTGTGTGATAAATATATTTATTAGACCGAGGTCAAGCATTTGGTTTTGATTTTAATTTTATTTCCCCCTGTAATACTGTTCAACATAAAATACAATCGACCCAAAGGCGGCGGCACTAGAGATACGCAGTCGAATACTGGACCGCGTCCCTGGGACCCGAAGGCTGAGGCGGCGGTAGAAGTGAAATTCATTCAAATACAGGATGGGTCCCAGGGACCCGAGGGCCGATGCCGCTGTAGTGGAAAGATATTTTTGAATACTGGCCCGGGTCCCACAGACCCAAAGGGCCAGGTCGACTGCAGTAGACGTGTCATGAAATGAAACCAACATGGGTCCCCGGGACCCGAATGCCAATGCATAAAGTCAAATAAAATGAACGTGTCCCTGTGACCCGATGGACAACACAATGGTATGTCTGTAAATATGTGTGTGTGTGTGTGATAAATATATTTAGTAGACTGAGGTCAAGCATTTGGTTTTGATTTTAATTTTATTTCCCCCTGTCATACAATTTGCAAAATGCAAGATCAAGTCACCCGCAGGACGGCTGAAGCAAGTGAAATACATTCAGACACAGGACAGGTCCCAGGGACCCGAGGGCCGATGCCGCTGTAGTGGAAAGATATTTTTGAATGCTGGCCCGGGTCCCACAGACCCAAAGGGCCAGATCCACTGTAGTAGACGTGTCATGAAATGAAACCAACGTGGGTCCCGGGGACCCGAATGCCAATGCATAAAGTCAAACTGAATGTGTCCCTGTGACCCGATGGCCAACACAAGGGTTATACTGTCAACATGTCTATCTGTGTGTGTGTGTGTGTGTGAGTGTGTGATTAATATATTTAGTAGACTGAGGTCAAGCATTTGGTTTTGATTTTAATTTTATTTCCCCCTGTCATACAATACAACATGAAATACAATCGACCCAAAGGCCGCGGCAGTAGAGATAGCAGTCGAATGCAGGACGGGTCCCAGAGACCCGAAGGCTGAGGCGGCGGTAGAAGTGTAATACATTCAAATACAGGGCCGGGTCCCAGGGACCCGAGGGCCGATGCCGCTGTAGTGGAAAAAACCTTTGAATACTGGCCCGGGTCCCAGAGACCCGAAGGGCCAGGTCCACCGTAGTAGACGTGACATGAATTGAAACCAACGTGGGTCCCTGGGAACCGAATGCCAATGCATAAAGTCAAATAAACTGAACGTGTCCCTGTGACCCGATGGCCAACACAAGGGTTATACTGTCAACATGTCTGTCTGTGTGTGTGTGTGTGTGTGTGTGTGTGTGTGTCTAATATATTTAGTAGACCGGTGCAAAAAGTCAAATAAACTGCACGGGTCCCCCTGACCCAATGGACAACACAAGGGTTAATTACCTGAGTGACCCAATGGATATGGAATGGAATGAAGCTGGCATAACATCAGGATTCCTTTTTAGAGTAGCCTGAAAAAGAGTAAAATTTGCCTTTAAAAGCCTGAAAAAGATTTAAAATACAGCATTAAGTAGGCATTAAAGGCTTAAATTTTAAAATCCTACATCAGAATGGTCCTTAATTACCTGAGTGACCCAATGGATATGTAGTGTCTAACCCAGAGTTTGAATGAACCTGGCTTAACAGTAGGAATCCATTTTAGAGTGGCCTGAAGGAGAGTTAAATATGCCTTTAACAGCCTGAATATATGTCAATATAGCTTTACTTTTAAGCCCTTAAATTTAGAATCCTTCATCAGAATTCTCTGATATTATCTGAGGGGCACAATGGATATGTGATGTCTCCCCCAGTCTTGGAATGAAGCTGGCTTAACATCAGGATTCCTTTTTAGAGTAGCCTGAAAAAGAGTAAAATATGCCTTTAAAAGCCTGAAAAAGATTTAAAATACAGCATTAATTAGGCATTCAAGGCTTCAATTTTAAAATCCTACATCAGAATGGTCCTTAATTACCTGAGTGACCCAATGGGTATGTAGTGTCTAACCCAGAGTTTGAAAGAACCTGGCTTAACAGTAGGAATCCATGTTATAGTGGCCTGAAGGAGAGGTAAATATGCCTTTACCAGCCTGAATATATGTCAACATAGCTTTTGTTTTAAGCCCTTAAATTTAGAATCCTTCGTCAGAATGTGCTGATATTATCTGAGGGGCACACTGGATATGTGATGTCTCCCCCAGTCTTGGAATGAAGCTGGCATAACATCAGGATTCCTTTTTAGAGTAGCCTGAAAAAGAGTAAAATATGCCTTTAAAAGCCTGAAAAAGATTTAAAATACAGCATTTATTAGACATTAAAGGCTTCAATTTTAAAATCCTACATCAGAATAGTCCTTAATTACCTGAGTGACCCAATGGATATGTAGTGTCTAACCCAGAGTTTGAATGAACCTGACTTAACAGTAGGAATCCATGTTAGAGTGGCCTGAAGGAGAGTTAAATATGCCTTTAACAGCCTGAATATATGTCAATATAGCTTTACTTTTAAGCCCTTAAATTTAGAATCCTTCATCAGAATGCTCTGATATTATCTGAGGGGCACAATGGATATGTGATGTCTCCCCCAGTCTTGGAATGAAGCTGGCCATCAGGATTCCTTTTTTTTAGCCTGAAAAAAGAGTAAAATATGCCTTTAAAAGCCTGAAAAATATTTAAAATACAGCATTAATTAGGCATTCAAGGCTTCAATTTTAAAATCCTTTTCAGAATGGTCCTTAATTACCTGCCCAATGGATATGTAGTGTCTAACCCAGAGTTTAGAAAGAACCTGGCTTAACAGTAGGAATCCATGTTATAGTGGCAAAGGAGAGTAAAATATGCCTTTAACAGCCTGAATATATGTCAATATAGGGTTACTTTTAAGCCCTTAAATTTGAATCCTTCATCAGAATTCTCTGATATTACCTGAGGGGCACACTGGATTAGTGCTGTCTCCCCCAGTTTTGTAATGAAGCTGGCATAACATCAGGATTCCTTTTTAGAGTAGCCTGAAAAAGAGTAAAATTTGCCTTTAAAAGCCTGAAAAAGATTTAAAATACAGCATTAATTAGATATTAAAGGCTTCACTTTTAAAATCCTACATCAGAATGGTCCTTAATTACCTGATTGACCCAATGGATATGTAGTGTCTAACCCAGAGTTTGAATTAACCTGGCTTAACAGTAGGAATCCATGTTAGAGTGGCCTGAAGGAGAGTTAAATATGCCTTTAACAGCCTGAATATATGTAAATATAGCTTTACTTTTAAGCCCTTAAATTTAGAATCCTTCATCAGAATGCTTGATTGACCCAATGGATATGTAGTGTCTAACCCAGAGTTTGAATTAACCTGGCTTAACAGTAGGAATCCATGTAATTGTGGCCTGAAGGAGAGTTAAGTATGCCTTTAACAGCCTGAATATATGTAAATATAGCTTTACTTTTAAGCCCTTAAATTTAGAATCCTTCGTCAGAATGCTCTGATATTACCTGAGGGGCACACTGGATATGTGATGTCTCCCCCTGTCACAGTACAGTGTGGTGAGGACCCAAACGCAGAGAGGAGGAGGCAGGCAGGTGTGGGTAAACAAAGGCTTTAATGTCCAAAACAAACACAGGGAGCAAAAACCAGGGAGCCAAAGTCCAAAAAGAAATGCAAAGATAACGTCCACAGGGTTCCAGGGGAAAAAAGGGCAAAAGCAGACAGGGCTTAACAAACAGGGACAAAACTTACGGGGAGGAGGTAAACAGGCAGCAGGACACAGATACGACGAGCAGGCAAACAAGAATGATCCGACAAGAGGCAGAGGTAACACAGGGGTTAAATACATGAGGTAACGAGGTAACGGGGAACAGGTGAGACATCAGGTGAAGCACATTAGGGCGGGGCAGGACAATCAGACAGGCAAAAGTAAAGCTGGGCAAGACAAGACCGAACAGGAACCCAGACTATCAACATAAAACAGAGCAAACACTTACCGGGGAACACAAGACAGAACCAGCAACACAAGACTACGGAGAAAACAGACAATAACACAAGGAGGCCAAAGAAAGAGAAACGTAACCCCAAACAAAACCCCAAACCACAACAGTACCCCCCCAAAGACAGATCCCAGATGTCAAAACAAAAACCCAAAGGAGAACAAAAAACAACCCAGAGAGGGCAGAAGACACTGGGAAAGAGGGGACAGAGGGACGGGGAAACCAGGGGACCCAAGGGCGCCAAGAGCAGAGGCGAATAGGGGCATAAACAAAGGGAACCAGAGCAGGAGACCAGGGGAGAGACAGGAAAAGGAACAAGGGAGGAACCAAGAGAGGGGCCGGAAAGGAGGGAGCGCAAGAGGGACTAGGAAGGAGGAGACAGGAGACGAGGGAACCTGGCGACCAGAGAGAGACCGAAGAGGAAGGAACGAGGGAGCGAGAGAGGGACTGAGAAGGAGGGAGCGAAAAAGGGGAGGAGAGAGAGCAAAAGAGGAGACAAGACAAACAGGAGAGACAAGGCGGAGAAGAGGAGACAAAGGAGGCGAGGAAACAAGACGAAAGGGACAAGGAGGCAGGTAAAGGGCGAAAGCGGAGAAAGGAGACGAGCAAAGGGCGTGAGGATAGACACCTGAAAAGGGCACAAGAAGCGGAGGCGGGACAGGAGAGGGAAAACAAAAGGGGACAGATAAGGGAACGAGATGGACAAGGAGGGGAGGAGACGGGACAACAGGCGACGAGACAAAGGAGGAGAGGCGAGACAAAGAGGCAAAGAGAGGCCAGGTCACAAGAGGCGAGAGGACAAGGAAACGAGAAGACAAGGAGGCGGAACGACAAGAAAAGGCAAGATGAAAGGAGGAGGAACAAGGAGGGGTGTCGGGACGTAACAAGATGGAAAGGGAGGCGAGACGAGGAAAGGGCACAAGGAAACAGGGTACAAGGACCGGGCACGAGGAAGACTAGAAAAAGGGCTGGAGACAGGTGGCGAGCGAGGGTTCAAAGGAGAGGAAACAAAGGAGGGATTAGGGATAGGGAACACAGAGAGAGAGCGGGGCAGACAAACACAGGGGACGGCAGAGACAGAGCGAGAGAGAGAGGCCCAGAGAGAGGGAGCTAAGGAGAGACAAAGGGTCAACAAAACACAGAGAGCCAGACAAGCAATGAGGGAGCAGGACAGAGACACAGTGACCGAGAGGGGGAGGCCCAGACACAGGGACAGAAGAGGAAGACAGGGAGCCAGGCAGACAGAGAAAGAGCAAAAAGGGACACAGAGGGAGAGAAAGACAGAGAGCAAGACCGACAAAGGAAGACAGACAATGAACGGAAAGAGAGAGAGAGAGAGAGAGAGAGAGCCAGAGGACAAGACCAACAGACAGACACACAAAAGGGACAGAGAGCAGGACCGACAGGGAGAGGGACACACACACAAACAGGAGAGGGAGGAGGAAACAGAGCGGCAGAGAGAAACAGACAACAAAACCGAACGAGAGAGAGAGACACAGAGGACAAGACAGACCGACAGACACAGGGAACGAAAAAGACAGAGGGGATAAGACACCAGACCGGAGAACAAAACCGACAGAAAGGGAGAGACGGAGAGACAATGAAGAGGGAGAGGGAGACAAAGAGGGAGAAAGAGATGAAAAAACGCAGAGAGCCTGACAGGCAAAGAGGGAGCAAGACAGACAGACACAGGGAATAAAAGAGACAGAGCAATGGGGACAAGTAAAGGGACGGAGCTAGGACGGAGACAAGTGAGGGATAGGGGGAGAGGGGCAAGAGAAAGGGAGCAGAGAAGGTACCAGGGAGGCAAGGGCGCAGAGAGAGCGAAAGGGAGCACAGGGAGAGGGAGAGAGACAAAGATATCGAGATGGAGTGGGAAAAAACGGAGAGGCACAGGGAAAGACACCCACACAAACAACCAAAAAAAGGGAGAGAAAAGGACAGAAACCCAGGGAGCAAGACAGGCACAGGGAAAGAGAGACAAAACGTGGAAAACACAGACGCATACTGAAAGAGCTAGACCGGCGAGGAACAGAGAGAGGGTTTGCGTGAGAGCGGTAGAGAGACAAAAAGCGAGCAAAACAGACAGACACAGGGACCAAATGAGACGATGGGGAAGAGAGAGACAAAGCGAGGGAAACACAGACGCACACAGAAGAGGGCGAGACCCCCACATAAACCAGAAAAAGGAAGCGAAAAGGGACAGAGCAAGGTGAACACAGAGAGACCGGGCAAACAGAGAGGGAGGCAAAGCAACACAGAGTGAGGGAGAGGAACAAGGAGAGCTATACGGACAGACACATGGAGTGGCAGAGACAAGGCAAGAGGCACATGGAGAGACAGCGGCAGTGAAACAAGCAAAGAGACAAAGCAACAAGACGGGACAGAACGAGAGGCGACTAGAGAGGGACGGGGCCAGGAGACAAAACGAGGGGGACACTGACACAGGGGCAGAGGAGACCGGTAACAAAGCTGGGAGGCGCGAGGGACTGGCTGAGTGGGTGTACACAAAAAACCCGGAGGGGCACACGACGAAGCCCAGTAGAGGGCGCTTTAGGGACGCGAGGAGGCCCCCGGGAGGGACGCACGGGAGACCCGAGAAAGCCCACGGAGGGGCGCAATTTACGAGAAAAAAAGCCCACGGAGGGGCGCACGAGGGACGCGAGAAAAAGCCCACGGAGGGGCGCACGAGGGACGCGAGAAAAAGCCCACGGAGGGGCGCACGGAAGAGCCCGCAGAGGAGCTCACGGAAGAGCCCGTTGAGGGGCTCACGGAAGAGCCCACGGAGGAGCTCACGGAAGAGCCCGCGGAGGAGCTCACGGAAAACCCAAAGGGGCTCACGGAAGACCCACGGGGAACAGGCAGAGGCGACGCAGATCGACACGGACAGGACGGACGGCGTGCCTGAGACAGACGGGGCCGGTTCAGGGCCAATTTTGGGTGGGACGGACGGGGACGGTGTGACTACAGACAGATCAGGTTTGGTGGCAAATTTGAAAGGGGCAGACGCAGGAAAAGGGAGGAAAACGGGGACAGGAACAGTGACAGGGACAGAGACGGTGACCGGGACAGGGACGAACACTGGGACAGACACAAACACGGGGACTGAGACAAGCACAGGGACAGACAAGGGCACAGGGACAAGCACAGGGACAGGGACACGAACAGGCACAGAGACAGGAACAGACACAGTGATGGGGACAAGCACAGAGATAGGGACGGACACAAGACCAGGAAACCAGGACTATGTGGACTTGAAACCCATGGGGGCGGGATTCCTGGGGACCTGGGACTAGGGCCAGGACCCCAGGAAATCCCGGGGACTGGGTCCCGGGGGACCCTTTAAACCGGGACCAGGGGGGACCCCGGGAGCCAATGCCCAGAGAGGACAGAGGCTTAATAAACAGACGACGCCTGGGGGTCGGGGGCACCGACCGTCGACCGAGGGCCACAAACGTTGGCCGGCCGGGGCCGGGACCACCGAGCCTCAGCCCAGGTCAGGGGTGTTGGGTCTATGGTCATGGTCAGGTGGTCTGGTCGGCTGGTCAGGGCTGGAAGGTTGGGTAGGCCGGTCTGGGTCAAGAAGGCCAGTGGGCCGGTCAGAGGTAGAGAGGCCAGTTGGCCGGTCAGGGTCTAGGGGCCTGTCGGGGGTCAGGGGCCAGTCGGTCGGTCTGGGTCAGGGGGGTCCCTGGCGGTCGGTCTGGGTCAAAAGGCCGGGCGGCTGGTCTGGGGCAAACAGGGTTTAACAATTTTATTCGGCCGGTCTGGGTCAGGGACTGTTCCCAGGGAGGACTGTTCAGTGGACACTCTCTGGGCGTCCGCCTTACAGACCAGGCTGGGGATCCACATCATTGGCGGGAAAATGCCGGCGGCTGGGGGGTCCGCTTTTTAGCGGAAGCCGGCGGGTGGGGTCCGCCTCAGTCTTGGCGGCTGGAGCCGGATCAGGGTCCGCCTCTGTGTTAGCGTAGCGGCGAAAAAGGTCCGCCTTTGGCGGCAAGTCGGAAAAATTTAAAATCCGCCTTCGGGGGCATTCAAGGCTGGGGGCACCGCCCTACATCAGAATGGCCTTGGGGTTCCGCCGACGCTGGGTTGGCGGCTATGGTCCGCCTGAGTTTGAATGAACCGGGGCTCCGCCGCGGCAGGTGCCGGCGGCTGGGGGAATCCATGGGGAGGGTGCCGGTGGAAAAAAACACAATATCCACCTTTAACGGGCCTGAATATATGGGGGTCCACGGCATTTTAGCGGCTTGCTGGTGGGGATCAGGGAGGCCTGCAGGATCGCCTCCAGGTGGTAGACCTCCCGGATCGTTGCTCGAACGGGGACCCTCACGGTCCATGGCTGGCCTGGTCCACGGCGTTCCTCATGAGAGCGCAAATGGACAGTTGGCGCTTCACGTCCGTGGTTCTTCCCAGCTCCGCAAAAAACCGGCCGAGGCCATATTCCAGCCGGCTTAAAACCATCCAGCTTCCTTAACGTCCTCCCCCGCTGCACTCCTGGGTCCATGACTGGTCGGATCATTCTGTCACGGTACAGTGTGGTGAGGACCCAAACGCAGAGAGGAGGAGGCAGGCAGGAGTGGGTAAACAAAGGCTTTAATGTCCAAAACAAACACAGGGAGCAAAAACCAGGGAGCCAAAGTCCAAAAAGAAATGCAAAGATAACGTCCACAGGGGTCCAGGGGAAAAAAGGGCAAAAGCAGACAGGGCTTAACAAACAGGGACAAAACTTACGGGAGGAGGTAAAACAGGCAGCAGGACAGATAAAGAGTAGCAGGCAAACAAGAATGATCCGACAAGAGGCAGAGGTAACACTGGGGTTAAATACATGAGGTAACGAGGTAACGGGGAACAGGTGAGACATCAGGTGAAGCACATTAGGGCGGGGCAGGACAATCAGACAGGCAAAAGTAAAGCTGGGCAAGACAAGACAGAACAGGAACCCAGACTATCATCATAAAACAGAGCAAACACTTACCGGGGAACACAAGACAGAACCAGCAACACAAGACTACGGAGAAAACAGACAATAACACAAGGAGGCCAAAGAAAGAGAAACGTAACCCCAAACAAAACCCCAAACCACAACACCCCCAGTCTTGGAATGAAGCTGGCATAACATCAGGATTCCTTTTTAGAGTAGCCTGAAAAAGAGTAAAATATGCCTTTAAAAGCCTGAAAAAGATTTAAAATACAGCATTAATTAGGCATTCAAGGCATCAATTTTAAAATCCTACATCAGAATGGTCCTTAACCCTGTGTGACCGAGACATGTAGTGTCTAACCCAAAAAAAAGCACCTCTGATTCATAGTTTAATAGCTTTTTAAACAATACAATGAAGGACTCACCGAAATATGCCTTTAATCCTGAATATATTAGCCTTTATACGGCGGTCTTTTCCGTGTCCGCCTGAATTAGCCTCTACAGGTGATTTTCTATCCAGCCTGGAACTTCCAGCCTCTTTACCTTGTTGGGCTTTAAATCCATACCTTTAAATCCCAGATTAATCCACTTTATGTCCATAATTCATGGCATAACATCAGGCTACCGCTTTTCTCTCTCGCCTGTGTTTAAGGAAGTAAAGGCCCCCAGTATGCCCATATTGGGAGACATCAGCCAAAAGACTATGGAGGCTGAAAGATTACAGCCCCTCCCTGCACTTCCTATTCTGCCAACTTCCTGTCAACGTCTCTAGCATGCAATCAAAGGTGCTAGAGTGGAACAAGATAGATATCTACCGGATATAGCGGAAATGGCCTCATTGGTTTGAGATATGGCATATATTTGCATTATATATTATATATTTGGGCCTTTTTTGAAGAAATGTAAATAGTATGTGCTTTATATGAGTTATAATGTTTATTATGTTTATTTTTGCATATAGAAGAACAGTTTTAGACACACAAATGCTTGTGTAGCATTGTTGTGGGTGTAATATCAATAAATATGACATTATTATGTTATTATTGGCATGGTAAATGTCATGAGGGCAAAATGTAGCGTCTGGACTTTTTTTGAAAAAATGTCTGTATTTTGTCATCTGTAAAATTTATAATGATTATTTTTCACAGTGTGAATCCCAAGACATATGAGAAGTGTTTTAAGAGTAAAATTTAGGTTTTACCTATATGTCTGTGATATCAATACATTTCTGAAGAGTCATGTTCCGATTTATTTATTTATTTGTCTTTAAGGTCCTTGGACAACCATTTTTAACATTCAAGTGACCTCATTGCAACCCAAATATTCTACTAACCCAGTTTGTCCTGAAAAAAATTATGTTCATATACTGTAGACAACAGGGTTGATGTTTTATTGGCCTTTATAAAAATAAATCCAGACGGAAAATGAACTGTAAAAATGGCTTTAGGGCTCAGAGGGTTAATTACCTGAGTGACCCAATGGATATGTAGTGTCTAACCCAGAGTTTGAAAGAAACTGGCTTAACAGTAGGAATCCATATTATAGTGGCCTGAAGGAGAGTTAAATATGCCTTTACCAGCCTGAATATATGTCAACATAGCTTTTGTTTTAAGCCCTTAAATTTAGAATCCTTCGTCAGAATGCTCTGATATTACCTGAGGGGCACACTGGATATGTGATGTCTCCCCCAGTTGTGGAATGAAGCTGGCATAACATCAGGATTCCTTTTAGAGTAGCCTGAAAAAGAGTAAAATATGCCTTTAAAAGCCTGAAAAAGATTTAAAATACAGCATTAATTAGATATTTAAGGCTTCAATTTTAAAATCCTACATCAGAATGGTCCTTAATTACCTGAGTGACCCAATGGATATGTAGTGTCTAACCCAGAGTTTAAATGAACCTGGCTTAACAGTAGGAATCCATTTTAGAGTGGCCTGAAGGAGAGTTAAATATGCCTTTAACAGCCTGAATATATGTCAATATAGCTTTACTTTTAAGCCCTTAATTTTAGGTCATCATCAGAATGCTCTGATATTACCTGAGGCACAATGGATATGATGTCTCCCCAGTCTTGGAATGAAGCTGGCATAACATCAGGATTCCTTTTTAGAGTAGCCTGAAAAAAGGGTAAAATATGCCTTTAAAAGCCTGAAAAAGATTTAAAATACAGCATTAATTAGACATTCAAGGCTTCAATTTTAAAATCCTACATCAGAATGGTCCTTAATTACCTGAGTGACCCAATGGATATGTAGTGTCTAACCCAGAGTTTAAATGAACCTGGCTTAACAGTAGGAATCCATTTTAGAGTGGCCTGAAGGAGAGTTAAATATGCCTTTAACAGCCTGGATATATGTCAATATAGCTTTACTTTTAACCCCTAATTTTAAGGTCGTACATCAGAATGCTCTGATATTACCTGAGGCACACACTGGATATGTGATGTCTCCCCCAGTCTTGGAATGAACCTGGCATAACATCAGGATTTGTTTTTAGAGTAGCCTGAAAAGGAGTAAAACATGCCTTTAAAAGCCTGAAAAAGATTTAAAATACAGCATTAATTAGACATTCAAGGCTTCAATTTTAAAATCCTACATCAGAATGGTCCTTAATTACCTGATTGACCCAATGGATATGTAGTGTCTAACCCAGAGTTTGAATTAACCTGGCTTAACAGTAGGAATCCATGTTAGAGTGGCCTGAAGGAGAGTTAAATATGCCTTTAACAGCCTGAATATATGTAAATATAGCTTTACTTTTAAGCCCTTAAATTTGGAATCCTTCATCAGAATGCTCTGATATTACCTGAGGGGCACACTGAATATGTGATGTCTCCCCCAGTCTTGGAGTGAAGCTGGCATAACATCAGGATTCCTTTTTAGAGTAGCCTGAAAAAGAGTAAAATATGCCTTTAAAAGCCTGAAAAAGATTTAAAATACAGCATTAATTAGATATTAAAGGCTTCAATTTTAAAATCCTACATCAGAATGGTCCTTAATTACCTGAGTGACCCAATGGATATGTAGTGTCTAACCCAGAGTTTGAAAGAACCTGGCTTAACAGTAGGAATCCATGTTATAGTGGCCTGAAGGAGAGTAAATATGCCTTTAACAGCCTGAATATATGTCAATATAGCTTTTGTTTTAAGCCCTTAAATTTAGAATCCTCATCAGAATGTGCTGATATTACCTGAGGGGCACACTGGATATGTGATGTCTCCCCCAGTCTTGGAATGAAGCTGGCATAACATCAGGATTCCTTTTTAGAGTAGCCTGAAAAAGAGTAAAATATGCCTTTAAAAGCCTGAAAAGATTTAAAATACAGCATTTATTAGACATTAAAGGCTTCAATTTTAAAATCCTACATCAGAATAGTCCTTAATTACCTGAGTGACCCAATGGATATGTAGTGTCTAACCCAGAGTTTGAATGAACCTGGCTTAACAGTAGGAATCCATGTTAGAGTGGCCTGAAGGAGAGTTAAATATGCCTTTAACAGCCTGAATATATGTCAATATAGCTTTACTTTTAAGCCCTTAAATTTAGAATCCTTCATCAGAATGCTCTGATATTATCTGAGGGGCACAATGGATATGTGATGTCTCCCCCAGTCTTGGAATGAAGCTGGCATAACATCAGGATTCCTTTTTAGAGTAGCCTGAAAAAGAGTAAAATATGCCTTTAAAAGCCTGAAAAAGATTTAAAATACAGCATTAATTAGGCATTCAAGGCTTCAATTTTAAAATCCTACATCAGAATGGTCCTTAATTACCTGAGTGACCCAATGGATATGTAGTGTCTAACCCAGAGTTTGAAAGAACCTGGCTTAACAGTAGGAATCCATGTTATAGTGGCCTGAAGGAGAGTTAAATATGCCTTTACCAGCCTGAATATATGTCAACATATAGCTTTTTGTTTTAAGCCCTTAAATTTAGAATCCTTCATCAGAATGCTCTGATATTACCTGAGGGGCACACTGGATATGTGATGTCTCCCCCCAGTCTTGGAATGAAGCTGGCATAACATCAGGATTCCTTTTAGAGTAGCCTGAAAAAAAGAGTAAAATATGCCTTTAAAAGCCTGAAAAAGATTTAAAATACAGCATTAACTAGGCATTAAAGGCTTCAATTTTAAAATCCTACATCAGAATGGTCCTTAATTACCTGAGTGACCCAATGGATATGTAGTGTCTAACCCAGAGTTTGAATGAACCTGGCTTAACAGTAGGAATCCATTTTAGAGTGGCCTGAAGGAGAGTTAAATATGCCTTTAACAGCCTGAATATATGTCAATATAGCTTTACTTTTAAGCCCTTAAATTTAGAATCCTTCATCAGAATTCTGATATTACCTGAGGGGCACACTGGATATGTGATGTCTCCCCCAGTCTTGGAATGAAGCTGGCATAACATCAGGATTCCTTTTTAGAGTAGCCTGAAAAAGAGTAAAATTTGCCTTTAAAAGCCTGAAAAAGATTTAAAATACAGCATTAATTAGATATTAAAGGCTTCAATTTTAAAATCCTACATCAGAATGGTCCTTAATTACCTGATTGACCCAATGGATATGTAGTGTCTAACCCAGAGTTTGAATTAACCTGGCTTAACAGTAGGAATCCATGTTAGAGTGGCCTGAAGGAGAGTTAAATATGCCTTTAACAGCCTGAATATATGTAAATATAGCTTTACTTTTAAGCCCTTAAATTTAGAATCCTTCATCAGAATGCTCTGATATTACCTGAGGGGCAATGGATATGTAGTGTCTCCCCAGAGTTTGAATTGAACCTGGCATAACATCAGGAATCCATTTAATTGTGGCCTGAAAAGAGTAAAAATATGCCTTTAACAGCCTGAATAAAAAAGATTTAAATACAGCTTTACTTTTAAGCCCTTAATTTAGAATCCTTCATCAGAATGCTCTGATATTACCTGAGGGGCACACTGGATATGTGATGTCTCCCCCAGAGTTTGGTGAATGAAACCTGGCTTAACAGGCAGGTGTGGGTCCATTTAATGTCCAAAACAAAGGAGCAAAATATGCCTTTAAAGCCTGAAATATGCAAAGATAACGTTTACAGGGTTCCAGGGGAAAAAAGGGCAAAATTTAATTACCTGCAGACAGGGCTTAATGTCTCCCCAGTGGAAACAGGGACAAAACTGGATATGGGAGGAGGTAAACAGGCAGCAGGACACAGATACCTTTTTAGACCTGAAAAAGAGGCAAACAAGAATGATCCCAAGAGGCAGAGGTAACACAGGGGTTAAATACATGAGGTAACGAGGAAATGGATATGTAGTGCTCCAACCCAGAACAGGTGAGACATCAGGTGAAGCCATTAGGGCGGGTGGACAATCAGACAGGAAAAGTAAAATATGGCAAGACAAGACCTGAACAGGAACCCAGACTATCAACATAAAACAGAGCAAACACTTACCGGGAACACAAGACAGAACCAGCAACACAAGACTTCGGAGAAAACAGACAATCACAAGGAGGCAAAGAATGAGAAACGTAACCCCAAACAAAACCCCAAACCACAACAGTACCCCCCAAAGGACATGATCCCAGATGTCAAAACAAAAACCCAAAGGAGAACAAAAAACCCAGAGAGGGCAGAAGACACTGGGAAAGAGGGGACAGAGGGACGGGGAAACCAGGGGACCCAAGGGGCCAAGAGCAGAGGCGAATAGGGGCATAAACAAAGGGAACCAGAGCAGGAGACCAGGGGAGAGAGGCAGGAAAAGGAACAAGGGGAGGAACCAAGAAGGGGCCGGAAAGGAGGGACCTGAGAGGGACTAGGGATATGTAGGAGTCTAACCCACAGAGAGAGACCTGGCTTAACAGGAAGGAACCATGGAGCGAGAGTGGCCTGAAAGGAGGGAGCGAAAATGGGAGGAGAGAGCCAAAAGAAGACAAGACAAACAGGAGAGACAAGGCTTTTAAGAGGAGACAAAGAGGCGAGGAAACAAGACATCAGAATGCAGGTAAATTACCTGAGAAAGGGACACTGGATATGTGATGACTCCCACAAGAAGGGAATGAAGGAGAGGGAAAACAAAGGGGACAGATTTTAGAGTAGCCTGATGGACAAGGAGGGGAGGAGATTTGTCAACAGGCGAATTAGACAAAGGAGGAAGGAGGCTTAGACAAAGAGGCAAAAGAGGCCAGGTCAAAGAGGCGAGAGGACAAGGAAACGAGAAGACAAGGAGGCGGGGACAAGAAAAGGCAAGATGAAAGGAGGAGGAACAAGGATATGTCGGGACGTAACAAGATGGAAAGGGAGGCTGGCTTTTAAAGGGCACAAGGAAACAGGGTCATCAGGACCGGCACTGAGGAAGACTAAAAAGGGCTGGAGACAGGTGGCCCCCCAGTCAAAGGAATGAGGAAACAAAGGAGGGATTAGGGATAGGGAACACAGAGAGAGAAGAGGGCAGACAAACACAAAATACCTGAGACAGAGCAGAGAGAGGCCCAGAGAGCTAAGGAGAGACAAAGGGTCAACAAAACACAGAATGCCAGTCAAGCAATGAGGGAGCAGGACAGAACAGTGACCGAGAGGGGGAGGCATCCAGGGACAGAGGAAGCCAGGGAAGGCAGACAGAGAAAATATGCCAAAAAAAGCCTGAACAGAGGGAAAATAGCTTTTACAAAAGACCGACAAAGGAAGACAGACCTGAACGGAAAGAGAGAGAGAGAGAGAGCCAGAGCCAGAGGACAAGACCAACAGACAGACATGTGGGACATGTAGTGTCAACCCAGACAGGAATGAACACAAACAACAGGAGAGGGAGGAATCCAAACAGAGTGGCCTGAAAAACAGACAAAAATATGCCTTTAACAGCCTGAAAAAGGATTTAAAATACAGACATTAACAGACACAGGGAACCTTAAAAAGAAAATCCTTCATAAGAATGACCTGAGAACCTGAACCGACCCAATGGATATGTGGATGTCTCGGAGAGTCTTGTGAATGAAGCTGGGGAGACAACAGTAGAGATGAAAAAAAACGCAGAGGCCTGAAGGAAAGAGGGAAAATATGCCTTTAAAGCCTGAAGATTTAAAATATAGCTTTACTTTTAAGGACGGAGAAATTTAGGGATTTTTTTAGAATGAAGGTACCTGGGGAAGGCAAACGCCCCAGGATAGAGATGAACAGACTTGGAGACTGGATAGGGAGAGGATATGTAAACCCAGAATTTGAACAAAGATATCGAGATGGAGTATAACCTGAAAAAGAGAAATATGCCTTTAAAGCCTGAAAGATTTAAAAACAACATTAATTAGGGAGATTTAAGGACTTCCAAATTTTAAAATCCACATCAAAGAGATGGTCCAAATTACCTGAGGACCCAATGGATATGTAAACACAGAGTCTAACCCGAGTTTGAATGAACCTGGCATTAACAGAGGAATCCATGTTAGAGTGGCAAAAAGGAGAGTTAAACAGACACAGGGACCTGAATAGACGATGGGGAAAGAGAGACAAAACGAGGGAAATTAAGCCACAGAAATTTAGAATCCCACATCAGAATGCTCTGATATTACCTGAGGGACACCTGGATATGAGATGTCTCCCCAGAGGGAATGAAAAGGCAAACATCAGGATTCCTTTTTTAGAGAGGAACAAGGAGAGCCTTTAAAAGACACATGGAGTGGCAGAACAAGGCAAGAGGCACATGGAGAACAGCTGGCATTAAACAAGCAAAGAGATTTAACAAGATGGGAAACGAGGCCTAGAAGGGGCCAGGAGACAAAAACCATGGGGACCTTACACAGAGGGACCTGAATATATGTCAACCCAATGGATAGCTGTAGTGTACTAAAACCCAGAGTTTGAGAACCCTTAACATCAGAATCCATGTTAGAGTACCTGAAGGGAGTTACTGGATATGCCTTTAACAGTCTGAATAATGCTGGATAGCTTTACATTTAAGGGAAGCCTTTTTAGACGGATAAAAATGCCTGAGAAAGCCTGAAGAACGGAAGAGCCCGCAAAATAGCCTGAAAAAGCCCACCTTTAAAAGATTTAAAATACCCCAGCATTGTTTTAGGCACGGAAGAAAATCCATGTTAATGGCCTGAAGGATTACCTGAATTTTTAAGTAGCCTGGATATGTAACAGGCTAATGAACCTTTAGAAAAATTTTTTTTAGACCTTAAATTTAGAAACAGGACGGAGTGGCCTGAACAGGAGGGGGATAGTTCAATATGCCAATTTTGGGTGGGCCGGAATAAATACCTGACAAAATCAGGTTTGGTGGCCTTCAATTTTAAAATCCTACAGGAAAATGGAGAAACCTGAGGGACAGGAACAGTGACAGGGACAGAGACTGACCCCAGGGAATGAACACTGGGACAGACACAAAATCACATTTAGGTGGCTGAAACAAGCACAGGGACAAATAGGGCACAGGGACAAGCCTGAAACAGGGACAAACAGGCACAGAGGGACAGGAAAGACACAGTGATGGGGACAAGCACAGAATGGGACTTCGTCACAAGACCAGGGAAACCAGGACTATGTGACTTGAAACATGGGGGCCGGGATTCCTGGGGACCTGGGACTAGGCCAGGACCCCAGGAAAGCCTGGGACTGGGTCCCGGGGACCCCTGGAATACAGGGGGGACCCAATGCCCAGAGAGGACAGAGGCCCAGACGAGTAGGGGGGTCGGGGCATATGCCTTTAAAGCCTGAAAACGTAAATACAGCACCACTGATTAGCCGATTTAAGGTTCAATTGGGCCTATGGTCATGGTCAGGTGGTCTGAATTACCTGAGGGCTGGATAGGTTAGGTCTAGGCCCAGTCTGGGTCAATCCCAGGGGCTGGTAACAGTAGGAATCCAGTTGGCCGGTCAGGGCCTGAAAAAGAGTAAAAATATGCCTTTCAAAGCCTGAATCGGTATGTCAATATAGGTTTTTTAAGGGGCTTAATTTTCAAATCCTTCATCAGAATCGGTCAGGAGGGACCCACACTGGATCACACTCCCCAGTCTTGGAATGAACTGGCATAACATCAGGACTGTTCCCAGGGAGGACTGTTCAGTGGACATGCCTTTAAAGCCTGAAAAATGTCTGAAAAATTTTAAAATCTGGCAGGGGCAGAGGCTGGGGGTCCGGAAGCCTGGCGGCTAAAATATGCCTTTAAAAGCCTGAAAAGAAAAATACAGCATTAATTAGGCATTCAAGGCTTCAATTTTAAAATCCTACCTCAGAATGGTCCTAAATGGCAGACCCAATGGCATAGGGTCTCAACCCAGAGTTTAATGAACCTGGCCAGGAATCCATGTTAGAGTGGCCTGAAGGAGGGGTAAATATGCCTTTAACAGCCTGAATGGATGTCAATATAGCTTTAGGCCCTTAAATTTAAATCCTTCATCAGAATGGTCCTTATTACCTGAGGCTCAAACTGGATATGGGACCCCCACCAGTCTTGATGAACCTGGCCTAACATCAGGATTCCTTTTTAGAGTAGCCTGAAAGAGAGTAAAATATGCCTTTAAAAGCCTGAAAAAGATTTAAAATACAGCCGAGGCATATTTAAGGCTTCAATTTAAAATCCTACATCAGAATGGTCCTTAATTAATGCCCAATGGGTCCATGACTGGTCGGATCATTCTGTCACGGTTAGTGTGGTGAGGACCCAAAGCAGAGAGGAGGAGGAGGCAGGCAGGAGGTGGGTAAACAAAGGCTTTAATGTCCAAAACAAACACAGGGAGCCCTTAAAACCAGGGAGAAAGTCCAAAAAGAAATGCAAAGATAACGTCCATAGGGGTCCTGGGGAAAAAAGGGCAAAAGCAGACAGGGCTTAACAAACAGGGACAAAACTTCAGGAGGTAAACAGGCAGCAGGACACAGAAAAAGGTCAGGCAAACAAGAATGATCCGACAAAAGGCAGAGGTAACACTGGGGTTAAATACATGAGGTTAAAGGTAACCTAACAGGTGAGACATCAGGTGAAGCACATTAGGGCCAGGACAATCAGACAGGCAAAAAGTTTGAAGCTGGGCAAGACAAGACAGAACAGGAACCCAGACTATCATGGCCTAAAACAGAGCAAACACTTTAACACAAGACAGAACCAGCAACACAAGACTACGGAGAAAACAGACAAACACAAGGAGGCCAAAGGATAACGTGACCCCAAACAAAACCCCAAACCACAACACCCCCAGTCTTGGAATGAAGCTGGCATAACATCAGGATTCCTTTTTAGAGTAGCCTGAAAAAGAGTAAAATATGCCTTTAAAAGCCTGAAAAAGATTTAAAATACAGCATTAATTAGGCATTCAAGGCATCAATTTTAAAAAAATCCTACATCAGAATGGTCCTTAATTACCTGAGTGACCCAATGGATATGTAGTG